>OY744540.1:32284466-32289466 GCA_963556195.1 Sepiola atlantica
GATTGGAATCGTGTTTTCGTTTTGATTCAACGTTGTAATGTAATCGTTGTATGCTGAATGACATATATATTGTGTGCTTTGCGTAAATATCTTAATACATTATCTTCCTTCAGAATTATTTAGATGACGATTGAAAATTTGCACTATTCGGACAATTATTCCCATTGTACTTATAATTTATTCTTCAGTTCAATATTTTCAAATACGAAAATGACTATGTTGAACGACTATATATTGCTACATAGATAAAGTATTTCTTTGTTTTATGTAATAATTTATCAATGAATAGCATATACTTGCTTATGTGTATGAAAACCACACAATTAAATTAGTAATGGATAAGACCGGAAATTCATTTTTTGATACTTGATGTATACAAACATTACTCAAATTACTTAAACATTTTAACATAAGTTCTGAAAAACCTATATATAGGTGAAACAAAATTAGCTTTATACTTAGATAAATTAACTACAAAATCAGCATCATACAAACCACTGCTAACTGTTTTAATCAAACAGAATACACATCAGATAATATCCAAATTATACTAATAGTTACCTACGCACACACACACAAATGTCCCGGCCATATACACACGGACAAAAAAGTAATCAAAACCGATATAAAAACAAACAGAAAGATATAGCATGTCTCAGTTCCAACGTGCGTCTTTTAAGTTGGTATAAGGTTTTCTACACAATATCGTATTACCTATTATTTAATTGCATGTACTTAACGGTAATAAGAATATAATAGATACATGCACGTAAAAGACTATAATTCAAAACTGATATTGTAAAGCGAACATGTACACGTGTAAGTGAACCTTGATTGCGTCATCGAAATATAGTTTAAACCAGCATTATAATAAGTTAACACCACGACGAAACTACGAGGAAAAAGTAAAACATTCTAAAATGTAACTGAGGATCAAATATTTTTAAAAATTGCTTATGTTTTCCTTTTTTATTAATAAGTAGAATTCTTTGAAAGGGACTCTAGTAAAATTCCGCTCATATATATATATATATATATATATATATATATATATATATATATATATATATAATAATTTTTATGTATACCAACCTGTCAAAAGCTACACATACATAGGGATGTTTCAATCATTAACTCTAATAAGTTACAATCTCATCGGGTTGACAAAACGTATTTTGTTAGACGGATTAGATCGTAACTTTTTAATGATCGAATCTACTCCATATATATATATATATATATATATATATATATGTGTGGGGGGGTGTATGTGTGGGTCTCTGTGTGTGCGTCTTTATACAGCAAGTTGCATTATTTTGTTAATCATTTTCTCGATAGGGCGAACAAGCTTCTTGTATCTCCGGTTGTAATTCATCGACTATGGATCTAATGTTCGAGATCGTCTTCAAAAGTTGTTTTGATTTGCTATGTTGTTGTTTTTATTATTTTGCTCCGTAGTTTGGTGGGTGAAACAACAAAAACAAAGCAGGAAAAGCACGTACGGCGATCGAAAAGATCGAAAGCGCTTGAGATAATCGAAGAAATAACTCTGATCCATACTTCATAAATTACGACTGAATACCCGGAAACGTATTCGTCAATAAGACTTACTCATCTACAATATCACTAATAAACATGTTCAATATGATTTAACATGTAATAGACATACTCTATTTTTTTATTAAGTAAAACCACAATTGCAACAAAAGAATATTGCTGTTGTGAGAAGATATTAATTAAAAAAAACTAGAAAGTTGATGGCTATTGTATATGTACAGGAATATATCTATCTCGTTCTCTCTCCCTCTCTCCCTCTCTCTCTCCCTCTCTCCCTCTCTCTCTCACTCTCTCTCTCTCTGTATATATATATATATATATATATATATATATATATATATATAATAAGTTATGAAAGTATATTTATGGCAATTAAGCTACACAGAGGCTCCCGCGTTTCATTTCCGGGGAGAATCTTCAGGCTCAATATTCACCTGAAGATTCACCCGGGTATGATCGAGATAACCTGTGTGTATCTTAATTGCCATAAATGTATTTTCATAGCTTACTACCTAGCTCTACTTACGTATCGAGCCCTGTTGAAGATAATACTGAAAATTGATACGTAAACATGTTATCCCCTTATAAAATTGTATGTGGATACATGAAATAGTAATATATATATATATATATATATATATATATATATATATATATATATATATATATATATATATATATATATATGTATATATATATATATAGAGAGAGAGGGAGGAAGAGAGAAATGATATAGAATATATACTTAGAGTACACATTTCACGATACATATTCATACCATTTTGCATAAATGTAAATTTTACAGAATTAGAGCGTACCCAGGAGGGCATAGATGGTGTGCATTCGTTATTAATCGACATTACTTATTTTAAGAAACATTTTCATGTGTTATATCTTTAAATTTCAGTGCAAAATGTAAATACTAATTCGTTGTAATCCCATTTGGTATTAATGCCTATTTCTACATAATTATTTTCCATCCCACCAGGGCTTTCCTCTCATGGACGAATGTCTGCATGAATTTGTTTATATTTAAAAATGCCTACTAGCGCGCACCAACCATTAACACCACATTTTCTCACATATTAACGTAGCGTTAAGAAAAGAAAAATGAGTATTAAATATAAAATAGGGCAATACATTTCCATATTTCTACATTTTTTTACATATATTGCATTTTTGAATAATGACTCTAACGATGTTATGTGACGTTATTTGTAATTACAAAAGGGTTATTTACGAATAGTATTATTTATTATGCCTGTTTTAGCATTAAATTTCGCAAAGACATTGTGCATAACATCATCATTTAAATATCAATATTTAGAAAATAACTGACGGTTGAGGCTCCCTGGACTTTGGTCAGAGAAACGAACGATCTTGATGTATTGTTGTAAAATCTAGAATTTCTTTTCTGCGATAACTGGATATTCCTCACATTAAAATGGACATTTTTCTAATTTTGCCCTCGTATAGAAACAAGTAAATATGGACCCCTGATGTATTCCTCTACTTGAATAAGTAGTACTCAATCTTAGGACGTATCTGACATACGTCTTAAGATTGAGTACTACTACGACCTCTGTGGAGGTGCCGCTCAAAGAACGTTGTATATGCTTTGACCGATTACAACATTGACTTCGCAATCTAGTAGAGGATGATCTATTTTTTTCTACTGTTCTTTTTTCTAACACGAGAAACGCTGCATGTCTTTCTCTACTCGATCTGTTTGTTCATGGAAGGTGTTCAATTGAGATAAAATCTCTGATTCACCCTGTAAATTGTTGCTAACAAAACAGGTTTTGCTACCATTACTGCTAATAGCATTCATATCTTTCTCTGTATATTTGAAGCTAACGGAACTTCTCTCCACGAACTTTAAATGTGTAGGGCACATTACAACGTGACTGCTTCTGTGCTGACAACAGCAAGCCCCTCTTAAAGTCAAATATGAATCAATGCTTATTGAGCTGTCTACTAAAGTATTGAAACTCTTCCCATCCAATCCATTGTTTCAAATCCTTTCATATTAGTGTAAATGGAGAGTTCGAACGCAAAACGCGATAAATTCAATTCGTTTAAATTGAGACCTTACACAATAAAAACACGACTATATTAAATCTAGACTTCGAACAAAAGTTGATTTTAATTGAAATCAATGAGACATTATTTCGGTATCATATTCTGTAAGACATAATTTGTGGGTGTCGTCGACTGTTGAAATACAACACTTTTTATAGGGACAGTTTCGTGATTTTGCAAATAGCGTTCATCGCGTTTTGCACCCGAACTCTTCAAATCTTTCAACTGAAAATCACATTAACTTTTAACCTAGAGTGGCTTTTGGCTGAGGTAGGTCCTGACGAAGTACTATATATAAACACATATGAAATAAATACTATTATAATTATTTGTGTATACTTATATCTGAATTCTTCTAATTCCATCTGAAAATGTACTGCGCTAGCACTCTTTTTAATTTTATTTTATAAACACATCATAAACTCACCTTACATGGCGTTCCTCGGGTTCTTCTCACGTTTATTTCCGTTCCGCTTTATTTTTACTATGCCATTTGTGTTTTATTTCTAAATTATTTTTAATAGGATTCTGAAATTTTAATTTAATCATTACTGTAACATTTGCTCATAAAAGTATTACTTTAACAAAATTATCAAAAAACTATAACTAATTTTATTGAGGTAATGATTGTTTATTCAATTATTAGATAAACCCAGCTTTCAGAACTTCCAATCTTTTAATTTCAAAGCAAGAAATAAATGTCTAATCAACATTTAAAATACTTCAAAATTTCTTAGAGATTTCGAAAGATAACAAAATAATTGATTACGTAGTCAACTATTAACGAATGTATACAATGGCTAACATTTTTACAAAGAAACCAAAATGCATGCTGGTGTATTTCATTTCGTAATTTAACGATTCTCTATTAAATTAGATTTTATGTATTAGTGATATTTTATACAATTTCATGTTCGATATCAATAAATGATCGACTGACAGTAAATAAATATGTAATAATATGGGCGTCACGTAGAGGCGAGAATAACATAGATATTTATAGAAAAACTAGCTTGCTCATAATTTTATTTATATGAAGATTAGCAAAGAACTGCTATTTGTTAAGGAAATACATTTATTACATCTGCCGTGAAAATAACTTTTAAACAATAGGGGTAGTATTCTAAAAATATTCACTATAGTTAGAAATTATGGAAAAGGGATTTTTGGGATTAGGATTGATTATTTGTCTTATTTGGATGTGTAACAAACAACATGACGGACCAATAAATGGGAATACGAGTTTGACTTATTTAAACGCACATCTGTTGTGTCCTAGTGCAAATATTATGTTACTGCAGACATGATAGTCATTTGAAAAGGGACCGTGTCGAAACTCTTCTCATTAATTAATACATAAC
>OY744540.1:32291966-32321966 GCA_963556195.1 Sepiola atlantica
TATATATATATATATATGTAAGTATAAAAGTTTATATGAAAATATATAAATGTTCATATATTTCTGTTATTTTTCTTATTTGTTAACGTAGAGGAATACTAAATGTCTTTTCAAAAATAAATGTTCGGTCACTTTCCGCGACCTTAAGTGTAATGAGAAATGGGCGAGATGTGTGTGCAGTAGATGTTAGTATCAATAGAAATAGAAAAGAACAAATGTGATAAAGACATGTGTACATCTGACTAGTTTTTAGCCATCCACATAACTCTGAACACTTTTTGAATTCGCATACCCATGTGTAAAGAGGAATGAGGGTAGGCAAAACAAGGGGTACTATTGACATTTTGCAAAACTAAAATAGATAGAGAACTATAAAGTGTTGCTCGTGTTCGGGGGATAGGGGGATAGACAAGAGAAGAGAAAAAAAAAGAAATTGATGTTATTGTTACACATTTTGAGCCAGAATGTTGTTGTTGTGTAAAGGGGGTAGCTGAATCGAATATTGTATTTGCACTTTAATACAAATACTTTTTGTTAAAAGACTTGGACAGAGAACACCCTTTTACAAGTTATATGAAGGATTTCGCGAAATGAACTAGAACAAAATGTACTATAATAAAATGCATGATACATCACAATAAAGAGAATGGTAACATATCATATATATCATATAGGTAAAATGTGAGATTATGAAGTAAGTTAAACTATTGAAAAATTAGAAAAAAATGCTGAGGAGAAAAAGATATGTAATTTCCCAACTGAGCACAAAATACCTCTACTGTAACAATGTTGTTTGTCAGTTTGTATCATTGTGGAATCAATATTAAGGAGTAATCTCAAATCCTTATTCAGTCTTCGGATGTGGGTATTTAGTCTCAGAATGAGTGCAATACAATGAACGTGTTATGTTTTTAATATTGAAATTATATGTTCTGTAGGAGTCTCATTTTTTACTCTGTTGTAATAGTTCTTCATATCCATCCCGCGAAATAAATAGTCGCTTGTTTAGTAATATTGCTTACGCAAACAATAGCACAACAAAAAAGCATCTCAATAAATAACATAATATATTAATACATGTATATGCTTTGTTTATTTATTGCAGGAAACATATATGTAACATATGTAACATGGCGAGATCTATATCTGACACACGAAAAAAACAACACAATTAAATTTATGTTTAGATAAATATTATTATACTAAAGCTGAGTAAATGAACCTTTGTTTCCCTAAGGCCTCGCCCCATGTTCCTTAATAACCCCAAATACTTGCTGGAATATAAATCGAATTTCCGATTCATTTATGCATATCGAAACTTAAATTGTGATTGTTTTAATTAGTCAAAACATGCTATAACCTCATCAAGTTTACCATACAATACTAAGTTTCTAAATTATCACTCAACTATTATCACTTCTTTATTTTATGCAGTATCTATCAGCCTCACTTTCTTCATCTCATCTTCCTTTTTTCTCTTATATGTATATATATATATATATATTTATATATATATATATATATGTATATGTATATATGTGCGTGTGTGCGCGTATGCGTGTGTGTGTTTATTAACATTAAGAATATATAAATGAAATAATAAAAAATTAATTGAATTATCTATTGTAAAATATGGCAAAAAATAGGCGAAGAGTGTTGGAAATCTGAGTATACGTTTTGTCACTCAGACTCCAGAGCACTGGTACTTACTGATGTAAGGAGACTACTAAGTAAATATTACTACTATTACTACTACTAGAAATAATAATAATAATATTAATAATAATAATAATAATAATAATAATAATAATAATAATAATAATAATATAAATAATAATAATAATAATAATAATAAACACAGAAATAATAAACACAAAAATAATGAAAATGAAGTTATTTACAAAAAAAAGAAGGAACTGGAAAAACTGATAAGCACGACCAGAATATTTTGCTACGACATTAAACGGGAATTTGAAACGGAAATTAGTGCACTGCTAGAGATTATTACAGGGAAAATGGGATTCAGCAGAGGGCATGGATCTTCCCAACCAAGAGGAGATTAAGTATTTTTTTTTAATTCTGGAAGCGGACACCTTCAAATAAACAGAAATTATAGAGAATAAAAAGGATTGGAAAAACTACCTTAGACGTACAAGAAATCTCTTAGAATCTAATTTATATAGTAGAAATGTGGTAAAAGAAATACACACTTGGATAGTATCATTAGTAAGATATTCTGAAAAAAAACGGAGGTAGGGGACTGCTAAGTTGAGGAGACTGTGTACTTGACACAGAAAATTGTAAAGATACATAACTCAGAACACATAAAGGTTGATTACCGCAGCAAGAGACAACATCAACACTAATAATACGGGAGCAGTCGAACGAGAAACGAAACACGAGAAACGAAAACCGAGAAAAGAAAAGTCGTCAGAAAAAAAGCTACATGGGCAATGAATAAGAATGGCAAGAGACGAGACTCACGGTAACACCTGGGCAATGGCTGCGTAAGGGACTCTGAAACAGAGAAACATAATCGCTACTGACAGTTGCACAAAACAATACGATTAAACTAACAATGCCAAAGTTAATTTAGACAAAAGCCAAGGAAACATAAAATACAAACTCTGTGAACAATAAGGCGAAAAAATAAAGCACATACGTGAATGCAGTCAACTAGCTCCAAGAGAATTCAAGAACATACATGGAAACGTGGAGACAGGAGTACAGTAGAAAGTATGGAAACGATTACATTTAAAGCACGCACAAAAAGTGTGCATGCACACACAAGAGACCGTACAAGAAAACGAACATCGAATAGCAGGTACACACCGATAAACTGATCGTAGCCAGGAAATCGGATGTTATAATAGTCAACAAGAAGGAAAAATATTACGGATTGTCTTCCCAACAGTTTACATGATGAAGATCAAAGAGCCAGAAAAACGAAACAAATACACAGAACCTGCCAGAACACAGAGAGGGATTTTAAATATGTAGAAAGACAATACAATACCAATAATAGCACGAGCACCAGGAACAGTTCCGGAAAAAAACTAGAACATTGCTGGAAAGAAATTAGAATCAAAGGGAGGACTAAAACCATATAACAGACGCTATGATGAGACCAGTTGATATCTTAAGTAAAATCTTCGAATATATAAACCAACCAAAATAAACCACAAATGATAACCAGCAACGGATAAGTTACAATAGACATACAACATCACATGAACCTAAGGGAAGTGAAACTGCAAAAAAAATCATAACATGTCCCTACACAAATAAGCAATGTTATAGCACCAACTTCGGCTAATAACACTCAAATTAATCCTTAATGATCAACAAGAAAAGAAAAATCGAGCATTGCGAAACCTAACCAGACCTCCGCTGGAAGGGTTCAGAAAGTACTGGTGCGTTGTAGAGAAATAGTACAACCTAAATCCCAGAGCATACCCAATCGTCGTTGCTGTCAAGATATCAACCGCAAGCGACAGTAGTGATAACGCAAAATCATTTGCAATTGTTGTCGAAAGAACTGCAAAGCACTAGACATTTGGAGAGACTTGTTGTCGTTAATACTCCGGTGAACACCACATGTTATTGTCAGTGATACATCATTGATACTGATCTGTGTGAGATCTCCTAGTGTGTACATACTAATACAAAGTTACATAACAATAGTATTTTCTATTTTTAATTAGTTTTCAACAAAGGTGGTTTTCGTAAATTAATCATTCACCAGGTGTTTCTGACAACGATCATATTTTATTGTCGCTGTGGTTGGAAGTCGCCAGTTGGATCTAATGAAACTCGACAAAATTGTTGATTGCACTTCTTTTTTATTTCTATGTTTCTTCTTTATTATATTTCGTTTGCTTAGTTAATCTATTATACAAATTCATTTCAATTACCATGACACGAGACTCAAAGTAATCACCTGTTTAATCACGCAAAATGTGTCAGATGTACGTTTTTCTTACAGTGAAATAAAAAAAAACTGCACATAACACTAATTATTTTTGTTTATTAATTAGAAAGATATGTTTAAAATGTTATACGCAATAGGAACAAATAAATAAATGTAAATATATATTAACAATAACATATATGTTTTCGCGTTTCATAAACGGAATACGATTATATTAACGCAGACCATATATACACACATTCTCCTATACACACACACACACACATATATATATATATATATATATATATATATATATATATATATAATTATTTATGAATAGTGTTTTCAACTTTACCCATATACACATGTGTTTTATGCCAACACTTCTATAATCAATATGGGAGGAGACAATACCTGCCGGTCATAAGTTCGAACTCCAATACTGAGTTATATTTAACTAATTAGTCGGAGCGCGCACCGAAGTGTCCACCACGCATTGCCCAACACATGGGAGGGTGAATTTACGTCTAGATGGAAAATTCAGCGGTCATATTAGCAAGTTGTCAAGAAAACTCAATATATAAAAATCACACCTATTTCCGAATCGTAGTGTTATTGGATATATTCCAATGTGGTGGAAATTTACTGTGCATGCATATAATCAAATTTCATTTTAAAAAAAACAATAAAAAGGTTAATTGATATGGTATTTAAGATTTTCAAATTCCAATACTTTTATTTTGTGTTCGCATCAAATGAGAATGAACTCCTCATTAAAAACTCGTTATATAATTAAATTAATAAACATAAGGATGGTAGGTAGATTGGTCAAACAAACCAATTTTATATTACAGAGTAATTCAAAATGGATACATTGTACTTTTCGCCTTTATTATAAAAGACAGAAAAAAGACTTAATGAATATTAAAGAAAAATACTATTTTTGTAATTTAGTGAGGTTTTCTCTTCTATGACAATTGTTTACGTTATCATTATACCTATCAATATGGGAACTCCTTGGCCTTTTGGCTGGGAGAAAAAATAGTATCTGTACTGAATCTGCACTTAGAGTTCATGTCTTCTTTCAGTGAAGAAGAAATACTTCTAGACCGAGGCCATTGAAATGGTTGTTCCAATTCAGAGTTCGCATTTTGAAGCAGCTGGATTTTCCTCACGTAAAATATTGGCATTGTACTTACTCTGCTCTCGTGTGGGGTTGTAAATTGGGACAGCAGCAGCAACAACTACAACAACAATTTATTTGAAAAATAATAAACGCATTTAATTTTTTTTTTTTAACATAGTTCGCCCCAAACAAGGCAGGCCGCCACTGTAGACGTAAGGTGCTACTGAGAAAAAAGAAAATGTGAGAAGGTTTTGGGGGGTCAACCTAAATTGGGGTCTGTGCAGGGAGATGTCTGTTTACAAGTGTTTTAAATTTCTGCATGTCTGTACTGTCAGGGAAACAGGGGGCATGGAGGGAGTTCTAGAGGCCAGCAGCACGAGGAAAGAAGCTATTTGAGTAGAAGGTTCTCCGGCATCTGGGGTCCTCTACAGTGAATAGATAGGATTTAGTTGATTGTCGAGTTAGTCTAGTGAATTTACGTCGAGGGGGCACCAGAGTAGCCAATTCATCGGAGCATAATCCATTGAAGTATTTGTAAAACAAGCACAAGGATGCTACATTGCGGCGATGGGGCAGGGGCTGGAGCTTGGTTGGCAGTGAGGGACCTATTAGGTTGGCGACTCTTTTTTTGACCTTGTTAAGGAGGGATAGACTAGTAGATCATTCAACAGCCCAGAGGTGGCAACAATACTCCATGCATGGGTGGATGGTGGCTTTGTAGAGATACAGGATAATGTCAGGTGTGAGGAGTTCATTAGCACGGTAGAGGGAGGCAACCTTCTTTGCGGCAGCCTTGGCAATGTCTTCAATGTATTTGTTCCAATTCATGTTACCTGTGAAGGTTAGGCATATACTTAATTATCAACATTAAACCATTGGTAATTATTTTGTCTAATGCAAATTTTATTTTTACGTAGTAATTATTCCTAAATTATCGCGAAAACATAACCGAAAAAACATGATGAAAAGGAAGTTATGATTTTAAAATTTTAAACTAAATTCATTAAATTGGTTAAAACAACATTGCTATTGATAATAATTAAGATATTAATATCAAGAAAAGTTGTTCGTATATATATACATAATGAAATAGCAGAATCAAATTAGCAGTGAATAGTACTTAATATGAATTTATTAGACAATGTTTAAAAAATAAATATGCAAATTATGTATAGTATTGACAGTGTTTTGTCGGTTTTCTGTGACTATATATACGGTATTTGAAAATATTTGAGGGTAATCGAATTAGGAAGAGGAAAGATGATTTGATATGAATATAGTTCGGATGAATGAAAAATACTTTCGCATTTATTCCTTTAGAAGGCAGACAAAAGACTTAATGAATATTAAAGAAAAATACTTTTTTTTGTAATTTTGAAAGATTAGAAGTTTTTTGCTTTTCTATGATCAATTTTTAAGTCATCATCATCACTACTATCACTACCCACATGTTTGCTCCTTGACCTTTGAATAAGAGAACAATGTAGTATGTGTACTGAATTTGAACTTAGTTTTAAGGTTTTCTGTGAGCGAAAGAGAAATCTTTCCAGACCGAGGCAATTGACATGTTTGTTTAATTAAGAGTACCCATTGTGGGGTAGCTGAATTTTCCCCACGTTAAACATTAGCATTGTGCCTTACTTTGCCTTCGGCGAAGAAGTTAAATATGGACAAGATAGACAAAAACAACAAATATATTTAAACAATAATAAACCCATGTATTTTATTATAAACAGAAACCACTTGGTAATGATTGCGTTTAATGCAAGTTTTATTTTTAAATATAATAATTTCAGAGTTATCAACGGTGTTGCTATGTGTAAATATACGCGTGCGAAAACGTAACCGAAAAAAAAACAAATAATAAAACGGAAGTTATGATTTTAAATTTTAAACTTAATTCCTTAAATCGGTTAAAATAATATTACTACGGATAATAATCAGGAAATTAATATCAGGAAACGTTTTTCGTGTATATGATAAAATAGCAGAATCAAATTATTAGTGAATAGTACTGAATATTATTAGACAATGTTGAAAAAATGAATATGTAAACAATGTATAGCCTTTGGAATGTTTAGTCAGGTTCTCTGTGACTATATATAAGTATTGCTAATTTTTTGAGTGTAATTGTATTAAGTAAAGTTAAGATGTTATGATGAAAATATAGTTACGATTAACGAAAAAATATTCGCATTTATTCATATATATATATATATATATATATATATATATATATATATATATATAATTTAGATCTCTGATGGGGTCCCTACAGAGATACACCGTTTTCTGTCATTGTTGACGCTATTCCCTATCGGGACATGACTACAATCATTTCAGCTTGCCGATGATTCCACCGGGCACAGAGATTTACTAAAGATATCTAAAGCTGCCCCTTTGGATGAAACCGTAGTACATTGCTGAAATATGTAATATACAGTATCTAAATAAATTATATAAGCTCTCTTATATTATCGAGCACTTCATTTGATTTCTTTTCATATACAAGCTGAAACACTATATATATATATATAATATATATATATATATATATATATATATATATATATACTAAGGTTACGTGTAATAGAAACTCAAGGGTGTATCTATTAAGTTTCTGATGTTTTAATAACTGGTTAACCAGCGACCGGATGCTATGTTGTAGTGTAAACAGAAATTAGCCATATTTCAGGCGTGAGAGGATGTTGGTACCGTGAATTCCTAATTGGTGAATTTCTCATAAAACATCAAGTTTTAACACCATTTTAAGATTCTTCCTGGTCCGGTTGGTGATAAGTGTATATATATATATATATATATATATATATATATATATATATATATATATATATATATATATATATATATATATACATATATATATATATATACATATATGTATATATATATATATATATATATATATATATATATATATATATATATATATATATATATGAAGAAGAATGGAAAGGAATTAGAGAAGCAAAAGCCAAGGTATATTCCACTTTATATATATATATATATATTATATATAAAGATAGATATATACACATATATTTTAACTGATAATGAACAATACACCAACTTCAAGACCTTTTTATTAATCTGTTCTTAAATTCACCATAGAACTGAACGTAAATAATCAAATTTTATTCCTAGATTTTATTATTGACGCCTCTAATAAATTGTTTAACACCTCTACTTATGACAAAACAAGCAGCAACATAGCTATTAATAAAAATCGGTAAACCGTGCCAAATTAATATCTTCGTTTTAAAATTACTATTCATAGAATTAAAAAATATAAAACAAGTACTTATTAAAAAAAAAATCCCTAATAATATCGTAGATAAACAAATAGATATAAAGATTCGAAAGTAAAATAACACCAGCACAAATAATAATAATATTCAACATCACAACTTGAACAATATTAACACATACTATCGTTATCAAATGAAACCAAACTTCAGATTATAAGAAATAGCTATGGAAATATTATATCCGAATTGACAATAACAATAACATTTTACTAATTATTTACGATGAAAATCTAAAACCTGCAGTAAAAAACAACTTCTTCCTCAACTCTAAACCCACTAGAAAGAACCAATGTTATTTACAAGTGTAAATGCCCTTTGCGAGAATGTAACTCCCCTCATAATTACTATAAAACTAATAGCTACATTGGTTTTACATGCAACACTTTACACAACCGCCCTACGATGCATGTTGTAAATTCTAGCTCAATTTACTAACATCTACAATAACATAACTGCCCTCCTTCTGATTTAAGACACATTCTAGCTAATAAACCTCAAAATGTAGATTTCGAAACCAATTAAAAAAAATAAAAAATACTTAAAACTATCTACATGAAAACACAGCAACCTAAAATTAATAACATCACCTATGAAACCAGTTGCAAGATTTAAGAATACTTGACGTTATCTGATTTTGTTATCTGATGCCATTGCAGCGTCGATGAAATTTAATCGTCAACGACTTTCCTTGAAAAATGCGAACGGTTTACTGCGCGTCCCTCGGCCGTCTTTTTAAAAAAAGTCTCTTTTCTCTCCAGCTTTTTTGTTCCTTTGCTTCTGCAACTTGAGAATAATTGTAAAAAGATTCAAAAACGTTCGTGAATCCTCTGGAACATTTATTAATCTGTTTGATTTTCACACAAGAAAGATTATCAGAACAATGAAAAATAAAAAAGTTATAATCAAAGTAGAAAATTCTGTTATTTCTAACAATGTTTGCATAAATGAGAAAATGCTGTCTTAATACACAATCTCTCTCTCCCCCCTCTCTCTCTCTCTCTCTCTCTCTCTGTATATATATATATATATATATATATTTATATATATATAAATATAAATATCTATATATCTATATATATGTATATATATATATTTATATATATATATATATATATATATACATATATATATATATACATATATATATATATATATATATATATATATATATATATATATATATATATATATATATGTGTGTGATTTTTTGAAGGTTTACCAACACATTCCGTTCAGGACGCCATTTATCACCACAAAATACTTTTTCTTTCGAAGATAATTAATTTTATATTTTGGATATATAAGATAAATAAATAATTAAAAAAAAAAAAAATATTTTGTGGTGATGAATGGTCTCCTGAACGGAATGTTTTGGTAAACCTTCAAAAAATCACATATAAATGATCTGTACTCTGTAATCGAGTATCATCGAGCTCATTTTATTGGCCTAATCCCGGTCTTCACTGAAAGTGAAATATATATATATATATCCGTAATTAAAATATGACAAACTTTCGAACTAAATCAATGTTGCTAAGTTCGCTCTACTTACAAAGAGTAAAAAAGAACTCTATAAAAAAGTGTAAAAAGAATATTTCACTTATTTGTGTTGTTTTATCAGTTGCTGTTTGGGAGAATTCATAGGATAGATATCATAGATGAGTATCCGGTGTTCGAATCCCGCAACAAGTGGCATCTTCATATATAACCACACTGATTATACTTTATTAAGACGAAGCATATATGTTTGTGGATATTACAAATAGTTTTGATAGATGACGTAATCATTTCGTAACGAAATTTACTTTTTTCGGTGATGAGACTCTAACAGATACTTATTTATCACTAAAATAGGTATGACTATACAACTCGCTATCACACTAATATAATTTCATAAGTGATATCAGCGTTATAAATTCGCAATTAATTATATATAATTTAAAATCATGCGTTAGTGACAGATTTGTACACTAACCGCTGAGGCGAAAGTTTCATAACTTACTAATTAATTCATCTCAGTATAACGAGTGACGATGGTAGTACATTTTATAAGAAGGTAATCTCCATTTTTCTTAATATGACCAAGAAAAATTGAAATATTCACCAAATTGCATAGTGTAATCCATTGATATGAGAGAAATTGAATGTTTTGTTTTTCAGAACACAGAAAGTATTTTTAGAAAATGAATGAGGACAAACACTTTCATTGGCGTTTAGTCATAAATCTATTCTAGTCCGTGAAATAACAGAATATCATTATTCTTGATGTATGACACATAATATATATATATATATATATATATATATATACATATATATATATATATATATATATATATATATATATATACATATACATATATATATATATATATATATATATATATATAACTGGGTGTATGGGTGTATGTTTGTGTAATTTTTGTATGTTCTCTATTGAAAGAAAGGTTATAGAATCTATATAAAAACTAAAAGTGTATTATTATCGAAAACTTACCAAGGAAGACAATAAAAGTGTTCTTGTTCTCTTAGTTCACCCCTAAGAGAGTTTTAAGAGCATACTCCTATGCACACTTCAAATATACCATATTTCTCTCAGAAATAAATATCATATGTATCAGATTTTTCGCAGAAGACAATATAAGTGGTCTTGAATTTCTACGTTACCTTCTATGTTCCGAATACGCATGTGCCCCTTCTTCTAAGTGACCCATAGGGGCAGAATATCCTTTAAATCTCAAATACATGTATCCGATGTTAATGAAATTTCAACTATAACTATTAGACACTCATTCAGAGAGGGTTTCAAGATTTCAACTTTTTTCGACTTTCTTAAAGGGCGAAACAGATGGAATGAGGCACTAAGAACGAAGAAGTAATATGGTGTTAGGAGCGTAGTAAGTTATTGTAATATGGTGTTAGGAGCGTAGTAAGTTCATAGTAATATGGTGTTAGGAGCGTAGGAAAAAAAGTTCATAGTCTTGATCCTCGATTAATTCCGAGCAACGACAATTTTTCCTGATATATATATATATATACATATATATATATATATATATATATATATATATATAGAGAGAGAGAGAGAGAGAGAGAGGGAGAAGGAGAGAAAGGCAGACAGACAGACACACATACACACATACATACAGTAAAGGATAGAGCTGTTCCAAGGAGATAAAAGTGTATATTTAAAAAAGTGAGACTACCAATTAATAATACACAACTAATTAAATATATAGGATTAAATAAACACATTATTACATAAAGTAAAACACTATAAATATTATATCTTCACGTTTATACTTATATTCACATATTACATGCACATACACTTGAATAATCATAACTAATTTGAATAATTACTGACTAATTAATAACACACAAATAAAGAACTAAGTAAATATAAATAAACACATTTCCACATATTCCAAGAGAGTTACTTATTAATTAATGAGACACAAATAAATTAATAAAATAAATAAGAATAAATTAATACACTGTCACTTGAATAAATAAATTAATAGTTATGATTTCACCTTCTCTTCTTATGCCAAACCATTTTATCTGTAATCATAATTTGCGTGTAAAAATAGTAAACCATCTCCACGCTTTTAAATTCATATGAAAATTATGCTCATAATTATATTAATGGTACTTGGTGAATTAATAATACACTAAAAGTTATATATATATATATATATATATATATATATATATATATATATATATATATATATATATAAATGTTAAAATGCAGCAACATTTTTGTAAGTAACGGATACATGTTATTAGACAGACGAACAGCACAGGTAAAGACAATTTTTTTTTTAGTGTCTTAAATAACTAATATAAGTTTGCAAAACATTTATATAGAACAAAACGTAGATTTCGTATAAGGAACGTTTATGTTTTTGTCCTTTAAGGGAAGTGGGGTCTGATCAACTCTGCTGGGAAGCCATGAAATTACATACTGTCTTGTTTTTAAATTCCCGAAACAGTTGTTCATGGTAAACAACTGATGATCCCGTAAAATAGTGTTAGAACTAAACTAATATAATAACTGTAAAAAATAAATTGACTTACATGAGTGATTTTCCACTGGAAGACTTGGGACTATAAGTTTTTTTTTTGTTTTTTTTTTAATATAGTTTTAATGGTTGAGAAACTTCCGAGACTATATATATATATATATATATATATATATATATATATATATATATATATATATATATATGGGAACAAATAAACACATTCACACATTATTCAAGACACAAATAAAGAACTAAACAAAAATAAACACATTCATACATAAATAAATAAAAGTGTTATACTATTTCCAACCTACTTTCATACATATTTCAACATATTGCAAGACATTTATTAATTCATGATAAAATAAAGTAATCAAATAAATAGGAATACATTAATACGCTCTCACTTGAATGAATACACTAATAGCTGCGATGTCCCCCTCTTTCTTTATGCCAAACCTTTTTATCTATAATCATAATTTGCGTTTCAAAATAGTAAAAAAAACTATTCACACGTTTACATTCATATATAAATTATAATTGCTTTTCTTTATTTCTTTTCTTTCTTCTTCCCCAGACGGTGGATTCAGACTTCCGCCTCTCACTCCCGAAACCACCGTCGGGCAAATCTGTCTATTACATATTTCGACCCAGACATCGGAAAGCTAATAATCCAAACCATTATCCCATTAAACATTGCGGCCCTTGAAAGAGACGACAGACTACTGCTGATAACGCCATAATCAAAATCATGATTTGCATTTTTGGCTTGTTCATATCTACAGCCATTCTAAAATTTGGACAATTTCTGAAAAATCAAAATTAATATCTGTATGATATTTTACATTGTTTCTTCATCCCGAGTAAGCCTTTGAATAAAGGCGAAACGTTGATGAATACATAAATAACATAATTCTAGGCTTTCCTTTGTCATTTTACATATATATATATATATATAGAGAGAGAGAGAGAGAGAGAGAGAGAAGAAGAAAAAAGAGTGATAAATATGCGACGATTGTCCAAATTTATTTCAAATTTCACTTGTTCAATGCTAGGTGCATTCAGTAATAAACTAGTGTTTATTATTCTTTCCTTAAGCCAAGGCTTTTCAAAGATCGAAATCTTATCATCAGAGGAGAAATACAGATGGATAAGTTGGCTTTCGAAAGAACCAAAGTTCAAATATTTGAAAAATATGAAAATTATTATTAAAAATCATTAAACTAATTTTTGTTAAAAAAACGTATTGAATGAAAAGAAAAGTTCCGTGAAAAAGATATGCAAATTGTCCGGGTGGTAAATTTCCGTTGAAAAGAAGTCCGGTGAAATTGTAGAATGTGAAGAAAAACTCTTTGCGTGGGAGCAGATTGGAGAAAGTGCTCAAAATATATATATATTTAGTATGTTGTGCACGTATATCAGTTCTTATACGAAATATAAAAATATATATTTTAAAATATTATGAAGCCGTATCTTATGGAAATCACACTAAAGAAAAGCGTTTTTATTTATTTAGAGAGTGTTCTTTATTAACGTTTAGGGCATACATAAAGGAAATATAGGAAACATGGAACTTTGAAAAATCAGGATTTTTTGTTAACGTGACTTCGATGCAAATGCTGCCAGTTCAAGCGAAGAATCTTCTGGTATATTTCCAGGGTTCCTTATCGATTCGCAAGATACTAATCATGGCATGAAAAAAGTGCATATTTTTGCATTGGGATATTAACATACGTGTCATGCATCCACAAATAAGAAACTAGAAAGAGTTCCCATAACTGATTACGTGTTATCAATTTAGTAATGATTTAGTTGTAGACAAATAAACTGAACAAATACAGATGAGACATGCTTAAAGATGTTTTTAATCAATAATAATATTCTCGTTTGCTCGAATATAGTAATGATTCTTGTAAGATATTCACAGCAAAAACCTGTCTTATTACTTTCCTTTCTTCCCCCATGTGCCTAGCGCATGGTAAAAGTTTTAAAAAAACTTTTTATATGTGGAACACATTACCATATTGCTGCTTCTCTACATACTACAACATGGTAGTCGTCAAATACAATGTTTACAAATACTTACGATAAACAGTCGTTATATGTAATCAAACTGTTACTTCCAAAAACAATTGTCAATCCCCGCATAAAGTTTTAATCACTAAACAGACAATCCATCAATTTGATTTCCTTAGCTCTTATCTTATAGTAACTTTGGGTGTTGATCAAATTTTACTAAATATGCAACAATATATCAATTCCATTGTGCGGTGTTTTATCTTCAGGTTTAAACTAGTACAATAATACCCGCCATATTTGGATACTGAATTGCCTGTTTCCGTTAGTGGGTAATAGTACAGCGGTTTAATCCTTGCAAGACAAATAGTAGAAGAAATTAAGAAATAACAGAAGAATTCGGAAACAGAAGATATACAAATTATAAAGATAACCAGAGAAACGAAAAATCGAAGAATTTTGGTAAAAAGAAAGCGTAGCGAATAGAAAACTATTTTGTGTTTCGTTTCTCATTTTCACGATATGTCAACCATTTTCAATCAGCACAATATCTATACTTACCAATGTATACGAGTAATTAAATGCTAGTCACTTGTTTACACATAGTTGGGGGTGTATGTTATTTCATGGCTATACTAACAGTATTAGTGTCTTATTGACAAGAAGTAAAAGTAAAAAGAAGGTGAATATAAGACATAAATAAAGAAAACAACTGTTTTTACTAATGAGTCACCACTTATCAAATCACCTAAATGTAGATGCCCCTAGATTAAAGAAGGTTTTACTCGCTGGTAGTTTCTTTTTTCAAACCGCTTACCTTTGGAATTTACCTTTCTGTGCTTTTTCCCCGACTGTACCAACAATCAGAAATTGAAATGTAATGTGAAAAAACATTCTGCTGTCCATCTCCGCTTCCACGTTGTCCCCTTCTAAATCTGACCCTTCCAAAGAATCCGTTACGCTGTTGTGGCAATATTATTTTTATTTGGAATAAATAATAATTCATTTTTATATCAGAAGTATCCCAGAAGTCCTAGACTCACGGACTTTCTAAAAGCAAGGACTAATAGAGTTAAAATATATAATTCATCGTTAGTGGAACTCCATTTATTTAGTTCCGAATTGCGTCTGCTTTAACCCCTAACACATGAGATAAACGCCCCTATCTATCAGGATGTTTACAAGGAAACTCTCAATCCAACTCAGATAACTTTCTCTGTCGAATTACATAGACCGATCAGCAATATACTCTCATATATAGCCAGAGCTAATCACAATTATCAAGCGTCGATAAGAGCTACTAACTTGATTAACTTTGAAAAGTATCTGCGCATAAATGTAAACATATTGAATGTATATTAACCATTTCTGAATATTAGCCGCAGTTTAAGATTGTTTGTCAATGACCTTGCTATAGGAAACGTATTAAAGTAATTCAGTTTAGTTATTGCTTAAGGTCAAGAAATTGCACATTACATATTTTACTGACGGCCATAGGAAACGAGGCCAGTTTAATATGCAGTAAATTAAATGTAATTAAATATGTTCTTATCCGCCGGAAGACATCATTTCAGGAGATTATTATCGGAGGCTGAGAACAAGTTGGGAATATAGATTTTAAAGACAAAGAAATAAGATTTTGATATTTCTTAAGAATTGTCATGGTAGGTACTCGAATAAGCTTCAATTTCTTGTCCCCCTTGCAAAATATTCTCAGCCAAAAAAAACTTCTAACGACAGCAACTGTAAAAATTTTCCTTTTTTTCCTCTGTGTAGCTAAAACTAAGCGGAACTTCCATGAACTTTTTTTTCAAGACCGACCCATATGTGGAATGCAATACAACAGGGCTACTTCCCAGCTGACTACAACATGATAATTTCCGAGTCCAATTTTAAAAAAAGTTCTTATCGAGACGTCCTCTTAACTAATCAAATTTTACTTACTTTCAACCATCACCTTTAAACATCAAGGTGTTGTCTCACCATCTACCTGGCAGACACATGACACCAAATTCTCGACTAACATTCGAACTTTGATAAGCGTTGACTCATTAGTACGACACATGAAAAGCAGGCTGACCATTTGAAGTGGATTGGTGTTGTCTTTTCCAAGTGTAACGGTTAGCTGGGTCTAGTTAGCAGAATGTTGGCATTGCAAGCTGAAACTGAAGCGTAATAAAGAAGAATACACGATATATCATTTGAAATTATCACACAAGAAATGTATTGCATCTAAGCATGTTGTCGGTGGAAGTTAAAAACCAACATATCTGATTATGTGCTTATATGTCTACTTAGTGTGACAACATAATGTCCGTTCAAGTATGGCAAAATTTGTGAAAAAAGGTTATTTTATACCGTCCGTTTAATATGACAAATTATATGAACACACTTATCTGAAACGGTACTTATATGTCTGTTTTGCATGACAGCACATTGTTTTCTTAAGTATGACAGAATATGTGATGCGAATTTCTTTTTAACGTCTCGTATACGGTTCAGTAAATATGTCCTGTATTTACAGAGACAAATTTAAATGAGAACCAGGATTTGGTACGCCTTAATACCGTCAAAATCAAATGTCTTTAGATTTGTCAAAAAAAATAAATTATCACGCTAAATCAAATGGAGATATTTTGAAAGGTAAATGCATTTACACAAGTGATTAGATAATACAATTTATTAACAAAACATACAAAGGGAGGTAACATATTGGCTCCTTTTTTTGTTTATGAATTAAAAAGTTGGTATCAAAGGATATGCAAACAGGTATTTAAAGAAATACCATTACGCTGTGGTAAATGTTAATATTTGTGATATGTACATATATGTATAACTATTGAAATATTGTATAATAGGTATTTATGACAAGCAAATTACAAGGAAACTGCTGTGTTTTGGTCTAACAGATTACACCAGGCTGAACAAGCATGAGAAGAACTGCACAATCCAGTCTTAAGCGAAAATTACTCACATAAGACACATATTCTTCGCTATTAAGGTGTGTAGTTTTTCTTTCACCGATTATAAGATTGCACACAAACTGTTGTGCATATAAAAAGGAGTATAAAATATTACTTCATCTTCTGGGCCCGAAACTAAAAATGTATCTCATGTTTATTTGATACTAATATACGTTCTGTGTATGTCTTGGGCGCCATTGTACTAAATACTGAAATATATATATATATATATATATATATATATATATATATATATATAAATATATATATATATATATATATATATATTTATTTATATATATATATATATATATATATATATATATATATATGTAAGTACTTCATGTATCCACATAAAATATTATAAGGAGATATAATTTTTTATGTATCAGTTTTCAGTATTTACTTCAACAGTGCTCGATACGTAAGTAGAGCTAGGTAGTAAGCAATGAAAATATATATGGCAATCAAGCTACACAGAGGCTCCCGTGTTTCATCCCCGGGGGGAATCGTCAGGCTAGATATATATATATGTGTGTGTATGTGTGTGTATGTATATACAAAATATATTTATAGATATGCTACTAACCTATATATTGAAGGCTAAGTGTACACACTTCGTCTAAAACGACGAACAACATTTATACTTCGCCACTGTTCGCACACGCTATTATCTAAACATAATATTGAAATATTCATATAAAATAGTCGAATTTCATCAGTAATATGTTTTTCATATATATATATATATATATATATATATATATATATATATATATATATATATATTCACATTATTATTTTCAATGGACTAACAGAAAAAAATACACACCGTTATCTTTTTTTATTATAGAGTTGGAGATTTCTTCTGAATTTATTTTAGACAGCGGGATAAAGGTGTTGTCGTTGGTTGACATTTCATTTGCTTTCTCGTTTACACTCATAACTTAAAATGGTTTCTCACGAGAGCTAGAAGTAGTCATGTATTTTACTCGCAGAAATTTTGCGTGACGTGATGGAAGTAGATATATTTATTCATATACAAATAAATACAAATTCATCTTTATCCTAGAGAAAGAGACACATACGTATTGAACCTTATTATATCATGAGGTTAAGGTTTTGTTCGTGGTTACAATGCATTAATTCAGCATCATGTATATTACAATAGATGTGGAGTATGGTTATTTATTTTCTTTTTTAAATAATTTATATTTCGATATAAATGCCTCTATTCAAGGGAAAGTTAATAATTTCGATCAATATATATGACATAATTACGTTGGCATGCCGGTTCCTTTTAGATCACGGAAGTTTAGCGACGTTTAACTGAGTAGTACTTAAATGGGTTACTATTTGGGAATACCAGGTGCTGTATGTGCTCTCCGCTTATGCCGGCATTGTTTCCGCTGTCCTGAACTTCTTCTTGCCACTGGATTCAAGCAGTGCTGATTCAGGATAGGGGTGGTTGAAAATGGTGCAACCCTGCCTTCATAATTACACGTGCAGCCACAGGTACAGAGGGTATCCATTGTCTCTCGAAACTGTACGTGGGTCATGATCAGAGAGTGGTTTTATTTATGCAACGATTATCATTGGATAAGTTATTTAAAATCAGCATGTATTTTTAAATGGAAACGCTTCCTATACATGTTGATTGAAGATAGTATTGTCATGCATTCGTATTTCCCAAACTGATAACAGTTTTCTTTGAAGTTGAGTATAAATGATGCATGCGTGTGGGGATTGCTAGTTGCGTATTAGCAGCCAATTACATATACCGAGTTAACCCTGGAAAATACTAGAGGATCTTCACTTCGAATGCGCTCACTGACCCACATAACACATTGATTATTTATTCACTTTGACGCAAGAGTTCAGAGCTGGATGGTGGCGATACTTGAGAAGATAGCGGCGCAAAATTATGTGATCGAATATTCTCAAACTCATCGCGCGATTTGTAGTAGTAATGTTGGCAACCTTAACACGCATTACGTTTAAATCACCGCAGTTGAGCGACGTTGGGCCAGCTCAGTACCAGATGTGTGACTATTTGGGAAAACCAGATGCTGTACCTAGGAGAACAGCGACCCATTTCGGTAAAAATACACTAAAATCTAACGTTGGTATATCTCCTGATGTGTATATACATGCGACTGAAAATCACTTGTGAATTTAATATTTCCTAGAAACTTAGTTATTCGGAGGAAGTCGGAGCAACCTGCTTAAAGTCGATCACCACACTGGGTACCAGGTACTTTCTGTGAGTGCCTGATTATAAATAAAAATAATCGTTGGAAGTAATACCAATACAAAACAGAAACCCTTAACTTGCTGAGTAATATAAATAACGTTTGAATGATAGGTAACGGCCGGGACCATGTATGGAGTACTATTGGCATATTTTGACTGGTGAATCTCTGTCCCATTTGAGGGATTTTGATAAGGTGCAGAAAGGTATCTGTAATTTCATTGGCCTCAGCCTTTCGTCTTCTCTGCACCCCATCTCTCTCTCACAGACGTGATGTTGGTAGTATAAACACTATTATAGCATGTTTTCTCAGAATTATGTGATATATTATCTGCTTCTTTTGTTTCAGCTCGTCTGATTCGTTGGTCTAGGTGTCTCCATATATTAGCTGTTTTTATAGATCATTGTAATAGAGATATCTTTTCCAGTCGCTTTCTTTCAAAGAACTGTACACTTATGGAACTCTCTTCCTGCTCACTGTTTTCTTCTTACTTATAGCCTTGATCTTTTGAAGACTAATGTCACTAATAATTTCCTGGCCTTACGATAATAATGTTTCTTCTTATTAGCTCTATATATCAAGTGGCTTCATGCCTAGTCTAGGGCGATTCCCCCAAAAAGGAAAGGACGGAAATAGAAGACAGCGAAACAAGGGAGAACAATTAATACATAATTACTGAGTAGGTTCTTAGAATCTACTTAATATTAAGACATAAAACACATGGAAATAAAATAAAATAAAAACATTAAAAACAATGACCAAAATACTTTAAAATATAATAAGGTGAAATAAAACAAGTTCAAAAAATCTTAGAAATATAATAAGTATATGTGTCCATGTGCTTTGTGGGGTAAGTAAGTATGTAGGTATACACTTATTTTGCGTCTGCAGGCAATGCATCTTTCATCTCAGTAAACATTTATTGAAAGATATGAAAAATTCAAAAGTCGAAAACTGTTTTCCCCATTTCTCTATATTTTGGGGTGAAGTGTTGTAAAAAGGATTTTTTACTCCGTGCTTTTCTTAGAATAACAAGAAAGACGAAGAGCTTCAAGCTGGTTACTGCATAACGCACTTTTATTTGTTAGTTTTACAAATTTAATTTATATATTTATGTACCCACTAGTTGACCCACTTTGCGTTACTTGTAAAAGAATGATGAATCCCGTGTGTGTCTGCTCCGAGCCATAAGCACCATATATGATATTTTATATATACTCTATTATATTTCCTTTTAAACTTCGGTAATAGTCAGTGTTTACGTTTGAAATAAAATCACATACACTAAAGTAAAGCGTCGATGTTGCTGTCTTTGGCCTTTATGCGAGAAGCAAAGTATAGTATATGTTCTGATGATGTGGTTCATATTTTCTGATCTTAGTCAATGGAGGACAAATTCTTCTAGAGTGAGGCTATTCCAATCCAGAATCCCCATTTTCACGTTGCATACGTGTTTCTAACTCTGCTCCTCCATAGAATCCATAGTTACATTTTAATCGATATGAATTATGTCTGATCTTGACACAGGCAGTTGTTTTCAATTGCATTCCCGGATAGACGGACAGAAATATCACGATTATAATATAAACTAGTAAAAATAGACGACCGTTCGGGAGTCTATTGTTTGCTACGCTGCCGCGTTCTTGCGCAGTGAGACATTTGTAGCTAAAAAAAAAGAAACCAAAAATGGGGGGGGGGACTTTTCCCGCAAAAAAAAATCACAAAAATCTACACAAAATAGCCACACAAAAATCCAATATATATATATATATATATATATATATATATATATATATATACAGAGAGAAAGAGAAAGAGAGTGAGAGAGAGAGAGAGAGAGAGCGCGAGAGTCAAAAACAAGCAAAGTTCAATTACATTGAAAAATGCAAGATCTTTTTTATCTAAGGAAAACATTTTGAAAACAGACACTCTTTAGTGCAATTATAAAACGAGTTGGTTTCGGTCAAAATAGACCAACCAATATTAGTATGTCAATGTTGGATCTACGCTCTTCAGCTCATCAGGAAGTACAGAAAAGTTCTGAGTTTGAAAAATTATACACCGTGGTGTGACATGCGAGATTAACGTCCAAAAACAATCGTCAACTCACATTCGCCATTCGACATTGCTACATCATGTGCGGCAGTCCGCCATCTTGGGAATTTAATTTCGAGGCAGCACTTATTCGCAAAAATGTATCTATCAATCATTATTTTACTCTTGTTCTTCTATTATTAATTGTTAGTCTATTAAACACGTACCCGAACTCGAAAATTATTCTAATTACATAATTTACGTCATTAATATTTTGGGTATCTTTTTGTTTAATATGAATACAAAACTAAGTGTAGAGTTAATACACATATGTATTCTATTTGACTGAGATTGGTTGTCTTCTTTCCTAGTATTTAAGTTTGTTTACGTACCAAAATAGGCTCAGATTTAAAATAAAGTAAATTTTCAAACCTTCAAAGAAAATTCCTTATATAATTTGCTCTATTCACAATCAGGTATACATTTAAAACAACACGATACTAAATTTAGAATATAATCAAAAGTAGTTTTGTTTTAGATATCTTCCCTGTCGGATACCGTTATTTACTAATGGCTAACGTTTTAAAAATATCATTTTAATTATGTTATTGGTTTTATTTTTCCTCTAGTGTTTTGTTTGGCATCCCGCATATTATTTGTATGTGTTCGATTTTTGTATCGTCTAGGATTTCGCATTGCCAGGTAATATGATATTATGTGAGATGTTGCTCTATTTCTAGTACAGTCTGCAGTTTGTTCCTCCAGGCTCCCTTTCATATGAGTTAACTTCTCGCCATATCCAGACCAATCTAATGCTTTCTTTTAATGTATGTTATTCTTATTAAATAATGACTAATTCGATAACAGTTGTTATACTATCTTAGAGATACTGGGAATAATAGCTTTCTTAACGGAATAAAACGTATGATTGGGTTCATTGTACGACTAATACCTTTCATTGTTTAGGTTGCCATATCAAGAGCCTTATCCAGTAGTGCGAGAGAAATTGAGCAGTAATATAAGTTAATGTCACACATAATGAACTTTTAATGATCCCCTTGGTGTATTCCCTAAACTATTCGATTATTTCATTCAAGTATAACAACAAGTTATGGGTTACCTTATGATTAAATTGTAGGTATGATCTTGTCAAAGATCCTCTTACTAATTATCCTTATGTCAGATATACAAATAAGGATTAATCAAATAGTAGGTCATTATTGAAATTCTTTTTTATGATCATTTAAACGTAAATCAGAGGCATTTAAGGAAAAACATCTGTATGTTATCATCAATAGTGATTGTTGACCACATTTATATAGCCGATGAATTAATAGTATTGAGGACGTTTACATTTACTACTTTGTTGTTCTTACATAGTTCTTTCAAAATCATGTTATTACAAGTTTCGAAACTTATGTAATAAATGTTCATTGTTTATCAGCTGCTACTATTAAATTAGGATCACTTTTTATACTCAAAAAATAATGTATATATATACATATATATGTACATATATATATATATATAAATATATATGTATATATATATATATATATATATATATATATATATATATATATATATATATATTAATAAACAAGATGTTAAATTTTACAGGCAAATATTTTTTATATTAAAAACATTGTACCAACCAATATGTGTATGTCAATATCGGATATTTCCTCTCTGAACTCATCCAAATGGCAAAAGAAATTCTCAATTCAATAAAAACAAGCCGCGCATGCGTGGTCCCCCTTTGTATGTGACGAGTGTAAAATGCAATAAATTTGGGCAATTTGGGGAATGTTTGACCCCCCCTTTGGCCCCCTGGAATTTTTCTGATGTCTAGGATGCTCATTTTATATCCAGAACAATTGCCTCTACATTTTGGCCAGGTTTCAGAAAAAATTCAATGGATGGATCAAACGTTATATGAGAAAAGGGTCATTTTTTGCAATTTATGGGGCTTTTGAGCCCCTGGGGGAGCGAACCAGATTTTTTCCAAGGTCATCGATACTTAGTGTCTATTAGGTACAATTGCCTCCACATTTTGGCCAAGTCTCAGAGGAATTGAATGGATGGATGAACAGTTATGGGGCATAAAATGTCATTTTCGGCCATTTCGGGGCCTTTTGACCCCCTGGGGGGCCAACCAGATTTTTTTCAAAAATCGGAGAATGTCACTTTCTCACCTGACCAAAGTTACAACTTCATCTTAAATTTCAGAAAAATTGAATGCATGGATCAAACGTTATGGGAGGAAAGGATTATTTTTGCCATTTTAAGGGCACTGTGACACCCTGAGGGCGCGAACCGGATTTTTTTCCAAGGTCAACGATACTTAGTTTCTATTAGGAACAATTGCCTGCACATTTTGGTCAAGTTTAAGAGTAATTGAATGGATTGATGAAAAGTTATGGGGCAAAAAATGTCATTTTCGGACATTTCGGGGGCCTTTGACCCCCCTGGGAGATAACAAGTTTTTTTTTCAAAAATCGGAAAATGTCACTTTCGAACCTGACAAAAGTTATAAATTCATGCAAAATTTCAGAAAAATCTAATGGATGGTTGCGGAGAAAAATCCGGACGGACACACACACAGACACACACACGGGCGGAAATGCCTCAAAACATAGGTCTCCCAATTTTTTAAATCGGGGGACCAAATATACATTGCGATGTGACAAAATAAAAGTACGAAAATCTAAACAAACTCACATTGAATTCCTTCCATCTACAGCGTCTTTTAAATTAGTACCTCGGGCAAGCAGGCATATTTTCATTTGAAGCACAGCTAAAAGAAATACGCACAATACTAGACCGACAATTTCTATGAAAGACTCATATTTAAACCTGGCTAAATCATAATTACAGTTTATTTATAAAAAATACTTAAATTAACCTGTAAATTAATATCATTACTTAATTTACTTAATTTACATTAAGTATTTATAATTAAAAACATCGGGCCACGAAACTAAAAGATATCACCTAACTTGATTCGATTTTTTTTTATTCATATCAATTGTTTTTCGATGCCGCGTGCAGAAATACCCAATATTTTGCCTACTGCTTCCATTATGTTAAAAAAATTCCAATGCTATTCATAATTTTGTAACGTTATTTAGATATGTATGTTTATTATATTTATGATGTTATTTATGTTTGAATTTATGCTTTTAACCCTGAGGTAAATAATGCATCTATGACGTCAAAGCAATAATTATTTTGCTGCGGTAATGTAGTAAGATATATTTATAAAAAAATCTTAATAGTTATGTTCGTAGACTGAAGATCTCAAGATTTCCTCATCGAACCGCTTGATTTGTAAGGGATTTATAATTTAGTATTAATGTAATATATTCAATTTCAAAAAGAAGTTTTCTAAATAATCGTAGATGACAGACACAAACAGAAAATTGCTCTTCTATTATGAGTTGATTTAGAAAGTAGATTAAAGGGCGAACATATATAAGACAATAATTGAAGTCAGTCGTGAGACTTCAAACGGTTCTCAACCGCCTGTTAACGCTAGCAAACGAACAAACAAACTGTTCCTACCTGGCATTATGGGATTGCCTTAGAAAGAAGATCACTTCCCATATACACATAGAAGCCTGAATCTTTGGCTTAAAAGCTATTTCCTTTCCACTGTGTATTCCTTAGGTTTTCATCTATATCATTTCTATTTAGTTTTCGCCGTAATATAAATCTGATTTGAGTTTTGCTAATTTCTCAAATCAAAGACCAGTTTCGGGGCAATGTATTCGCTTACTATCTTACTTACACGTTCATCGTTTAAAACAAATACCTTAAAAATACTGCAGTTACTGATACTATTCTCTCTTGAAAATATAACCTCCCTTCAAGTACGTCTGTATAGCCACTATTATTAAAAGGTTTTCAACTTTTTCTAAATCCTTCACATTGACGTAAGCAGGTATCTGAAAATATATAATTTCGTACTTAGGTTTAGATGTAATCTATAAATTCGATTTCAAATACTTACTACTACAAGAAATACGTATTGGAATTTTTTTTTTAAATCCACAAAAATACTTATATTAGATTCAGAGGTAGGGCCATATGTTTATTGGTTTATTCGATTTTTAAGCTCACATCAGACGGCTTTTAAGATATTAAACGAGCAATGAGTTGCAGCTAAAACAATTAGATCAAGTACGAATCACGCAGGTAACTCGTCTAAAAGATACTGGTGTTAGTGATGCTATCAATCTCCTAAAACTATTAATAATACAAGCAACAGCTATATGTTGCATTTTACCGCTATAAAATATTTTACATGGTTCTGAAATATACTGAAATTAGCAATTCTGCCTTGAACATTATATATATATATATATATATATATATATTATTTTATATTAATTTTATACGTACGTAAAAGTAATTTCTAAGCACGTGTTTCTGGCTCACATCCGTCATCATCATGGCTAACTTAGACAAGGATCGAACCTTCAGCTATATATATATATATATATATATATATATATATATATATATATATATATATATATATGAAGCAATCCAACAATGCTTTGCATGAACTTTGAATTCTAATAAAATTTGATTGACACCTTATTTTATTACTTCATTTTATATTATAATATATATATATATATATATATATAATGTATGTGCGTATATACACATACATATATATATATATATATATATATATATATATATATATATATATATATATATATATATGTGTGTGTGTTTGTGTGTATATATGTATATACACCTTTATGTGGGTGGGTGATGTTTGTGTGTTCCCAATAGAAATATAGTTCACATAATGTACATGAAATATAAAAGTACATTCTATCTAGCACTTTTTGGGAATACAAGAGAAATGTGTCTGAATCTCTAAATGTACGCGTGAGACTGATTTAAGGACATACTCCCCTTTAAAACTTCAAATATATCTTATTTTTCTTAAATTTAAATCGTATTTATTAGATCTTCTGGGTCAGACAATGGAAGTGTTTCCTTATCTCTAAGACCCCTTCTAACTTAAGGGGCCTCAAATATGTCTTATTTTTTATTAACATTTTATTATGTGACTACACATATCCAGGGCTAGGCAATCAAAGTGGTCCCGAATTTCTCCTTAATGTGCTTAATATCTACGTGCGCCCACCTCTCAAGTAGCTATGCGGACAGAAACCCAACTTCAAACACGTATATTTGATCTTTTATATGGGTGGTCTTTTAAACTTCGATTAAACAAATGTCTTAATTATATAGTTTTGAAAGTGTCAGACAAAAAACATCTAACCTTCAAAAGATGTGATGTGAACGTCATTTTACCTTTATCACAAATCATAAACCTGTTGTTCGAATTTTTTGACTCAGGAAAGTGTGTGGGCCACGTTGCTGTTGAATTATGATTGCTTCATCAGCTATTGTTCAACTGATTCAATCGGGCATGTAGATGCTTTATCCAGACTCACTGATAAGCAAACCAAGGTCAGGAAGAATTAAGTCATGTAAGCAATATCTGTGGAACCAGAACTTATTTCAGTTATAGCTCCAACTATCAGAGCAATGCCAATTACTTCGCAGATGATTCGCAAAGCTACAGCTTCTGACCCATTTACTCAGACACTTTTGAACTTTCAGTATACAAAATAACAAAGAATAATGTAATTTAAAAAAGTGTCTAACGATTTTCTAGCGTTAATTATCATTGTCTGATGTTGATAGGTGTACCTGAAATATAAGTGTATTCACCTGTAAAATAGTGATTTGAACATAATGGGGGTAGGTCTGCGTCTCTAACTGCCCCTTATCGAATAGAATGACACTTTAAATGTTACTCAGTTAAATAAATCTCTTTTAAGCGTTCGGCTAAAAGTATTAAAATGTATCTTTCTATATTAGTTGTCAAGATATCTAATCGACAGCATCAACGTTGCTGTTAAAGTTAACTCTATTTAGTATGAGGTTGCATATGATGCGATCCCACACCCTTACCCAGGTAACGTCAGGTAACCCTACTAGTGTGTATATATATAGTACATGTATTGTATTAGTTTCTGTAGATGTAAATACGTTGCAACTCCAGTGTTTATAAAAAGTGCTCAATAACAAGAATAGCTGTTCTTTAGTATAAATTGTTATTTATACAAACATTATTAATTACATATGTGCATACATGTTTCTGTTGTACGCTTACCAGAGAGTCCACCTCTTCAGACTAAAGATGACAAATAAGTGATATGAATTAAGAAAACTTTCATATACAATACATCTTTTTGGGGGATGGAATATGTTAATCATTTTCATCGGTACAGCTCAGTATCACATTACAGTCTTTACTTGTTAACTATTTCAGTTAGTTTCTATCTTTTTGTATTATTTTGTCATTTCATTCATCGTTCTGTAACTACTGTTCCTTCAATTTCTTTCTTTTTTATTATCCGCTGAGCTTAGATTCCTTTCTTCTCCATTTAACACTTCAGAGTTGTATTCTACACACATACATTTTAACGCATTAATATATCATCATATATATACTAAAATATATACGGAGACTAAAACACACAGACATATCAATATCAACATACTCTGATCTCCACATATAATACACACGTGTGCGCAAATCTTTAAATACACAAGCACACACATAGACACACACATATATATATATATATATATATATATATATATACAGAGAGAGAGAGAGACATATATAAAATAAAACAAACACAAATATATACGCATATATCCATACACAGATATACACATATATACGCATATATACATACATATCCACACACACACACACACATATATATATATATATATATATATATATATATATATATATATATACATACATACATATACATTCCCATACATACATCGATGGACACATGCCTATATATATAGATTCAAAAATACACATCCACTCACACATATAATCACATACATACACGCATTGTCAATGGATACATCTCGTTTTCCAATTAGTGCAGTGTAATATATTTAACATATACAAACATATGTACTTCTTTTTTGTCGTTATTCTAACGGTTTTTGAATTTACTGGTTATAAACACGTGTGCAGACTTGCATTCATGTATATGCACTACTATAGAATGTACCTACTTCCATACATACGCACATATATACATACATGTGTAAATGCTTGTACTACTAATATTTTTCTTATACTCTCATATACTGGTATACCATATACACATGTACATATAAAACATCCACCCACATGTATGGACATGTACATACAGCGCATACATTACTACACAGAGTGACATATAAATATGCCCATCAACCTACGCATACGTACACACGAAATAAATGTAAAAATAAACATATACAACTTTTACACTTTGATCTTATATTCATGTACCAGCTATTTTTAAAGACAGTGTTGTAAATGTTCTAATAGTTGTTAAACGTTGTCTCGTCTGATGAGTTATTATTAGTTCTACTTTCTATTGACTTTGTTATGTGTTTAATCATTGAAGAAGGGTGGTTTGATTGTGGATATACGTATATGGGGATGGAGTTTTCTTTCATGGAAGGTTTATATTTGTTATCAGTACGGTTTAATGTAACATTAAGGAAGTTAACTTGTTTGGCAGTGTCGGTAATTTCAACCTTAAGCCCTAGTTTATTAATTTCCTTATGAATTATTTTTCTGATGTTATCGCATATCGCGCTAGTAGATTCCCTGACTACCATTAGCCCGTCACTTTTATATAAACCTATACTTTCTACATCTATGTTATTATTCATCTATGTAAATATATGTATAGACCTACTAGATTAGATGCCTCTGCGGAGTCTAGCAATCCCATAGAAACACCGAAAGATCTGTTTTCCTAGAGTTTAGTCCATTTCTCGCCGTCGCTAATGAGAACTTCTGTATGGCAGCTTTGTATTATCTTGATATCTTTCTCCTTCGCAAACTCAATTGCATGATCGAATAGGATTTGAATAATGGACGAAGGGTATACCATGATGTCGAATTGTCGAAATGTATATCTACACTTGCCGTTAATCCCTGAAAAACAAGATATAGTATCCATAGTGTTTATCCATTGGATTAGTTTGTATTTATTCCTGATTTTCAAATTGATCCTTTCTAGAATTCTTTTACTAATCTTTCCAATTTCTGATCAGTCTACTGGATGGTTTAGTGTTAAAATCTGAATTATGATCCTTAAGCAGAATGTATGCTTCGTTTTCTTTTAGTGTTCCTACTCTCTCTCTCTCTCGCTAATTTGTAACTCTTTCGTAATCATTTTACTTTTGGTGTTGATGATTTCTACTAGGCT
>OY744540.1:32326966-32349466 GCA_963556195.1 Sepiola atlantica
TGACTTGGTCCCTTAACCCCTCCTGGGTCGTAGGGGCGCTGCACCAATGAACTCCACATCAGCTGTCTCCACTTCTGACGGTCATGGGCAATGGACTGGGTTGTAGCGAAGTTGTAGCCCGTCCACTCTTTGATGTTGTCCGTCCATCTTTTGTGTTGTCTACCTCTCCTTCTCTTGCCTTGCACTGCTCCCTGAAGTATGGTTTTGGAGAGACCACTGCCCCTTGGCACGTGACCATACCATCCAAGCTTTCTTTTTCTTACAGTTGTCAGTAAATCTTCGTAGGTGTTCAGATTTGCGTTGATGAGCGCGCGAACTGCTTCGTTCGTGACACGGTCTGAGTAAGAGATGCCAAATACTCTTCTGTAGCATCTCATTTCTACCGTTTTGATCTTTCTTTGGAGCTCAGCTGTCAAGTTCCATAACTCGCATGCATACAAAAAGATGGATAATTCTAGTGTATGCAGCAGCTTCAGTTTGCAACGGAGACTAATGTTTCCGTCTTTCCAGATTGATTTCAGTTTTGCAAGTGCTGCTGCCGTTTGTGCTGCTCTTGCCAGGATTTCAGTCTTGGATCCTTTGTTGCTGAGTATAGCGCCAAGGTATTTGAACTGGTTTACGGTTTCCAGTTCTTGGCCGTTGGCTTTTATCGCTGTTGATAATGGTTGTCCACTATTCGTCATCAGCTTCGTTTTTTCAGCATTGATCTCCATTCCGTACCTTGTGGATGTTCTGTCAAGGAGGTTCACTAGATTAGAAAGTTCTGTTTGATTTCCGGCAAGTCCATTAATGTCATCGGCGAATCTGAGGTTTGTGATGGTTCGTTCACCAATGCTGACTGTGCCCACGTGATCATCAAGGGCATCTGACATGATTCGTTCAAGGAGGACGTTGAAGAGTGTTGGCGACAACAGACAGCCCTGGCGAACCCCAACTGCAGTGTGAAACCAATCTCCCACTTATCCCTGAACGAGAACTGCACTTGTGGCTTTAGTATACAACCCCTGCATTATTTTGATCATTTTTTGACCCATGTTGTATTTCTTCATTGTTGACCACAGGGCGACGTGCCAGACCCTGTCGAAGGCTTTCCTGAAATCAACAAACACATGGTATATTTCTTGTTGTTCTTGTCTGTACTTCTCGCTCAGAACTCGTAGATTGAAGATTTGTTCTGTGGTGCTTCTACCCATACGGAATCCAGCTTGTTCTTCAGCAATGATCTCTTCTGCTTGTGGTCTAAGTCTGTTCAAAATGACCCTCAGCATTACCTTGCTGGCATAGCTGATAAGACTAATGGTTCTGTAATTTTGACACAGCTGTAGGTTACCTTTCTTGGGAAGCGTGATGATGAGTGAATGTGACCAAGTTGACGGCCACTCTCCAGTCTGTCAGATTTTGTTGCGGATTTGTGTTAGGATATTGGTTACTGTTGTTCCTCTCTTCTTAATCATTTCGGCTGGGATGTTGTCTACTCCTGCTGCTTTTCCCGAGTTCAATGATTTAATAGCATGAATTACTTCTTTCCGTAGGATTGGGTGGTCATCGCTGTTCGTTGACTCCTGACTTGTTAGAACACTGATATCTCCGTTGTTCTGGTGGTTGTACAGATCTGAGCAGTATTCTGTCCACCTGTTCAGGATGCATGGATTTTCTGTTAGGCATCGACCGTCTTTGTCGTGGATAGTGTTGGCTCTTGATGATTTCTGCTTCGTCAGGTCTTTCACTATTTCGAAAGCCTTCTTGCTATTGTTGTTGTTTAGGTTCTCTTCGACTGAAATGCATTGTTTGTCTATCCAGTCTTCCTTTGCCTCTCTCATTCCTTTTCGGATTTGCTTGTTGATTATTCTGTACGCTATCACTCTTACTTCAGAGTTCTTGGTTTTCCTGAGCTCTCTCCTAGAGTCGCACATATCGAGCATTTCGTCTGTTACCCATGGTTGAGTTTTCCACCGCTGTTTCCCCAAGAGTTCGTTCGCTGTTTCGGTCATCACTTTGTTGAATTTGGTGGTCAGTGCTTGCGTATCTTCTTCAAGTTTGAGGAGAGCAGCAAATTTACTGCCAATTGTTGCTTGAAACGTGTCGAGTATGTCGGGATCTTTCAGTCTGTCTAAATTGAACTTTCATTTAGTGTTATTTGGCCTATTGAGCTTCTTTAGTCGTACCCTGAAGTTCAGTATCACTAGGTCATGATCACTTCCCATATCCGCTCCTGGAAATTCTTTTGACCTGGCTTTGTTGATTCCCGATCTAAACCGTTTCTGTACCATGATATAATCAAGCTAGTGATGTGATCCGTTGGGGGCATGCCACATCCATCGTCTTGAAGCCTTGTGTTCACCAAGAGTGTTTGCCAGCACTATGTCGTTGTAGCTAGCGAATTCCAGTAGGCGCAAACCGCGCTCGTTGGTTGTTGCGTTGCAGGACGGGCCGCAGTAGTTTTTTCAATCTTCGAGGGCATCTGCACCCACTTTGGCGTTCCAGTCTCCCTGAATGATGAGAATGTCATTCTTAATCACCTTGTCGATAGTTTCCTGTAGTTGAGCGTAGAATTCCTCCACCTGGTCGTCGCTGTACTCAGTTGTCGGTGCGTAGGCTTTACTATTGTGATGTTGAATGGTGTTGCTCCAAGGCGAATGGCGATGAGCCTGCTGGATATTGGATGGCACCCGAGTACTGAGTCTTTGACGGCTTTATTGACGAGAAAGCCTACTCCGTTCATGTGCTTATCCACTTCACCGCTGTAGTACAGCATGTGGTGATGATCTGTAAGGTGTTCACCGACATTCTTCCATCTGACTTCGCATAGCCCGACAACATGCCATGTGTAACCCTTCAGCCCATTTATGAGTTCTTGCAGTTTTCCTGTTTGGGCAAGCGTTCTGACATTCCATGTGGCTATACTGACATTGTCTCTTCCTCTTATTTTTGTTGTGCTCGTTGTTGCATCAGTAGCACACTTTTCACCATCGCCCTGATGCGAGACGGGGGGCGCAACCCTTGTTAACCCGTGCGACAGCCGAGCCGGTATGGATTTTTGTATTATGTTCATTGTTTTCCATGCAGTGTGTCTTGGGCAAATGTAGTCTAGCGGCGCCCATCCCTCTCCAGACTGCTAGCTCCGGTCGAAGTCCCTCGTGATATGAGGGTTCGCCCTGGCCCCGGATATATGGCCGTTGGACTCGCGATGAGTCTCTTCCGCCCTGGCCGTTGATCTCAAAGTGGTTCATCCGCCCATTGATGTTGTATCGACATCACCCCCTCACGTCGTTTAGCCCGCCAGCTGAAGCGGTTTACCGGGGTATGGCACTTGGAGCCAGCACGTGAGAGATTTAGGGATGAGTGAGGACCAGTGACACTCGTCCACCCATACAGCTAGGGAGCAGCATGACGAACGCCAAAGGTACTACCTCTCCTCTGGGCGCCTATAGGTGTAGGTCTTCCAATAGATTAATAATAAACAATTGATGGCTTTTGTATGTAAGATTAAAATGTAAATAGTAAATTACCACTGAAGTGCGTGAATAACAAAAATAAAGGAACTGATTTGAATTATGTTCCACGATTGTTTTTTTCTTTTTATTGAAATAGATCGGGATAAGGCATGAAATCACTTAATATAATAGGCAAAATAAAGTATTTCAAAGTAAATACTAGGTAACGATAAGTGTTAGATGGGTAGATTCTGACCCAGAAAACAGCAACCCTTCCCCCTTTGTCAGAAATATTGCTGTATGGAATGTGAGGACGAAATGACAAAATAAGGGAAGCAAGAATTACAAGAGTGCCCAAAGCTAACTGAAAGTTCACTTATGGTTTCTGGAATTGAATATACATAATATAATATATATCCAATTCTTTTGTAATACATCTAACTTGAGCTTGAAATTTTCAGATACTGCAAGGAGTAGAAAATTGAAAACATACTGCCTATATATATATATATATATATATATATATATATATATATATATATATATATATATATATATGTGTGTGTGTGTGTGTGTGTATGTATAATTCACGCACGGCAGACTAGACTGAAAAATTCGGACGCATGTGTATTAATATTCTTAAATATAAACCTGGAATAGTAAAGAACAAGTGAAATTAACTCTAAAAATATTGAAGCTAGAATTGAGGTCTGAAGAATTAGGTGTAGATTAAAATTAGCAATGTAAAGAGAATAATAAACAATAATGAATTAGGTGTAGAGTAAAATTACCAATGTAAAGAGAATAATAAACAATAATGAATTCGGTGTAGAGTAAAATTAGCAATGTAAAGAGAATAATAAACAATAATGAATTAGGTGTAGAGAAAAATTAGCAATGTAAAGAGAATAATAAACAATAATGAATTAGGTGTAGAGTAAAATTAGCAATGTAAAGAGAATAATAAACAATAATGAATTAGGTGTAGAGTAAAATTAGCAATGTAAAGAGAATAATAAACAATAATGAATTAGGTGTAGAGTAAAATTAGCAATGTAAAGAGAATAATAAACAATAATGAATTAGGTGTAGAGTAAAATTACCAATGTAAAGAGAATAATAAACAATAATGAATTAGGTGTAGAGAAAAATTAGCAATGTAAAGAGAATAATAAACAATAATGAATTAGGTGTAGAGAAAAATTAGCAATGTAAAGAGAATAATAAACAATAATGAATTAGGTGTAGAGAAAAATTAGCAATGTAAAGAGAATAATAAACAATAATGAATTAGGTGTAGATTAAAATTAGCAATGTAAAGAGAATAATAAACAATAATGAATTAGGTGTAGAGTAAAATTAGCAATGTAAAGAGAATAATAAACAATAATGAATTAGGTGTAGAGTAAAATTAGCAATGTAAAGAGAATAATAAACAATAATGAATTAGGTGTAGAGAAAAATTAGCAATGTAAAGAGAATAATAAACAATAATGAATTAGGTGTAGAGAAAAATTAGCAATGTAAAGAGAATAATAAACAATAATGAATTAGGTGTAGATTAAAATTAGCAATGTAAAGAGAATAATAAACAATAATGAATTAGGTGTAGAGTAAAATTAGCAATGTAAAGAGAATAATAAACAATAATGAATTAGGTGTAGAGTAAAATTACCAATGTAAAGAGAATAATAAACAATAATGAATTAGGTGTAGAGAAAAATTAGCAATGTAAAGAGAATAATAAACAATAATGAATTAGGTGTAGAGAAAAATTAGCAATGTAAAGAGAATAATAAACAATAATGAATTAGGTGTAGATTAAAATTAGCAATGTAAAGAGAATAATAAACAATAATGAATTAGGTGTAGAGTAAAATTAGCAATGTAAAGAGAATAATAAACAATAATGAATTAGGTGTAGAGTAAAATTACCAATGTAAAGAGAATAATAAACAATAATGAATTAGGTGTAGAGAAAAATTAGCAATGTAAAGAGAATAATAAACAATAATGAATTAGGTGTAGAGAAAAATTAGCAATGTAAAGAGAATAATAAACAATAATGAATTAGGTGTAGATTAAAATTAGCAATGTAAAGAGAATAATAAACAATAATGAATTAGGTGTAGAGTAAAATTAGCAATGTAAAGAGAATAATAAACAATAATGAATTAGGTGTAGAGTAAAATTACCAATGTAAAGAGAATAATAAACAATAATGAATTAGGTGTAGAGAAAAATTAGCAATGTAAAGAGAATAATAAACAATAATGAATTAGGTGTAGAGAAAAATTAGCAATGTAAAGAGAATAATAAACAATAATGAATTAGGTGTAGATTAAAATTAGCAATGTAAAGAGAATAATAAACAATAATGAATTAGGTGTAGAGTAAAATTAGCAATGTAAAGAGAATAATAAACAATAATGAATTAGGTGTAGAGTAAGATTACCAATGTAAAGAGAATAATAAACAATAATGAATTCGGTGTAGAGTAAAATTAGCAATGTAAAGAGAATAATAAACAATAATGAATTAGGTGTAGAGAAAAATTAGCAATGTAAAGAGAATAATAAACAATAATGAATTAGGTGTAGAGTAAAATTAGCAATGTAAAGAGAATAATAAACAATAATGAATTAGGTGTAGAGTAAAATTAGCAATGTAAAGAGAATAATAAACAATAATGAATTAGGTGTAGAGTAAAATTAGCAATGTAAAGAGAATAATAAACAATAATGAATTAGGTGTAGAGTTAAATTAGCAATGTAAAGAGAATAATAAACAATAATGAATTAGGTGTAGGGTAAAATTAGCAATGTAAAGAGAATAATAAACAATAATGAATTAGGTGTAGAGTTAAATTAGCAATGTAAAGAGAATAAAAAACAATAATAAATTAGGTGTAGAGTTAAATTAGCAATGTAAAGAGAATAATAAACAATAATGAATTAGGTGTAGAGTAAAATTAGCAATGTAAAGAGAATAATAAACAATACTGAATTAGGTGTAGAGTAAAATTAGCAATGTAAAGAGAATAATAAACAATACTGAATTAGGTGTAGAGTTAAATTAGCAATGTAAAGAGAATAAAAAACAATAATAAATTAGGTGTAGAGTTAAATTAGCAATGTAAAGAGAATAATAATCAATAATGAATTAGGTGTAGGGTAAAATTAGCAATGTAAAGAGAATAATAAACAATAATGAATTAGGTGATTCATTAAATAATGTTGAATTTGCTTAAAGCATCATTTAAAATTAGAAGAATCCATGAGCGATAGCTATTTACCACATTACCTCGAGTATTCTGTGGTTGGCGCTTCTCACCTCTGGAATCTGTTTGTATTTAACAATGTATTAGTGCTACACAGGTCAGAAACGGTTGATTTGTTTGTGTTACATACAAAGCACATGTGTTTTTTTTTTTTAATGAAACAAATTTTTCCAAACTTTGACATGATTGACTTTCTTTATAGTTAAGTCTCACTAATTGTCAACACCACTTGGTTCCAACTTCTATTTTTAACTTTTCCTAATTGTAATTTTTTGCATTTCTTTAAACTGGCAAATAGATTTTTTTTTTCGACATTTTCCAAAAACATTCTACCTTCATTTAAAAAAAACAATTAAAAAATTTAGTAATAAAGTGATCAAGTGATAAAAGTTTGTTGTTAGTAACGAAATCTTTGAGTCACTAATTCAAGTCATAAATCAGTTAGCCTAACTTGTTAATTTGCCTAAGTCCTCACTTTTTCTGTCTACTTGAGGTGACTATTTAAACGAAATCTACTGTATAATAAAATTTTAAAAAATAGTTGGGTATTTCATGTCATTCTTGTGTTAATAGAACATACCGACATCCTAAAAAGAGCTAAAAAAAATATTGCATATTTCTGCCATTTTGGAAACCTTGTGATTAAGTGTGATTAAAGGTCTATTTAATTCTTCAAATCTCAATTCCAGCTTCAATATTTTAAGAGTAAACTCCACTTGTTCTGTACTTTTCCAGGTTTATATTTAATAATATAATACGTATGCGATATATATATATATATATATATATATATATTTATATATCATTAAATTTTACGGACAACTTGTACATGTCAAGCTACTTTTTGATGCTTACTAAATTGCCTATTAGTTTTCGAGTTTTGAGCTGGCACTTGTGGATGCATTTATATATCTGTTGTGTTTCTTATATATATATATATATATATATATATATATATATATATATATATATATATATATATATATATATATATCTGTGTGTGGGGGTGGGGGTGTACGGGTGTGTGCGCGTGTTTGTATGAGCTAAAAATGCGACCGGTGGAATCATGCATTGAGCTCAGCTTAGATATATTTGAATAAAAAAAACGAACGGCAATACACCAACTCCTTTTCCAGGGAGGAGGTAATACTTTGGAGAATGTCCCCCCTCCCCCCCCCAGCAGAACAAAAATACATACATAATTCAGAAAAATGGGTCTGACCCATCGTGAACCCTACCTTAGAATCAGAATGTGGCAAACATTCCTCGGCTCACATGTAAGGTAGAGCTGAAAATACCTTTATTTAGCTGACTTCTACCTCAGCAAAATGTGACACCAGGTCAGTGTACTGTAAGGAAACAAACTGGTATGAGATCGCACTCTCAAAGAGTACCGAAAATGTCGTTTAAGGGGTCCATCGGCATTCATTAGCAGGGTCTCTCAAGTGTAAGATAATAAAACGAAACACCTTCCGAAGGAAAAGGGAATGCCTGGGAGGATATACTTCTCGAAGCAAATCGAGCCGTGTCCCATTCAGACAAAGAAGACTCTGTCAAAAGACAAGACATGATTTTGCAAACCCAGTTTTATTTAAATATATATATATATATATATATATATATATATATTATTATTATTATCTGTTTGTTCGCCCTATATATTCCTATTTTTATTCTTATTTTATTCATCTACGGCTTAATAGTATTATTAATTGTGGTATTATTCCCTGATATTTTTATTTAATTGTTTCGATTTTTAGTTTTATAGTTAGCTTTATTACCTTACAATAATCATATGAAAAATAGGAAGTGTGGAAAGTTAGTTGAATGTTAAAAAAAATAAAAAGGGGGAGTATTCATCCTCTTGTGCGCAATATATTCCCTTTCCATCTGCCCATGTATGTCTGTATGTCTCTCTTTCTTTCTTCTCATCACAGGGTGTAATAGTATTACCGCTTGTGATAATATATTTCCTTTCGTTGAAATGGATTAATTCAATATTGAAATTTATAGTTAGATTAATTAATTGTGACTGTTTATAAACGAGAAGCAAGATTGATAGAAACTGTTAAAAAAACGCCTGCGTTCACAATACATACAGTGAGAGAATGTGAAATTAATAGACACCAACTTAGTAAGTGATAGGTGACTAGGTGAGTACATTGCAAATTACGTTAAATTAGAATAATTAAAATCGATTTTTTTGTAAATGACAATCCCAATACGTGGTATCTCGAATGCATCACCATATTTCATCTAAACGATTACGATGAAATCTAAAATACAAAATAAAGTGGTAACAACGTTTTTGCTGACTTCAGTTGAATATACTTGAGATTTGTTAATGTTTAGGCCGTCTTGGCTTCTCGTAAAGCTAATTAAAACAAATGACACGTATGTTTATACATTTTGCTGATGGCGCCACTTAAATTAACAGACGAGAAAACTATGTGGAAAAATAAAACATGTTCAAAACACATATATCTGATTGGGCAATATATTCAACCAATGTGCTCTTGCTTTTACTTTAACGAATACAATTTTACTTGACAATACATATATTTATATATATATATATATATATATATATATATATATATATATATATATATATATATTTAGTAAGCTATGAAAATATATTCATGTCCATTAAGCTACACAGAAGCTCCAGCGGTTTATCCCGGGGAGGGGGGAATCTTCAGACTAAAATGCATATAGTTATTTTTGCCGGGTGTTCATATACACGGCTAGCTAGTTAACCAATCAGACCTTTTGTTGTTCCCGCGAACAAAGGTGTAGTTGGTGTTACTTCCTATATCCTGTTCTATTGTTCTGTTTTCTATAGATTGACCTATATCCTGTTTCCTTTGTTGTGTCAATATTATGGGTGCATTTATTTCACCACGTGGTTCCGTGTGTTTCAATTTTGGGTTTTAATTTTTAAGTTTTTGTTTAGTTTTGTTTTTTTACTTATTTGTTTATTTATTTATTTATCGTTAGCCTAAGGTAAATTTGTTTCTGTGTAAGCAGCTGTTTTCCATCTTACTTCTACAGTTTAATAGGTTTCGAGGATCTTTAAAATTTAGGATTTCAAATTTTTCATTCAGCCATAATCTACACGGGTTGTCTAAATGTACTGTCGTGTTATTTTCCATTCAATTATTGGTGTGCGTCCATTTACTTTGAGCTCCCAATAGTGGGTTGCTAGTGTTGTTTTAATTCGGCGTTCTTTGTTTTTAAATGCATTTTAGTCTGAAGATGAGTTTCTGGCTCACAGCAAGTAAGTAGATCACTACATCTACACCTATCAGAAAAGGAGGAGGAGGCAATGTTTGGGAGGATGGTATCACGACAACAGAACTAAACGGTTGAATTTGAGGAAATGACTTGCAGTTTTTTTCGGGTATGACTTGCATTTTTTTTTCAAAAAGGACTACATAATATAATTATTTTCTGTTTAAATTAATACATAATGTAATTGAAATTAAGCTGAAAATAGATGAAATAATCGACAACCCCCCAGAGGAAATCTGCCCCATAGCCACGTCAGGGTGTATTTAGAGATTCGGAAATACGCCCATTAACTTTATCGGTGAATTTTACATTGGAATACACTTTTTGATTTTATCTGGACTCGATAACTTTTTTTCTATAAGGAGCACACACCCTAACACACATACATACATTAGTATATATATATATATATATATATATATATATATATATATATATATATATAGATTTATAATATTTAAATGTTGAACTATATTAAAGATAATTGAATTAGCGTTTAATAATAATAATAATAATCTATCATGATAATATAAAGCTCAATATATTGAATAAAACAATACATTCTGGCGATAACAGATGAGAATGAAAATTTTAAAGATCCAATATGTATGAGAACATCAAAAGTTTCAAGCAAAACTCTTCATATCTTAAACCCATGGATGTTCAAAGATAATCTCTTTTCATCAGAGGATAGAGAAAAAACGACAATTTAATTGAAAATATCATCGGCAACATTTAACTTTGAAACAATTTATAGACAAAATAAAAACCAAAAGATAAAAAGTACTTTGTTGAAGTGAGAATCTAGGGGTAAGGTAGACGCTGTCAAAAACACGTCCAAAATAAAACAGCTGTTATATTGGAATTTAATATTTAAAAAAGAATGATACTCAAATTGTTAAGGAGTCCAAATGGTGTTGTTAAGAAGCTGCTTTTTAGGCGGCAGTTTGTAAAGTCCAATTCATCTTGTCTGTGCAGTAGTGCGATAGTGCAATTATCCGTTTCACACTGTTCAAAATGAAGTTTTTCAGTTAGAGATCAATGTATATCTAAGTGTGTATTACGAAAAACTCTAGCTCCCAGGTTTATAGGTGTGTCGAGAGGTTACAACAATGGATTTAGAGCCAATATTTTTCAAGCCGGTGTGGAGTGAAAGTATTGCTTGTAGGCGATGGTGAAAATAATTACTTGTCTGCTGGAATAGGAATATTAGCTGTTGTAGTGAGGGAGTCTAGGCAACAGGTGCGGCAGAGGACTAGAGAATCAAAGAGGGATGGACTGGTATGTATACAAACCTACATTTCTTTTAAAACAGTTCAGCTCAAACAAGGAAGGGCGTCACTGTAGACGTAAGGGGCTGCTGAAAAAAAGAGTGAAAGTTATATGGGGCGGGGGGGGGGGTAAACCTAAATATGGAGCTGCGCATTAGTTTTAAATACATGAATGTCCGTACGGTCAGAAAAACAAGGAAGCAGGGCGGGAGTTCCAGAGTCCAGCAGTAAAAAAAATGAAGTTTTTGGAGTAGAAAGCACAATCCATTGAAGTACTTGTAAAACAGACACAAAGAAGCAACATTGCGGCGATGGGACAGGGGCTGGAGCTTGATAGATAGTGAAGGTTTTATCAAGTTGGCGACTATTTTTTGGATCTTTTCTAACAGGGAGATACTAGTAGATGATGCCCCAGCCCAGATGTTGCAATAATACTCCACACATTGGGCGCATGTTTGCTTTGTAGAGATATAGGATAATATCAGGTGTGAGATAATTACTAGCACGGTAGAGGGAGCGCACAATCTTTGCAGTCGCCCTGGCAATAGATTCAATGTATTTATTCCAATTCATGTTATCTGTGTCGAGGAGTTTGAATGATGAACTCTCAGGTAGGGTGTTATTTGCCATGACCATCAGTGGTTGAAGAGGTTTCTTGTAGTTATTAATAGAAAGTAGCTTTGTCTTTAGGGCATTAAAAGTTACCATAGATTTTTGACTCCATTCTACTACAGACTGGCGGCCATTTTCTAAGGATTCATTCATTGGCTCAGATATGTGCGCGTCTGTTTCGCTCTCATGACCAGAATAGAGCATGGTGTCGTCAGTAAATATTTCTATCTCAGTCTCATCAGGGAGGTCATTTATGAAAATCAGGAACAGTAAAGTTCCAAAGATAGATCCTCGGGGTACACCAGCATTTATGTCATGTTGCTTAGAAGAACGGTCATCGAGTACAATCTAGATCTTTCTTTTTGTTTGGAAGGACTAAATTTTATTAAATATTTGTTCAGTAATACCATATGAGTGCATGCCAGGCCTTGTCAAATATCTTGGATATATCGAGCGCTACTGCCCTAGCTTTACCTGCTTTGTCCCGTGTAAGGTCTACGCGTTCAGAGATGACCGTTAAGATATCTGCAGTAGATTGTGCTTGTCTAAATCCCTATTGATGATCAAAAAGAAGTGTAGCATTAACTAGGTGCCGGACTATCGCTAGATTGATTGATGATTCAAATATGTTAGCAAAGATCAAGAGTAGACTGATTAGGCGGTAGTTTAGAGGATAAGTTCTATCTCTAGAAATCTTGAAAACTGGTACCGCAGAAGACATTTCCTTACTATCAGCGAAACAACATTCAGCAAGACATTTGTTGTATAGTTTAGAGAGGGCAGGAGCCAACTCAGCAGACCATTTTTAATCAGTATTACTGGCATAAGATAAGGCCTACAGGCGTTGGAGGTGTCAAAGTTTTTTATGATTTCTCTTACATGATGACAAGGTTTTCAAGTGTAGCTTCAATCCGCAATGGGAATTTAAGGAAGGGGTGGTTTGCTGAGTCCAAAGTGGAGTAAGTAGTTCAACTTTATCAGTTGCCGTGCAACAATATCGTTGTAATTTGATAGCCGGAGAATTGTCGCTTGTCCATTGTTCATCACACGATTGTAGATTTTCCAGAAATCACGATTACTTAGTTTCTGTGACAGAATGCGTTTTTTAATTATCTCTGTACACCTTCTTTTTGATTTATCTATTACTACTTTGCAATCATTTTTTGCCTCTATAATTGTCTCTATTCGAAGTTTACTCATGGCGGGCGAATTTTCGGAATGCCATTCTGCCTCTCAGCAATAGCAGCTGCACATTTTGAGTTGAACCATTGAGGACACTGGGGTTTGATAAAGAATTTTCGCATGGGGACAGAAGTACAGTGCCTGCTTGACCCCATTCAGTTAGCTCATTTGCACACTAACCAGCAAGGAGTGAAAAAGTTTCACCCCATGGGGCGTCGCTGATGTGATCCCTTAGGGATTCCAAATCTGCCTGCTCATAGTTGCTGGTCGTTTTGAGCAACCGCTTTTCAGCTTTTGGAAAAGTTTTTAAGATGATAAGTATCATTACCACAACGTGATCAGACTTCCCGAGCGGGCTATGGGCATTCGCCACACAAGTTTCGGGTAATGAGGTCAAGAGCTGGTCGAGAAGTGAGGCCTGCTAGGCCGCACGATCAGAAAGGCGGGTCGGAAAAGTGACAGTTTTTGGGAGGTCGTGAGCGGGGGGGGGGGAATTTAACGTAGAGTTCCCAGCTGCATCGGTAACGCTGGATAATCCCAACCAGTCACAGTGATGTTCATTAAAATCTACAAATAATTGAATTTAGGGATATATATATATATATATATATATATATATAGATCCACATATACACAGACATATGCATACATATACGTATATAAAATATACGCATATCTTCTTACATTTTCTTTTCAAATAGCTACAAGAAGGAAGGCTAGGGTATGGGTTATGGAAGCGTAGGTAGTCAGCGCCAAGCTGTACGGTATCTATGGTTGGGGAAAGGAGTTGTTTATATTTTGCAAAAGTGAATAAGTTTATATAGGGTGGTTGGGATAGATTAGAAAGATATGTAGGGAATTTGAAGAAAATGAGTGATTGTTTAGCGGTCTCCGTTTTAGAGGTCACGGGCTAGAATTATTTAAAAAATTATCTTTTAAAATTTATTATCAAAATCATTTTACGGAAAAAATTATTTTCAAAATATCTTTTTTTTTTAAATGTATTTTTTTTAAATAAATTTATTTAAAAAAATGTCATTTAAAAAGATAGATAGTATTTGGGATCTGTAAATTCTTGTTTATACTTAAAGTAGGTTTACTAAATTTATTTCCTGCGGAGTAATAAAGCCAGATTATGGTCATATTCATCATGAATATTATGTATCAAAGATGTAAAAGATAGTTAAAAGTGTTTGAAGTAATTGATAGGTGAACATTGATATATACATCACACACGCATGCACGCGGATACATACATATGTGGGTATCATTTCGGTCATTCTCTGACATAGGCAGGTACGTATACCCACACACTCGCACGTATACACAGAAACACACGCACAGAACATATATACATCCATGTTCACATACGCACACACACATACATACATGCATACATACAGACACGTACACACATATACATATACACATATACATATATATATATATACATACATACATATACATACATATATATATATACATATGCGTGTTTTTTTCTGTAAGATCAGATTGTTTATTTTTGTGATTTTTTGTGATTTATTTGTTATTTGGAAGAGATAAATAACAATCGAAAACAGAGATGGCTCTCTGAAATCAAATATGATGGATTGGTAAATTGTATTTACTACGTGTATAAAAGAATACAAATGTTGTACTGAAAATGTACAATATTAATATTGTACATTTTCAGTACAACATTGTTTTTTTTTCGTCATATCTGAAGATACATTATGCCTATAAGATTCAGTCTTTGCAATTACAAATTCTTTGATTGTATAGCAAGGGACATACGGTTGTTATGTTTTAATTAAAACAGGATTTTGATTTTGTCGAAAACTGTTTTATATATTTTATATATATATATATATATATATATATATATATATATATATATATATATATATATATATATATATATGAATACATGCAACGAGAGGGATATACATGTACGAATGACAAATCTATTTAAACTTCGATTGTTCAATGCAAGGTGTACTCGGTAAAAATATGTGTATTATTCTTTCCTTTCAACCGAAATTCGCGAACTCGACAGACCAGACACTTTATTACACGCACACTCCTTATTATTTACATTTTTTAATTTGAATTTATGCTTTTCCACGGCCAACTTATCTATTTATGTAATTCCTCTCATGATAAGATTTTAATCTTTGAAAAACCTTGGCTTACGGAAATAATAATGCACATGTTTTTACCGACAACACCTTGCATTGAACACTCGAAGTTTAAATAGATTTGTCATTCGTACATGTGTATCCATCTTCTTTCATTCATCTCGTATATTGAGCTTAAACAATTTCACTATAGGTTCTATCTACTAAAAGTATTATTTTAGTTCATATACACACACACACACACACACACACACACATATATATATATATATATATATATATATATATATATATATATATATATATATATATAAATGTGCTTATAAATGTCTTTTTTTGCCTTTAGAAATTCCAACATGTTATATCCCAATGTTTTTATTGTATAACTGCGTTGGAAACATTAGAGTTTTACAGGTACAGTAGGCTACAAGTCACCCGTCTGGTAAATATTTAGTATGTGTAAACATATTCATTAATATTTATGCAATTTCTTTGGTATTTACATATACTTCTTCTCTTCATTTTTCGAAAGAGACCCTACATTTTATAGGGGCGAGCTGGCCATAATGTTAAGGCAGTCTGATTCTTCTTCTGTTCGCTGTTTATGTATATATCTTTTGAGATCGTCCTTTAAACCTTAGCATTAGAAAAAAATAATGGGCAACTATCAGTGAAAATAACAAGAGAAATATAAAAATACTAGTGTATATACTGCGTCGTGAATGATGAAAAACATATGTTCCGCCATTGTTAGCACTCACTATTACTTTAGATATATTACTAGAATATTCTTTTAAAATCATAATGGATTTTTACGTATGAGTTATTATTATTATTATTATTATTATTATTATTATTATTATTATTATTATTATTATTATTTGTGATAAACTAAAGGAAAATTATACTGACCGTTGACATTTGTAGTTTTTAAGAGGTGATTTCCAGAATTGATGTTTACTTTCTTGCTTTACACCAGCAGTCTAAATGGTTTTGTATCGCTGCTAGTAAAATGCTCCTGTTTTACTCGCAAACAGGTGCCTAACAGGATAGCATTATATATATATATATATATATATATATATATATATATATATATATATATATATATATATATATATGGGGGGGTGTATAAATAACAGATCTTGAGTAAACCTTATTACATGATCATTTATCGGTGCCTCAGGCATTCAACATTACTACAGTTTTTGTACGATCGTTTCTGAGATGATATATATTTATTGATATCAATTATTTTGAATCCAACAACCAGTTTCAAGACAATACAGTGTACCCCTCCCAATTATACAGCAAATTAAAAATCATGACGAGAGTAGGGCTAAGGATAAATCAAATCCTTACAGACAGGATATATATATATATATATATATAAGTGTAAATTAGTCGTCCAAGGCTATAGCAATGCGATGTGGTTGCCGTGAGATGGAAAAGTGAAAAGAAATAAACGCAGGGAGAGAATGAAACTCAAAACGATTTATTAATAATTTCACGAAAACTGATTAAATACCAAATAGTATTTTTTTGGTAAGCAACAGATCGGCAAAGGGTAATCTTAAATTTTCGAAAGAACAACTTTCATTATCAGAAGACAACAATAGAAGGCCGAGAGGGTCGGAAAAACGTGGAAAAACCGGTGTCAGATCATCGTATTATAGGGGAAAACAATTGGGAGTAGGAACGCAGAAAACGTCAAAATTCAATTAAGCAATCACATAACTAAGGTTAAAACATTATAAACATTAGTTTAGTAATATACCAATTTTTTAAATTTATTTATTTTTTTTTTTTATTATGTTTCATTTTAAATGACTCATCAATCTTTATTTATTTATTTATTTATTTATTTATTTTTTTTTCATTTATTCTCTTCAAATCTAAATTTAAATTCACTGTCAAAGGGAGATAACTTATTCTAAATAATAATATGTTCAGACCTCTTCAAATCTATTCAAATCTAAATTTAAATTCACTGTCAAAGGGAGATAACTTATTCTAAATAATATGTTCAGACCTTAGAAATGAGATTGGATATATATATATATATATATATACAGGGTGTTTCAAAAGTCTTGGGAACATAACGATTTTTAATAACTCAAAAACTATTAGGAGTTGAAAAATGAAATTGGTACCGTTGGAAAGGTTAAAGTTTAAAGTTTTGTGGAGAATCTTCAAAGTTGCTCAATATTAGCACTATTCGTCACACGGCAGACATCTAGTCGATAGTCCATTTCCTGCCAAACGCGTTCCAGCATCTTGACGTCAATGGTTCCCACAACTGCCGTTACTCGAGCATTTAGTTCGTCATTATCTCTTAGAAGGGGCGGCACATAGACTTGTTGCTTGACAAAGCCCCAAAGGAAAAAGTCACACGGGGTAAGATCTGGAGACCTAGGAGGCCAGGGCATGAGAACGTCATCACCTCGCCCAGATCTCCCAATCCATCTACCAGGCAGCCTTGTGTTAAGAAACTGCCTTACTCTAAGACTCCAGTGTGGTGGTGCACCATCTTATTGAAACATGAAGTCATCAGATTCTGCTTGTTCCAACTGAGCCATTAACCAGTCTTCCAGCATGTTGAGATAGGATTCACCAGTGATAGTTGCCTCTTCAAAGAAGAACGGTCCATAGACACCTTTCTTGGAAATTGCACAAAACACGTTCACTTTTGGTGAATCTCGCTCGTGCTCAAGAAGTTCATGAGGATTCTCAGTACCCCATATGCGAGTGTTATGCTTGTTAACTTTGCCATTCAGATGGAAGGTCGCCTCATCGCTAAAAACAAGCCGGTCATTAAAGCCGTTATCTTCCAACTTCTCTTGCATTGCAATGCAAAAGTCACGGCGAAGTGGCTTATCAGTGTCCTTCAACTTTTGGACCAACTTGAGCTTGTAAGGTACCATTTGCAGTCGTTTCCTTAAGACACGCCAGACAGTTGCTGGGGCAAGCTGAAGTTCCCTGCTGGCTCCTCTCACTGATTTACGGGGGGAGCTGAAAGGCTGTCCGAACTTGCTCAACTGCATCTTCTGAAGTTGAAGGGCGACCTGTTCGCTTACTTGGGCACAAACACACATCTTTCACAAATTTAGCATGCCATCTGACAATGGATTTCCTTTCAGGGGCTTCTTTTTTAAATTTCCTGCGAAATGCACGCTGAACACATGTCCACGATTCAGTCTTTGCAAATTGGAGGACGCAAAATGCCTTGTCTTGTTTAGAGAACGCCATTACTGCACCTGGAAAGATAACACGAAAATCATTAGTATGACCAAAAACTTGATTAAGCAAGCTTTAAAATGGCACCAGTTTCATTTTTCTACCTGGAATAGTTCATGAGATATACGCATTTGTAATGTTCCCAAGACTTTTGAAACACCCTGTATATATATATATATATATATATATATATATATATATATATATATATATATATATATACACTTTATCATTAATTAATTCATACACGTATAATATTATAAGATGATAAAATATATTGTGTATGAATTTTTCGTATTTACTTTGACAGTGCGCACTTATGCAAACACCTATGAGTAAATTGATTTACAAATATATTTTCATATTTTACCATTAAACAATTATACGAAATGCATATGTGATTTCATTATACCTTCTCTTTCTTTCTCTTTCCCCCTTTTATCTCTGTTATTACTTTTCTCGATCATTTCTTTAATTTTTGTGTCATAAGAGACCCTCTGTATCTATTGTGCATCTTCTCTTTTTCTTTGGTTTCCTATATCTTGATTTTTTTACATTGTGTTGACATAATAGACGATCTCTTGCCTTCTCTTTTGCTCTCAATCCCCCTCCCTTTCCTGTTTCTCGTTTTTACTTTGTTGCAGATATTTTGAAATGCATTTTTATGATGCAATTATATTTTTAGATTAAGCTAGAGACATGTACATTAATCCGCACATATAATTTGTTTACATATTCCTCTAGTTCGATTTTCACCATCATAATTTAAAATAATGTGTCCACATTATCAGATAGTACGTGAAATCTTCCTTGAGCTTTAAGACATTTTCTTACTGAGACAGACTCTTATGCATTATGTATTATTTGGATTTTTCGGGCTACTATTCTCATCGTGGATGTAATTCTCACAGCATTCTGACCGATGTAATTCCAACCTTTTTCATATACGTGTTGTCGAATTTGTCAATCTTCATATAGACCTCCGGAACATTTACAGACTTTCAAACTTAGCGTTTTATTTAAACCAACGGGTGTAGATTTTTCTCGTTCTGTCAGCCATTACTGGGTAGAATTCTTAAGTAATTCTTACTTATTTTTCATCATGTAGGCCGGGGCACAACGAATAAAAATTCCCTGTTTAATCAGTTTTATACTCGGTACAGGTGTTACTAAAAAAATAATTAAGAATGAATTATTACATCTATCCAGTCAAGGCTGACGAAACAAGACTAAACTTCTTTCGTCGATTCAAAAAGAGTTCTGTTCGAAGTTTTGTACAGATTCCCGAGTCCAACGGAAATATATTTAGACTCTGATTAGACTCACATGAAAAAGACCGGAACTTATACCGATCGGAACGTTGTAAAATAACATCCGCGATGAGAACAATAATCTGAATAATAAATGCTGATCTAAAAGAAATTCGAAACATGTAATACACACCATTCACATCTTTATCAAAAAGTGTCAAACCAACGACGATTGTTTCTGTTGATGTTTACGTTATTAGTACGAGATTTTGCAAATGATAACAGAGATTTATAGATTGGTAGTAATCGCAACTATATAAATTTTACTAATTGTTTTCTAGTAGCCAGTATAATTTCGGAAGATTATAAAGAAGAATAAATACCTAACTAGTACTTCTTTTACCTGGTTTGGGAGTTTTCCATATATATATTTCATTGTACAACACTTGTTCAAGCCATGTGTCCTCATTTAACCAGATAAAATAACCTTTCAAATTCAGATTCGTTTCAGCCAAAATATATCGAAGCTAATTGTGTTGTTTCGCTCAAACGCATTGACCAATGTCTGCCAATTACATATAAGGTTATGCCTAAATACTTGTATATGGGCATTCAGAAGTGGGTAATGTTGAAAAGGTGCACAGGTTAATGACGGCCGAATTTGATTTCAGCACTTTCTCACTGGTGCAAACCCAAAAGACATCATTTTCGCCCTGTAACTAAAATTACCGTAAGAAGAATACATTTTTGAACGATTTAATTAAAACAAACATAAAAAAGCTTTCAGCTATTTTTTCCAGTTATTTAATCAAGTTTATTTCATTAAATTTCTAAATGTATTCACTTTCTTATATATTAAATTAGATAGACAATTTCTTAATTGCACAGTTCGATCTCGACAAATATAAATTCTGAGAAACGAACCAGAAAGAATTCCTATGACTTCGTCGTATAAAAGATAATTTATTTGGTAATAACTTTAATGGATACAGCATCATTGTGAGGTGTAAATTTAATATGTTTCAAAAACACTAATTTTATTATCTTGTTTCTAATTACTATTTTAACAAACAATTAATTATTTAAGAAAAATGAAAAAAGTGTACTATATTATTTTTTACGGCCAATATCAGAAAACAAATAATTATTTACAAGTTATCGAAAAAACGGGCAAAATATTACGGCGTATTTCTGTGGTTTTAGCACTAGTGTGAAAGTGTGGACGTAACACTTAGCTGTCATTGAACTGTACCCATCTTCAACATAACTAAAGAGTGTACACTGACGCCACTTTCTTTCACTATGGAATGCGAATAACAAGGAAAAGCTATGCGGCTCATAATTACTGGACATAGATGATCTAATTGTAACTCAGTCGTGAATAAATGGATTTAAAAACGGCTGAGTGAGTTATTCGGGAGAAGTAAATTTGATGTAAATGTAAATTAGGAAGATTAAGTAAACAAATATGGATGCTCATTAGTAAAAAGAATGTTTTCCGGAGTCGAAAAATGTCGTCAGAACATAGATTAGCTTACTATAACACCGGACAATATCTGAATTACACCCGTTTCTTATTGTTTACTTTTTAACAGTGAACTAGAAGAGTAGATATCCAGAACAGAACAGATTGGGAGCATTTTTATGTTCACTTATAAAGATAAAAATCAGAATGTAATGATACTTTCTTTATTTTTTATTTTACGTTTATTTATCCCAAAAAGACGTAAGAGACTACTGTGGATTAGGGGCAAAATATATAGACGGCTCAGCAGAGATGTTTTTATTACTATGATTGAAATAAGTGCAGACCTACATGTGGTAGAGGTGTCAAGGTTTTTTAATGATATCCTGAACTTTGGAAGGGGTTATTATCATAGTCATCACGTGTTGCTTCAGTTCGCAATGAAAAATTAGGGAAAGGGTGCTAGTGGAGTCTAAAGTCGTGTTTAAGGCGAAAAGCTGGCGAAGTATTTCAGACTATAAACCTTGTGTCCAGGAGGTTATGTTAATTTTGATCAAACTCCATTACAGGACTTTGATTCAAGAAAATGGCTGTAATCTGGAGCTTAAAACTAGGATGTTTTAGTAGAAACTGAAATATCCTTTTATTGATGAGTTTAATTATTTATAGCCTATTATAGCATTCTGCATGTTTGATCATTTACCCTTCTTTTTAAATCTGTTACATGTTGTGCTTGCGCATGATCCCATCGTACGTGACTGAAACATTAAAAGTCGCTCGATACCTGTCATGGCAGTTGAGTTATTTGGCATTTCCACACGTAATGGGGGCACGAAAGAAACATAGATAGACTCCTCCATCAAAGCAGATTGCATGTTAGAAATATTTAAGGATATATTTAAGAAAAAAATCTCTCAAGATGAAATAAAGATATGTTTTCATTTTATTACATACACATAGAGAAATAGCACCTATATATATATATATATATATATATATATATATATATATATATATATATATATATATATATATATATATATGTATATATATATATATATATATATATGTATATATATATATATATATATATGTGTATATATATAAATGTATGTGTGTGTGAAAAAGACAAAAGTAAAAACAAATAAAACACAAGAAGAAACCATCAAAAACGAGAGCTTTACCGGTTTCGTTCGGATCAAGGAAGGTTTTTAAAAAAGTGATCAGAAGAGAACTAGTAAATTGTTCGTTTTCGATTATGTCTTCCTATGTTAATTCATGTTCCCTTTTGTCTTTATCACACATCTAGTCATCAAAGTATTTTATTTTATGAACAT
>OY744540.1:32361966-32421966 GCA_963556195.1 Sepiola atlantica
CGATTCCCTCCGGGGATGAAACACGGGAGCCTCTATGTAGCTTGATTGCCATATATATTTTCATTGCTTACTATATATATATATATATATATATATATATATATATATATATATATATATATATATATATATGTATACATATAAATATATATATACATATATATATATATGTATGTACATAAAAATAAAAATCAGTAAACAACGTATATATATATGTTCATATATACATATGTATATATATATACATCTATCTATCTATATATACGTATATATATAAATATATATACATATATATATGTGTATGTATATGTATATACATATATATATATATATATGTAGTAATATATGTAATTTATATATGTATGTGTATATACATACGAATGTATATATATATGTATATGCATATATATATATATATACACATATATGTATATATATGTATGTATATAAGTATGTAAATTATAACTAAAAGGTAAACTTTTAGAGAGTTGGACCTATTGTGAAATAAGGAAAGCTCAATATACTGGATAGAGCAAAAATATGGTACGTCAATGAAAATTAATAAGCCATGCAAATGGAAGCAAATCGATATCTTCAGTTGTTCAAAACAAGGAGCAGTTTAGTTAATAAAAACATTTATTTTTCTTCTCTTTCATTCCTTAAACCAGGCTTTTCAAAGATTAAAATTTTATCAGCAGAGGAAAAATTATGATTGATAAGTTGAACAGGATAGGACTGTCAAAGTAATAAATATTCTAACCACCCCAAATCAATAACCAACTCAATTGCCCAGTCGGTCTCTAATAGAATCTCTAAACTTTCTGCAAATAAATCTATTCTTGAGAAGAATTGTAATTTCTATAACAATGCCTTACTTGCCTCAGGATACAACGTTAAAATTAAGTACAACAATACTCCCCCAAACTGTAAAAATAATCTAACTAACTTAATTACCCATAATAGTGCTTTAAATTCCAGAAGACGGGGTGACTCTAATATCCCTTCGAACCCTAACCCTCACAATACAGACAGCTTGGAAACTATAAACACTAACCGGAACTCTGAGGGAGATAAAAAGTCAAGAAGGAAAAATAATATCTGGTTTAATCCTCCTTTCAATTGCAATGTAAAAACCAACGTCCCGAAATAAGTTTTAAAAATCTTAGACAAATGTTTTAGGTACCCCCATAAATATTGCACAATACTAAATAAGAACTCCATTAAAATATCCTACTCCATGCCTAACATAGCGCAAAATATAATTTCCTCCAATAATAAAAAAAATAAAAACTGCCCAACAATCTCCCTCCCCTCCTCCCCAAAATAAATGTAATTGCCGTAGACCCAGAGACTGTCCTCTTAATGGTGATTGCATTCATAGTGATTTTATATACGCGTGCACTATTAAGGAATTCCGACAGAACTCTAACTATAATTCGAACTCCGCTTCGGCAACCCTGCCACTTTTACGTACTTCCCCCTATCCCTCTGCCCCGATATCTCAAAATACAAGTAACGACCTCCCTAGATCTTACTCCTCATCGTCACGGAGTAATCCTGAACCCTATACAATTGGCAGTAATACCCCGGTTGTTCTAGGCCCTACCCGACCACCCCAGGCTAATATAGTATCAGATCCACCCTCTCAAACCGTTACCAATGACCCTAATTATTCAAATGCAAATTCTGCACCTTGCAAAATTCACACATACATAGGTCGTAGCGCTTTCCCAATTAAGATAATAATCTCAAACCACATACAATCATTTAAATTAAATAACAATAACCCTAGTACCTCGCTTTCTAAATTAATTAGAAACCTTAAAAGCAATAATACACCCTACTCCTTACATTGGTCCATCTTGAAAAAATCTAGATCATACACCCAGGATCTCCACACTGCAGCCTTTGCACTCTGGAAACTTACGCAATAGCCACAGCTAATAAATCATTAAATACTATTAACTCTAAAAACGAATTGATCTCCCATTGCAGGCACAAACGTAAATACAAATATGCTAACTTCTTGGCCCCCTCAGATACACCCCACCTAGCAATAATCAATAGATTTCCCCCTCCCCATATCTTATAATCTGTGTACTTACTATTTACCTATCCCTGGTTGCCCCTATACCAATCCCTCTGATGTGAACATTTAACCTTTCCTTTAAAATATACTTATCTAATGCTGAATTGCTTTGCTACCAGACTTATACCTCGCGGTGTCGCTGATGTTGATATTGATTAGCCATCCCCTATAATTTTTTCGTTATTGCACCCTATCCACCGTCGTTTTCTCCAATTGCGTTTTCTCCAATTGCATTGTCCTATATATACCTATTCCTATTTACCCTATATTTACCCCTTGTTTAGGCTTCCATTTCGTTTTAACATCGAATAATTTCCTTTTATACTTGTGTACATGCGTACCTTTAGTGGGTGTTCTGAGAATTCAGGTGCATGTATTGATGCTGATTAGTATGTGAGTAATTGCCTTTCATGTATGTGTATATTTATATGTAGTTTTCTGGGGTCTCAGGTGCACTCATTGATGCTGCGCTTGTGTATGTAAGCGGTTTTTGCTGTGCAGGTGTACGGAGGACGCTTGGGTGCTTGTGTCCTTTTTACATTTGTATATATATATATATATATATATATATATATATATATATATATATATATATATATGTATATGCATGTGTGTATGTATGTATGTGTTGGGTTTTTTAGTATGTGCATTTGTGTGTGTATATGCGGCTTTGTTCACGTGGTTTTTACATGTGCTTTATTCACAATTCATGTCAGATTACGGTGGATGTCCAATGATCTAATGAACAATAGTTCACCACCGCGAGCGGGTGGAGACAGCATTGCAACTATATACATATACACCCCCATCTTTAAATCCTATTATCTATTCTTTATTTTTCACTATTTATTTTTTATTTTTTTATTTTTTATTTTTTATATTTTTTATGTTTTATTTTATAATTTTTATTTTTTATTCTTTTTTTATTTATTATTCGTTAGTCTAAGTGGTTTTACATCTGCTTAACACCCCCATCTCCCTATTTTTAACTACCTACATTGTCGATTTATTTATAGATTGACAATTGATTCAAACCCCCTTAGCACCCCTTTAACCTCTTAAAGAAATTTACTCAGACCTTAAGAATTATAATAAGACAGACAATTTCCATTTCTTGTTAAAATAAAAAAAAGAGGCTTAACCTTATTAGCGACACCAGTTTACTCCTCCTCCCTTTTACCCCCATATAAAAACCCTGCCACTATATCCTTTCCCTTTCCAAAATTATCTTAACTAAATCTTCCTTAAAAGACAGTTTCTGTTTCTATCTGTATTTAATCTACTTACATTCCCACTTGGGAATATAACCTCACTGAGTTGACCAAACATTTGGTTTTTCTGTATGCGGCCACCTTGGAACTTATTTTTTATTACTTTTCATCCTTAATTTTGTCTTTTGCCCCCTTTTTTTCTGCCTTAATATCATTTTGATTTGAATCCCTTAACCACCCCACACCTGTTAGATTACACTCTATTTTTTATCGTTTTTCTTTTTCTTTCTCTTTTTCTTTTTTCTTTTTCTTTTTTTCTTCTTTTTTTCTTCTTTTCCTTTTTCTTTTATTCTCCCTCTTCCCTTTCTTTTTCCCTTCTTTTTCTTTATGTTATCCCAAAATTCCCAAGTAATTTTAATACATTGAGACGATTCGTTTTTGATTCTATTCAGACTTCTGTCTTTGTTTTTTGCCTTGGAATACGCTCAACTGAAAACAGGAAGAATATTGTTTTCCTTGACATGGACATTTTTATTTGATCCCTCTCCGAGGACAACAGACCTGAGTGGAATCATCGTCGTTGGATTTTTATACAGATTCCTCTGGATTTACCAATATTTCTGAGCCCCACGTTTTTTTGGATTTCGTTATTGGTGATTCCCATGCCCGTTTGAACTTTAAAATTTGTTTTAAAAACTCTTTCAAATTTGGAATTTTGACAGTCCTATCGTGTCAACTTATCAATCATAATTTTTCCTCTGATGATAAGACTTTAATCTTTGAAAAGCCTGGTTTAAGGAATGAAAGAGAAGTAAAATAAATGTTTTTTATTAACTAAACTGCTCCTTGTTTTGAACAACTGAAGATATCGATTTGCTTCCATTTGCAGGTCTTATTAAATTTCATTGACGTACCATATGTATATAAGTATATATATATATGTGTGTATACATATGAATATATATAAATATGTATATATATATATATATATAGTCATAAACATACTAACTGTTTCGCTGTATAACAGACTATCAATGCGGCTAGACGAGTTAGTGTATATATATATATATGTATATATATATATATATATATATATATATATATATGTAGGTGTGTATATATATATGTAGGTGTGTATATATATGTATATATGTATATATATATATATGTGTATATGTGTGCGTAATTGTATATATATATATGTATACATATAGATATAGATATATATATATACGGGTATATGTATGTGTACATGTATATGTATATGTATGTATACATATATATGTTTTTATATATGTGCATATATATGCATATGTATATGTATGTATATATATATATGCGTATATGTATATATGTATATATACATATCTATGTATATATTAATGTATACATATATATATTTATATATATATATATATATATACATATATATTTGATGTTTTAATAATGAGTGGTTCCACTCTCGAAAATATAAGTTTACCGTTTCCGAAACTTTTTAAATTGCTTGACAGTAACCTTTTTTCTATTTACTGCTCTGGTATTTAAACCGTTAAACCGTGAAATATTAATAAATTGATTTGAGATTCCATTCATATTTTCTCTTCTCAGTTATATTTGTTCATCTGTTTCCCTTTCCGGTACTAATATCACATTGCTCCTGCCTCGAATAACAAACTTACATTCGTATTTACCAGCAATGCTTCAAGCAAACTACAATTTCCTTATATATATATATATATATATATATATATATATATATATATATATATATATATGTGTGTGTGTATATAATTATATATACATATCTATTGTATATATATATATATATGCATATATACATGTGTGTATATGTATATATTGTATATATATTTATATATATATATTTATATGTATGTAATATATATATAAATGTATATATATGTATATATATGTACACATATATATATGTATCTGTATACATATATGTATGTATATATGTACACATATATATGTATATATGTATATATATACATGTGTATATATATGTATATATGTATGTATATGTATATATGTATATGTATATATGTATATATCTACGCATATAAATATGTATATATCTATGTATATATATATATATATATATATATATATATATATATATATATGTGTGTGTGTGTGTGTGTGTGTGTGTGTAACGCCAAGAATGACAGGTCTCCTCATTACTTATTCTAATTTTTGGAATATTTTTCGTCTAAGCGGAAATCTCAGATTCTAGTTTTTTGAGTTGTTAGGCTTCGACTACCCAAATTTTACTGCTGAATTGCCAGACAGTACACTCTAGGGGCGGGGGTGCATGGATGCCATATAAGAACACTAATAACTTCAAGTGGTCCAGTTGCAGCATGACTCCCGTTTTAATGAGACACTTATTTTCTCAAAGTAAATTGAGATTCGGGGTGGCCCAATATAAAACTAAAGTTATTTTCAATTTCATTTCTCCTTCTTTTATTTTTGCCAAGCATTTACTATCTGCACGGTGTGCAATTGACATCACTAAAATATGCAGCCTAATGCATGTTTACAATATTTTAGCAGTTAACGTTTTTATTAATACTTTATGTGAAGTAAATCGTTGTAAAGTTAAATGTGTCCCAATTACATATGCATATTATATAGTTGCTATTATACATTCCCACCTAATTTCAGAGTATAGAAAACCAGATATAGCTAATAGAATGTGTGTATATATATGAACGATTTACAATGAAGATGCTGTATAAAACTGATGCGTGACAACGAACATACTGAAAAATAAGCCTCTTATATGGATAGTTAGTCGCATCTAAAACGAATCAATGAATTGTTACAGAAATATACATCACTTGCTGCTGCACCGTATCCGCATGAGATCGCTCTTTTGTTGAAATGCGCGTGTATGTTTACGGACACTGTCCGGTAGAATCGAAAACAAAAACATGCGATCACTAACCCTCGTCAATGTTTACCTCTGTTTTGAATGCAAACAGAAAAGGGCAAAGAATGGATTGAGGCCAGGAGAAAACGAATTTACTTTATGAATATGCATATACATATCATCTCGTCAATGCAAGGGTTTATTTAGCTTTTCCTTCGTCGGGAGCGCATCGCTAACCTCGAATGTATTACATTCGTAAAAGGCAAGCCGTATATGTAGGCTGCGCTGTCTCGAAAAGTGACATCCAAAGGGAATGTTTGCATATGTTTTGCCGTTGCAAATCTGACTGACAAGCGCTACGCAAAGGAAATTACCCTCTGCCCTCACATCCCGCAGAAGGCGGTGATAGGTGCACAATAGCCGTTGGGCGATACGGTATTGATTAGATGGTTAATTGTAAAGTCCATTGCTGGTCACAAGTCGGCAAAATGACTTCTTTGTGGTCTCGTCTGTCGGAAGGAATATACCCAGATAAATACAACTCAAGTATATTTCCAAACATTCGTATGTATAAGCGAATCAAGAAGACATGACTGGAATTCGAAAATAAATTATATTTACGTTATATTATAAAGTACAGTGTCTGATGAAATGTAGAAATATGAAGTTATTGATAAGTTTCCGTATAGAAGTTTCCAGAAGAAAAGCAATAAAGAATTAACTTTATATATACTCGCAAATATATGCACCCTCCAGTCGCATATTTTTGCTAGGCTGCCGCGTCAGAAATGAACGCTCACCCGTAAACCGATGGAACCCCAGTCATATTTCTTGGGTGGTCGACCAAGAATATTTTTAGTTAAGAATAAAGAGAAAAAAAAAATGTCGACCCCAGCCCAATTGTTTTACCCTCCCCCATAAATAGAAATATTTTACTTCAAAAAATAAATAAATAAAATGTTTTGCCCCCCAATGTTTTTGTTTGTAGCCTCCCCCATATATAGAAATATTTTAGTTAAGAAGAGAATTTAAAAAAAATTTTCGATCACCCAAATTTTTTTATTCTATCCCATACATAGTAATATTTTCAGTTAAACACACAAAAAAAATATTTACCCCCAAATTTTTTTTTAACCATACCCCATACATAGTAATATTTTCAGTTAAAAAAAAGAAAACAAATGTTTACCCCCACCAAATGTTGTTATTCTCCCCCATACATAGTAATATTTTCAGTTAAAAAAGAAATCAGAAAAAAATGTTGTACTATCCCCCCAATTTTTTTTACTCTCCCTCATACATCAGAATATTTGTAGTTAAAAACAAAATTGACCCCCTCCAAACAAAAATGTTTTTTACCCTCCCCCATACATAGTTAAGTCAAGAAAAATAAATTTAGGAGGCGCCTCTGTCATATCAAATAGATCATGTTTAAATATGCTATTAAAGGCGCGTGCGTCATATCAAAGAACCAGTTACCATTTAGTAATGGCCGATATATTTGTTGCTTAACTTCAATTTAAAACAAAAAACCTCGTCTTAACAACGTAATGGAAATAAAGTATGATGATGGGAAAAAATCCTCTCACGATGACGTCATTTCCGGAAGGATGATCAGCAATTAAGTCTTCGAAAATGTTCACCATTTAGTAATGGCCGGGATATGTATGGCTTAACTTTAATTCACAACAAAACACCTTGTCTTAACAACGTAATGTAAATAAAGAATGATAATGTGAAAAAAATCCTCTCACAATGACGTCACTTCCGGAAGGACCGGAAGGATGAGTCAGCAATTCATTTTTCCAAAATGGTCACCCATTTACTAATGGCTGGAATATGCCTTGCTTAACTTCAATTCACAACAAAACACCTTGTCTTAACAACGTAATGGAAATAAAGAATGATAATGTGAACGAATCTTCTCACAATGACGTCACTTCCGGAAGGATGACATGGCAATTTAGACACGCTGGTTTCTTAATGAAATGTGTTTAATTTATTGATAGAATAATTTTTATTAATATTACCTTATCGGAAAATATTGTAAATACATATGTAAATTGGATAATAGCAGTTATAAGTATATATTTGTAAATGGGAATTTATTAGAAGTTTAAAAGAAATGAATCATGTAAATTGTAAAACCCGTATGGTGGCTGAGCGTGTTTTTGTAACAGTATATAAGGAAGTTGAAACAGTATTAGTTTTTCTGTTCGAATCGCAATCTCATCTTGAAATGCCTTTCGACTTTTTTATATGTTTACGGCGGTTTTTGTAGTACTATATATAGAAGCTGGCAGACTAAGTAAATAGTAATATTAATCTGATGGAGTTTCGGCTTCAGACAGACATATACATGATCTCCATTATTAATAGATATATACATACACACACCCACACAGACACATGTATATATATATATATATATTTATATATATATATATAGATGTATCTATATCGTGTGTGTAGTTAAGAAACATTGTTTCATTTAAGCAAACATTGTTCAAAATTACAATGCTCTCTGCTTAATTATACTTTTTTAGTTTAGCAATTTTTCTAATAATGTTTTTTTCTCTTAAAATAATACAAAAATAATTAATGTTTCATATTTATCACGAACATTTTCGATTATACGTCGAATCATCTTCAGGTTACAGAAGCAAATAAAGAAAAACGCTGGTGAAAAGACGAGAATTTAAAAGTGTAGCGGAAAAAAACGCTCATGTGAAATCAAGTAAACGCTAAAAGAACGCATTGTTCCAGGCGAAAATTTTATCATGTAGTGCTAATTTTGGCGTCGCGCAATTTGAATTGTCAACGTCTTTCAAGCGATTAATAATGAATCCACAAATTGCATAAGTGTATAATTATGAGGTGTCTAGAACGTACCCCAACCAAAGAAAAAATGGTCTCAACCAAATGGTTCAATAGCGAAAACATATAACACACAGAAAACCCTCTAATAGAACCATAACACATTAACATATACCGTAGCACAAAAATCTATATATACACTGAATGATTCACTATTCAATTAATTTATGTTGTTTTAATTATTATAATTTAAACATAAATTATAAAAAAATATGATATCCCTTTCATACTTTCCATTATCGTGTACGAACCACTATACCACAAGACCTCTCCACTCATCAACTCTAATAAACTTTACACGTCAACTGAAATACAACCCGAAACCAAGTGTATAGATTAAAAATAAATGTATACAATAATAAATATACATACATATACGTACAGTAAAAGACATACAAATATATTTAATTCATAAATATATATTATTAAGAATATGTATTAAAATATATATCATTAAATGAAACGATATATTAAAAGAATAAGAAACAAATTATAAAAACAATATATATTTATATAAAAATCTAAATAATCTATATATACAGCAAATAGTAATAAATAAACACAAAATAAGAAAAAAACACTACCCTACATGACACGATAAAATGCTCCTATATAAAAAATTAAAAATACAAAATTCGAAGTATAAATTTACTTGTTTTTATTGTAACTTTTATTTTATATTTCTAATTTTAAATTTCTAATGTCTATATTCTTTATATTTTACAATAGATATCCAATTTCCAAGTCAACCACTTAGATACACATGTTACCCATTTTCGAGATTAAGAACGTAGATTAACATAAACATATTTTTCCCATTAATTAAAACCATTTTAGACGGTCGATCTATTCAGAAGATCCTGAATGTTTTTTAACGATGCAAATTGTCACACCGATATACCTGCTTCCTCTCTCCACCTCTCTTACTATTTCTCTCTCTATCTCTCTTACCATTCCTCTCTCCACCACTCTTACTCTTTCTCTCTCTATCTCTCTTATCATTCCTCTCTCCACCTCTCTTACTCTTTCTCTCTCTATCTCTCTTACCATTCCTCTCTCCACCACTCTTACTCTTTCTCTCTCTATCTCTCTTATCATTCCTCTCTCCACCTCTCTTACTCTTTCTCTCTCTATCTCTCTTACCATTCCTCTCTCCACCTCTCTTACTCTTTCTCTCTCTATCTCTCTTACCATTCCTCTCTCCACCTCTCTTACTCTTTCTCTCTCTATCTCTCTTATCATTCCTCTCTCCACATCTCTTACTCTTTCTCTCTCTATCTCTCTTACCATTCCTCTCTCCACCTCTCTTACTCTTTTTCTCTCTATCTCTCTTACCATTCCTCTCTCCACCACTCTTACTCTTTCTCTCTCTATCTCTCTTACCATTCCTCTCTCCAGTACTCTTACTCTCTCTTTCTCTATCTCTCTTACCATTCCTCTCTCCACCTCTCTTACTCTTTCTCTCTCTCTATCTCTCTTACCATTCCTCTCTCCACCTCTCTTACTCTTTCTCTCTCTATCTCTCTTACCATTCCTCTCTCCACCTCTCTTACTCTTTCTCTCTCTATCTCTCATCACTTCTCTCTCCACCTCTCTTACTCTTTCTCTCTCTATCTCTCTTACCATTCCTCTCTCCACCTCTCTTACTCTTTCTCTCTCTATCTCTCTTACAATTCCTCTCTCCACCACTCTTACTCTTTCTCTCTCTATCTCTCTTACAATCCCTCTCTCCACCTCTCTTACTCTTTCTCTCTCTATCTCTCTTACTATTCCTCTCTCCACCTCTCTTACTCTTTCTCTCTCTATCTCTCTTACCATTCCTCTCTCCACCTCTCTTACTCTTTCTCTCTCTATCTCTCTTACCATTCCTCTCTCCACCTCTCTTACCCTTTCTCTCTTTATCTCTCTTACCATTCCTCTCTCCACCTATCTTACTCTTTCTCTCTCTATCTCTCTTACCATTCCTCTCTCCACCTCTCTTACTCTTTCTCTCTCTATCTCTCTTACCATTCCTCTCTCCACCTCTCTTACTCTTTCTCTCTTTATCTCTCTTACCATTCCTCTCTCCACCTCTCTTACTCTTTCTCTCTCTATCTCTCTTACCATTCCTCTCTCCACCTCTTATACTCTTTCTCTCTCTATCTCTCGCTCTGTGTTTGCAAGTTTCACATTTCGTGAAAAATAAACAACTAATATGTTTGATTATCTAATTAAATATATTGTTTATGTTTAACAACAAACTAAAGAATTGTGTAATGTTTTCAAAAACCCTTTCACTATTCCCTAACATTTAGTAGCACTGATCTGTCCAAATTACGAAAATAAACTCCGATTAAGCACCCCCTCCCCAAATTAAATTCTACACTTTTAAGGCTATTACGTGTAGATATTCTGAGAAACTTGACTGAAAGAAAATTAAACAAACGATTATTTTAGAATTGAATGAAGGGAAACATGTTCGTCTATGAATTCAATGTAAAATGATCTCTCATTTCCGGCCCAGTTTTAGAGCAATTAATTCGATTCGTATTTGCTATGGGAGCTCAATCGGCTGCGTGTTTTGTGGGTGTTTTTAGAGGGGGGGGTGTCAATATTTTTAAGCTATTACGTGTTTTTCTGACCTCACATCTAGGATTTAAAGTTAGCTGCCAATAAATTTGGTTACATGTCCTAAAACAATAGAAATGGCTCGGAAATTGGGAAACATTTTACGTTAAATATATATGAAACTGATTTCTCACTCTAAATTGTAAAGTATCCGTATTTCTTTCTTTCCGTTTTCCACGGTGTTCACACGTAATCGCAAAAATAGCAGAATCTCATTTTTAGTGGGGGTGGAATTAAAGGAAGTTGTTAACCTGCAAATTTTACAACATTTAATTTTTTATAAAATGATACTTTTTAAACTATTCGTTCCTTTTTATTATAATTTTAAGCAATTAGCTCTGGTTTCGGTTACTTTTTCTGTGAAAATTAAATAAATAACTTAAAAATTATAAAACTAATGAAATACCGATTTTGAAGGCATGAATACAAATGTGAAAATGTTAGCGTATTATCGTATATAAGCATCCCCTCCCGGTAAAATATGATTGTATTTTTAGGTGATTACGTCTAAATACTCAGAAGAAACCTCGCGCAAAGTTATAACAACAACATAATTATTTTATATTTTAAAGCGGGGATCAGTTTTGCATATAAATTTTACGTAAAATAATCCTCCATTTCCGCGCCATTCTAGGGTTTATGGCAGATAACCATTTTTTTCCATTGGAAATGTATTGTGCGTGATTATTTTCTGGAGATGACACGTTTATAGCCGATTACGTGTGGTATTACAACCTTTCCAGTCGAACTAAGGGTTAGTATTACTAATATATGAGTTAATTGCCCTACTTTTTAGGAGCATTCTAACAAATAAGTTAGAATGACCCTAACATGTAGAATGTTATTTTTTTGTATAAAGGGGTTGTAATTTAGCCGAGGGTCTTAATTACATATTTACCAACGTTTGATGTTAACATTTTGGAATTCTCTCACTACAAACATTTGGAATTCTCTCACTATACGCTCTTATCTTAATTTATGGTTAACAGGGGCGGGTAGATTTTGATATTATACATATATATTAAACCTGTAAGTTGATATCTTTATATACAAACTCATACAAACAACATACAAGACAATTTTGTTGAGTTCTTTGGGAAGAATCAGTTTTAGAGAAATATAAAAACAGTTTTAGGCAATACTAAAATATGATATAGTGATAGAAATCTTATACGATACACACAGACAAAATACACTCAAAAGAGATAATTTATATATGTTTAAAATGGAAGTCTACACAGATCGGAAACATCTAATATGTGTTTATATTCTGAGAGTAGTTGCAGAACAAGGGTGATACATTAGCTGAGATATATAGTCGATAATTTAAGGGCTGTACTCGGCCTTTTGGCTTTTGGCTGTTTTATTTTGTCCCCGGTCTTTTGAAACCCTTGGCATTACTATCTTGGAAGACGCCATCCACCCCAGGATCCCATTCCCGATGATTTTATTTTTTGAACACTCCTCTCTTAAGTTCCCACTCCCACTTAGTGACCGACCCGCTTGTTTTCGGTATCGTGCCGGAAAACAGTGGGCGGTCAAACACTTAGTCATGAGGGAAAGCCGGGCCATACTAACTTTTTTACCATTTTATTTCGTTCTTTATTTTTCTTTCTTTTTGGGTGTTTTTAATATTTTTTCCCACTCCCACGATAATTCTTTTTTACATCGATGTTTTTGGGGGATATTTTAAGTAGGGATCAACCCACAGAGTGAATGCGGTATTTTGGTGCAAGAATCTAGTTTAGAGTCAGCAAATGTTCTTTTTATGTTGTTTGTAAAATTTTGTGAAATAAAAAACATTGAACAGCTTGTCTCACTTATCCCCGACCCCCCCCCCTCCGCCTACATAACGGGCACTATGCCTAAGGTCTGGTGAGTTCCCAAGGTTTGTAAAATCTTCATCTGTAGATAAAGATGAGGGTTGTCCGAAGGAACTCACCTGCCTAAATAAATCGGCCTTTTGGCTAAGATCAAAGTGTAGTATCTGTTCCGATGGATACTGCACGCCTGTCCTGTGCAGTTCTAGGAGGTCCACCCTCCCAGGCTTCGCCTCCCCTCTTTAGGGGAGGAGTAAGTTTATTGCTTACTGTCTGAGGCGCCCCTACCGGGGAATGCCGACGGGGCTGCCCAGGCAATTTTTAAATGGCCAGAGTGCTCACCTCTCGAGCGCTGGCTTTTAACCCCACTTGCTCGACCCGATCTTGGGTCACATCTTACTTGTGGGAGTAAGATAAAACTGGCCTTGTGCCTAACTCCGCGAGGAGTAAATAAATATCTACGAGGCTGAAAATTTCTATCATAACTAATCCACTCAATTATAAAATGTGTATTTCATTGAAAGTTATTAATAAGAGTTAATGTTCATTTGTTTTCATTGTAGAAAGTTCATTGAGAAATGTTAGAAATATTAAAGTGGATAACTTTATACATTTGCTTTCAATAACCAGGCGATAGGGTGAAATAGTTAATGCATTGTGTAAGTGTGCGCGTTTGTGTCAGTATGTGAATGTTTATGACTGTGTGTGCGTGAGTTTAGAAAAGGAATCTAAACTTTTCCAAAGTCAGACCGAGTGGCGAAGGGAGCTGGAGAAGGTTCGATGTTAGCTCTGTGCTGAATTTCAGGTCAACATTTTTGTTGAACGAAAACAATCTGGCTTTTTATTTACTCAGGTTTAATCAAAACAGCAAATTTCATAAATTTTGAGAAATGTATCTAATAGGATTAACATGTTTTTATTTGTTTTTATTAATTCAGGCGAGTGCATGCGTCGAGCTATTTGCGTAGTTTAAGTATTTAGGGGGGGGCACCGAATCGGTGAACTTCGTCGCTAAAAAGGGTGCTTGTATAATAAAAAGCCGAAAACAAGTTTTTTTTGTCTTTTAGTGTTGGAGAGGTAAATAAGCGACAGGTAACTCTTCATAACAGCTCTAGCTTTTTAACAATATTTTTCTAACCCTAACCCTAAATCCTAACCCTAACCCTAACCCTTTTATGTCTAATCGACGTTCTCCTTGCACAGTAGCCACATGTGCAACGTCAATTAAAGCCATCAGTTTTGATTATTGGAAAATCGTGTTTAAAATTTGTTGTAAGAGTTACCTGCTCCTTATTTACCTCTCCAACACTAAAAGACAAGAAAAACTTTTTTTTCGGCTTTTTATTATACAAGCACCCTAAAAAGACACAGCCCACATAAATGTGGTGAATAGTTTTCCAATGTTTTTCTCGTTTTTTTTTTATCTCTGGAAGGCACTGATTATTTGGGACGAATATAAAGACGGATTATACTCAACAACTGTCCGTAACAATGAAACGGCGGTACGCTTTACAGACACTATAATATACTGCTGCTAAATCAAATTAGTTATATCTCTACACACACACACACACACACACACACACACACACACATATATATATATATATATATATATATATATATATAATCATCCACATACATCCTATTCATTGTTTAACATAGTCGTGGGGAATTATCGGGCTAATCATGTACATTAACATTCAACAGTAACTTTTATGTTTTAATAAATGTTGGTACTAATTAACTAGATTTGTTGGTTTTATTAACCCTCCACAGCCGCTTGTTTATATCAGCTAATTATAAGTGGAGAACGCCACTCCAACAAAGACAGTGACACACATTGGCCGATGAAAAAATATGTACTGAAGGTGTAATAAAACCAACACATCTAGTTGAAAGAGTAACTAGAGTAAACACTAGTTAAATATAAAAGTAACCAGTGAAGATTAATCTATGCAAGAAGCCTGATGATTCATCCGGTGATTAGACACACTTTTCTGAGAAGCTTACTTGCCATACGAATGTTTCCATACAACTACAAAGCTCTACTCACTTACTGAACACTGTTTAAGTAAATAATCATCAAATATATACATAATATATACTATTTTAATATATGTGTATATACATGAAATAGTAATTATAAATTATAGAAACATCTGCTAGTATATATGTTGTAAGTGTGTAGTTTGCTAATGAATAGCCGATTGTAACAATTTCTTGTTGACATACGCTACCTCATTTCACAAAAAGGATATCCTACAAAAGGAGAAGATAATACCTGCGATGATAGTATCGTGATAACAGAACATATACTACGCTACCCTTTTCTTTCGATGAATTGAAAAGTAATGCGTGGGTTGATGGTCTGATGATAGCAGACCAGATAATACTATACCCCTTTAATTGAGCATCGAAAATATTACAATAATACATAAATTCACTAGATCAACTCGACAATCAACTAAATCCCATCCATTCACTGTGGGGGTCCCCAGATGCCGGAGAACTTTCTACTCAAATAGTTTATTCGCTCGTGCTGCTGGCCTCTTAAAACTCCCTCACTGCCTCCTGTTTCCCCGATAGTACTGACATGAAGAAATGTAAAATTAATGTAAACAGACATCTCGCTGCGCAGATCCCAGTTTAGATTTACCGCTCCCATCCTTCTCCTCTTTTCTTTCTTCTCAGTAGCCCCTTACGTCTACAGTGGCGGTCTGCCTTGTTCGGGGTGAACTTTGTTTACAAAAAAAGAATGAAAAAAAAGAATATTATGATTGCTGCTTCGAATACATCAAACACAAAATATCCATTGAGAATTCGTATATATATATATATATATATTTATATATATATAAAATAAACTATAATTATACAAGGTGTACACTAAAATATAAGCGCCCCCCAACAAAACATGATGTTAATATAACACTTAAACCCTTTAATAACAGGAATACACCCAACCGAAAATCTAACCTACCCACCGACCAATAAACTACACCACCCGCCATCATCCCTAAACATGTATACATCATTTACGCAGGTTAACAGACAGCATCCGTTATTAACGATTAAATTATTCTTTATAATATTAGTTACGATAAGGACCTGTATAAACATACAGTTCACCCTTATTGACTGAGTATTTCGGCAAAAGTGACGCGTGAGGGAATTTACGGAATATGCTACTGATGATGTTTGATTTTCATTCTTCGATTTATCTTCATTTCGTGACTTGATGATGAGTTGAATGAACTCTAACTGCTTATTACCGCGGAAAAAAGGTCAATTCATATCAATAAAACTATGGTACGTTTCGAAAGTATGTAACATATAGTTTTAGAATAAATAATTTTCATTATAGCTCTCACATTTTTGGATTGCGCACTTTATTGATTTCTTTGTGAACATACTTTAACACACTGATTATATATATATATTTATAAATACATATATATATATATATATATATATATATATATATATATATATACATAATATTTATAAATAAATATTAAATCATTAATACCTACAGACGCTAGCGTTTCAAGCTTATTGCTCTTATCAGTGCTGGAAAGTAACACTTTCAGACGGTCGGAGGCGCGAACCCGGTTCGCAGAGTCAGCCTAGAATCTACAAGCATTTAATTAAACTAATATATATATATATATATATATATATATATATATATATATATATATATATTAGTTTGATTAAAAGCCTGTGTACTGAGATATATATAGTTTTCTCGTTTCGCATTTATTTAAACCTTTCGGTGATCGATTTGTTAAGTAATTGTATTCTTTTCTTTCTTTAGTTGAGTCTAAAGATAAAATCAAATCAATAGTAGGCATCTTCTGTCAGAATGACTTTTAGGCTAACTTTCCCAAAATGCAAAAAGCTAAATATCGTACTGAACGAATAAAGGCGGGTAATCGAAGCCTGAAACGAAGAAAGATACATAGCTTGTAAAAATAAACAAAAAATAATAAAACAAATACGGTAACAAAAAAAATCGTTTATTTACATTTGATTTCTCACATGAAAGTAACAGATCGATGTATATAGAGTGTAACATGATAAATGGCTTCTGTAACTGATCTGCATTTCAGGAATATCGATTTTTTTGTTTTCTTTTCTTAACCTTGTTAAATGTTTATTTATTTATCATGTGGCTTTGGTAATATCTTTCTATAACCAATAACAACAAGTACACTTTTCAATAATTGCACAGACTAAATCATATAAGCATTTTAATAACATTCTATTAAATGTTACACCAGATAGACCCCAAACATTTCCTAGCAAATTCATTTCTAATGATTACTAAAAAAAAATCTAGTTTCTTTTAAAAATTATAATTACGAAAAATAATAGCCGCTATCCTGTTGCATATTTTTCTGCCATGCGAGGAACGCATGCATGGGAGGATGGTATCGTTAAGAACGAAAAAATCCTACACTATCCCCTGAAAAGAGGAAGTAATGCTTGGGAAGATTGTATCATGATATCAAAACGGATACAAAGATTCTCTCAAAAATGCGTCTGAGGATGTTGTCATGATCACAGAACAAATACTAAACTACCCCAACTTCAAAAAGGAGGAGTTTATCCGTGGGAATTTAATTATGACGTACAAATATATACTAATTTACCCGTTCCCCTCAATGATGGTCTCATGGCAGCAGAACATATAGCAGATCGTCCCCCTGAATTAAACGAGCCATTGAAAGGTTGTACATCGGCCTGAAGTAGTATAGTAAACTGAATTTAGTATGGAAGAGTAATTGTGTTCGTTGTTTCGTTTTACGGCATATCAACCCTTTACGAGTTTTTTTAATGCTGAATCCCGTCATTTTGGTATAATGTTATGCTTCAAGTTCTTTATATGTTCAAGTATTTATTCATGGTGTTTCATTAGGGGAGAAGGATGGAGAGGGGGAGGGAAAGGGGATGGGAATATGCTTGTTTTTTTTGTTTTTTTTATTTTGCTGAACATGATTGAGTTTTGCAAAGAGAAAAAGAACAATAACACATCAATGTTTGGTGCATATTAGGACAGGAAGCCGAAATGTGCAGACATCCTGATCTGGTAGCACCAGCTGAATGATAGTACAATAGTGCAATTTTATATAACTAATAGTATAGTTTCAGCTTTTTAAAGCAAGATACCAAATTTCCATCTTAATAGATTCGAGCTATTTTAACCTAGTTAGCTTAGTAACTTTATTAACATATTCCTATATAAAAAAAAATCGATTTGACAGATTTAGTTTGCAAGGTTGCAAAAACGTGATAAAAAGACACAAGACAGAGATTACTAATATATTTATTGGAATTATGATACAAAAATGCTTTGCAAAGAAAATGTTAAAATCCAAACTTACCTGATAATGTGTATAATGTCTGTTTAAGTATGAATCACCGGTGAAATAGGGTTCATTTTAACCTTACAAGGGCGGCTCTGTCTATGCGTCCGATACGAGACAATGGACAAGTATAAAACAGGACAAGAAGTGGCTTTTTCTTATCATAGTTCACCCCAAACAAGGCAGGCCGTCACTGTAGACGTAAGGGGCTACTAAGAAAAAAGGGTGACGGTTTTTTTGGAGGGCAACCGAAATTAGGAGCTGCGCAGCGAGATGTCTGTTTAGATTAGTTTTACATTTCTGCATGTCAGTAACGTCAGGAAAGCAGGGAGCAGGGAGGGAGTTCTAGAGTCCAGCAGCACGAGGAAAGAAGCTTTTGTAGTAGAAAACTCTTCGGTATCTGGGGACCTTCACAGTGTATGGATGGGATTTGGCAGATTGTCGGGTTGGTCTAGTGAATTTACGTCGTGGGGGATACCAGAGCAGCAAGCTCATTAGAGCACAACCCATTTAAAATTAAGTGAGGCGTGATTTGTCAGAATAGATCTTCGTTGTCAATAAAATAGAGATGTTGTAGACGAGAGTGGGTAATTTATTAACACAATAGACAAAAAGACAGACTATATTTTAGGCGAGAATAGCAGTAAGCTATTTATATTATTGATATAAACAATCGCATTGTTTTTTAAATTAATTTTCAAAATATGTATTGCCAATAACTTAGCCGTGCGATATGAAAATAGTGTGTTTCATATTTTAAAATCTCATTTATAATTTTAAAGATCTCAACTAAGTGACACCTATTCTTTTCCGTACTTAATTACAACCTATTTTATAATTGATATCGTGTATTCCTGTAATTAATTTAGTTACTTTTAGTACATTATATTATATTTTTGTACATTATATTATATTTTTTATAATATATTCGAAATAAGATGTTCATCTACCGTTATCTGGATCTGAGTTAAGTATACAAAGTATAAGTTACAGCAAGTCATCTCAGTTTTCCAGAACGCACCGATCTTCTGTATCGCAATAGAAAACAAATGTTATGTTTTCTCACTAATTGTTTCTTAATGATAACGTTCAGTCGTTCTCTCTGGAATGCGAATTACAATCACCCTTCTTCCGTTTACAGAAGTCGCCGTGCTCTTCTAGTCAAAGTATAATTGCTTATATCTCGTCAGTCTTTCCAACCTCTCATACCGGACATTCCGTATTACAAACCATTTTTGGAGCCATTGCGTGTTTTATATAAACGAGGGTCAGATACAATTGTTCTTATGTATTTCAGCAAGTACTTTAAGACAACTTAAATTCATATTAATATGTTTTATTGTAGTTATGTGTTTTACCTCTCTTATCTAGTTGTGTTTGAATCCACATCCATTTCATCTCGACAGATTTGTAATTGATCTAAGGCATATGTTTAGGTGGGTTGGTTTCCGCACTAAAAGATATTTCTTTATATGGCAGCTTCCAATTTATTTTTGTTTTTCTTCCCGGTTTCTGCGAATATATCATAGTACTTGTACAATTATTGGTATTACGCTTGTTTCTTTTTTCTTATTTTTCTTTCTGTTTTTATTACTACATATATTTAAGTATTTGTATATATCTGCGTAACTGTGTTTCGCTGGTGTATGATTGTTGTTTATTGTCGGAGTTTACGGGATTTCAATCGTCGTTTGGTCACGTTATGCCAAAAAGCATAGATATGTTTTGTATACTATACGTATTAGAGTGAAGCTGGAAGTAAATGTCACTATGAAGCAATTCAACGTACTCCAAAGTACCACCTTAGTGCTTACCAACCAGATCAATTTTAATGCGAGACCGAGGTCCGTGTATATACAATATATTATAATATCTTACTCTATAAATATTTACGAAGAACTAACAGAAATTATCTCACTATTAATTTTATTCTTAAATATTGCCGACGCTAAGTGCATGAAAGTTGTTATTTTCTTTGTATTATTTGTGAAAGGATTATGGATACCAATATATTTTAGTAATTGACGTTGAACATATTGTACAAGAGTTGGGCCCGAAAAAACAAACCCGCTACTCACTGTTTTAGTAAAAAAAAAGCTTGTATAACTTACTCAAGAGAGTGGAATCATTTAATTGTGCTTTGTTAGGGGCGAACAAAAGTAAAATCAAAAGCTGTACACCATTGCACGATGCGTTCAACAGTGGCGTTTTTCTTGTATTATTAACAACGTAAGCCTAACCCCAAATCTACGTCTAGACAAATACTAAAAATGAGCCAATGATTTGTGCGCGAACTGCGCACGACAGGTCGAGTTTGTTTGGCATGCGTTATTTTCTCGTTAATAGCAGATATCTTCTGAAAGATGATTGACACGTTTAACCAGTTTTGAATAAAAGTGTAACACGACGCAGTCAAAAGAACGATAACGGGTATGTTTCAAGTGTGTCCATTCTGCCTGCCCTGTAGCAATGCAAATTCCATTTAAAATTTGAACATTAAAAATAAATGGGCGAAACGACGAGTGGATGGACATTTTTTATACAGATACGTGGAGACTTCTAAAAATCGTATTTCAATCGTAAGTGTGACAGCTTTAGCAACATGTTATTTAAAACGCAAATCCGACAGACTGAACGACCGAACAACTTACCAACAGACATAACCTTCTTAGATACCCGTTTGGACGCATCTAAACAAATATAAATTTTCAATTGCTACAAACGAAACCAATACAACAGTCTCTTCTGATGTAATGTAAGCATAAATACTTTACTCAATTTGAGAATAAATCCTTCTTTTTTCGGGCGTTTTGTTAAGTTCTTGTCTTAAACCATAATACGTCTTTTGGGAACATTATATTTCACCGGAAAGCGGTAAAGTGGGGCCTTTTATTACGATCGTGACGCGCTATAATTTAAACGTAATATTGAATTTGTTACACTGTCGTAAGGAAAGTCATTTCTGGCTTTACAATGTTCTACTTTGAAAGACCAGTGACCATCTGGAATTGACTTGACTTTTCGAGCACTTCCTACTAACCCTTATTAAAGGAAACACCTTTCGCCGGCTCTCCGCTGCCAAGCAAGCGGAAAATCTGATGAAACTTCCGGATATTTGCGTATTGCTTTTAAAAAATATGCTTTATTTATTAACTATTATTTGTCGTTGAATAAATGTTAATTAAACTCCATAAGATATACAGGGTGGGCAAAAATAAGGGTCCTATTTTTTAAAATTCATAACTTTTTTATTTATTGATTTTTTTTTTTTTTTAGAATAAGTAAAGGACCCCTTCCGAAGCAAGCATGAGCCGTATTAGCCCTAAGGAACGTACCCTCATTTAGAAAACATTATGTTTGCTTAAAAAACTCAAAACAGTGTAAAAAACAATACTTTAGTTTTTGTAAGTTTTAAGAAGTGTTTTTCGGCTAAAATTTGTTTTATTTATTTAAAAAAATCTCGGAAGGGTCAGTCTACACACACATAAAGTTTGGTGAGTTTAACTTTTATTTTGTGGAAGTTATTCAAATTCAAGTTATTCAAATTTAAAGATAGGACCCTTATTTTGGCCCACAAACAACAAAATAAATGATGTGTAAGTTTGAAACATAAAATTAAGTATTATAGATATAAACGTGACATACTAAGCAACATGTTATTTAAACCGTAAGCTTGACAGACTGAACGATCACTTGGCAGGCCGATAGTCACAGCCTCCTGAAGAGCTGCTTAGGCGCATCTAAACATATAAGTGTTCAATTGTTGCAAACTAACCCAAGACAACCTTTAACTAGACTCCGTGATGAACGGTTTCATGCATCAATGACGTCAAAGGGAAAACTTTCCATTCATTACACCATTTGAATCCTTGACGCCATATTTACTTCAACTGCGTTGCTCGTATGATACAACGAACGACGTTGCCACTGGCTATACACGTGATTTATCTTTCTGAAGTCAGGAGAGATGATACTTTGATTAACTCGTGGCCTTTTTTCTTTCATTTCTTTGCCCTAAAGATTAAAGAAGTGTTCGTTTGAAATAATGGAAGTTACCAAAAGCTGCGAAACCGAAAAACGTATACACGATCCGTTGGTTTGATAGATGCGCAGTTCAATGCGCAGAAAACCTATCAGTGACGTTAGTTAAAAAGGAAGGGAAAAATACATTTACTTCAAGAAACGTGTTGTTTTTTCTTCTTTCTAATACTTTGAGTATTTTAACGGATCTTTGGCGAGGTAATTGATGGGAAGATTTCGCTTTTAGGTAAGTTTTTGTTATCTTCATTTATAATGGAGTGGAATTGTTTATTTATTTATTTGAAATGTTAGCTCATATTTCTATCATTTTCTTTTCTTTTTATCACAGTCAGCATCGAGTCTTACCAGATGATATGCATTCGTATTGAGCTTATGTTTACGTGGCTTGCACATTCATTATAATGAACTAATATGCCGAAATTATATCCAAGATTTATGTCCCATATTGGAGGTTATTCCCAAATACGTTGATGAGGAAATCAGCTGGCGCATCATAGTAATTGGTCGCCATGAGACTTGGCATCCAACACACATATCTACACACTTTGAATTACCTACTAAACATCATTTTTAAGTGTTTTCGGTCTCTCTGTAAAAAGGTTTGTAAGGTAAACCTGACATGAGGATACTTCCCCCTACAAGTAAATCTTCAATCAAATATTCAAAGTAACATAGTATTATAAGCTCAAATAAGATCCCGTCGACACGGCTATACAATTGTTCATAGACAAAATGGTGCACCTTCTCTAATTAATGTTAGGTCAAGTAACATCTCTTAGCTAGATACTCTACAAGACCAGATGAATTATTGTCCTGAAATACGGTAAGACCAAGAAACCAAAAGAAATATAAACTATAAAAAAATGAACTAATCAATTGGAGAGAGAGGAAAATTAATTTACTTTACCTCTTCACCAACTTAATGTTTTACAGGTAAAGACAACTTTAATGCAATAGTCAAATATGTAAGTATCTCATATAGAGATCAAGTGTTAGCCCCATGAAAGGACCCCTTGATTTATGAGAACATCGACTGAAGTAAAAAAGAAACGCACATACACACACCCACACACACACATATATATATATATATATATATATATATATATATATATAGCATATTATTTCCTTTTGGTCAAGATCAAAGTGTAGTATCTCTTCTGATGGATACTGCACCCCATAGACTGCTATTGTCTTGGCCTTCGGGACTTGATGTACGCCGGTCTGTGGGTTTGTCGTGTACAGTTCTAGGAGGTCCACCCTCCCAGCCTTTGCCTCCTCTCTTCGGGGAGGAATAGGTTTATCGCTTACTGCCTGAGGCGCCCCTACCGGGGAATGCCACCGGGGCTGACCATGCATTTTTTGTAGGCCAGAGTGCTCACCTTCTCGGGCGCTGGCTTTTCAAATCCCACTTTCCCGACCTTGTGGGAGGAAGATAAATAAAATAGTACATTATTTCATTAATACGAACATTGTTGGCTACATAAGTGCATGCAGGTTATACCATCCATTTCCTTCGAAATCTAACTACCCGAAGAGTTGTATACATTGACAATTGAAAATGCTACTAAACAAGAAGGCAGCTAGGTATTTTTCTATAGAAAATGTAAAAATTACTTCGTTTTTCCCATTTTTCTCAACGCAAACATATTTTCATTTATTGCATTGCGATAGCCTTTTATAACTGTTTTACACACACACACACACACACATATATATATATATATAGTTATAAAAGTGACACATTGAAAACGTTGCGAGAATAGCAATAATAAGGAGAATATTTTTTTAGAATATTTTGAAAACCTGGACAACGCAAATTATTTGTTTTTTTTAAATAAATGATTTATTTACTTTACAAACTTTTTAATTTTTTTTTATAAACGTGAGTACTTTCGATGATAAACGTCTTTGTCAGAAGTATAACACTATTTTTTCATATCTTCCTTTTTCCTACACTCCTACTCGACTGAGACACTCCTACCCGACATAGAATATTTTGAAAACCTTAATATATATATATATATGTGTGTGTGTGTGTGTGTGTGTGTGTGTGTGTGTGCGTGTGCGTTTAGAGATACTGTGTTACCATGCACTGTTCAATTTGTCTACAAACTTTATCTATATCATCGATATCGAGCACTCTTTCATTTTTCAAAAAGCAACTAATACGACTCTATGCTATCGACAAATATGTTTCTGTCGCTATTCGTTTGTTCTGATGAGTATTGTTTTTTATGGAATTGATGATGCAATGGTTCTATTTTACGTCATGCCTTGAGCTCTTGGTTAGTTCTTGACACGAACGTTTATATTACGAAAACTTACCAATATAAATAGTAATAACATACATTACATTAATAGCCATTGTAATCGATTTTTGAAATTAATTGCCAAACACATCAGTGACATCATGGTCACATTTACATGATATCGTATTGATAACGGGAAATTATGATATCAGAAGGAAAGCAAATATTTAGTATGCGTTTGCAATTACAGTTTTGTATAAGTTGTGTTGTTGACGATAATTGCTCCAATTTCATCTGATGGCATCTTATGCGTATTTATATACCGTCGAATTGAAATCCATCGTTTTAAAACTCTAATTTAAGACTGAAATGACTTCTGGTAGCACAGTTTAATAACTTCAAAATTACTTTATTATAAACTAACAGAGCTACCCAGCGTTCCAGGGTTTATACATCAATAGAATAGAAGAAGTTAAAAAGTGTGTGTGAAATATTTCTTTTAAAATGTATCTCTATCTCTACATCTCTTGCCTTCTCTTTTTTTATTTCTCTCGATATCCCTCCCAATTTGTCTCCTCTTTGGTTCCTCTAACTCTGAGTTAGTTGTCTAATATATAACACTATAACCCAACACAATGAAATTTCTTCTCTCGGGTAATGCGGCGTTTAAACACACCTGTCTCAAATATGTTATTTAGCACTTTTGGTTTAACATATACAACTTACCAAATGTAATACTTTCATATTATTTTTGTTTTGCTCCCGGACAACGCTGAGTTTTTAGTCTTGCATACAATACTATATGAACCACATGAAATGTATTGCAATGTCGCGATCAAATACACCTGCTTTATCTAGGATATTGAGCACGTTTGGGTTAATGTATGCAGCTTACCAAATGTTTCGTGGTAGGATCAAAGTGTAATATATGATGGTCAAAACCTCTTATAAACATGAGAGAAATAATCTAAAAAAGCAAGTTCAGACTTAAGAGCAACTGACTAACCAACATGTTATTTAAAACTCAAATATATCGGACAGCACGCCCGAGCGACTTACCGACTGACAGAACATCTGAGAGATTTTATTAGACGCATCTAAAAATCTAAGTTGTCAATTATTACAAACTAATAAACGGTGCCCTTCCCTTTTAATGTCTTGTAAATATCAGTTTATCCTCAGTCAGAAAAGATAAATCTATCAATTAGGATGTTACATTTTATTTTATCTGAATACAGAGTACTCCATTTAGCGGAACTGGAAACGCATTTACTGTAAACATACATTGTGTTATACTCCGCCCTCTTGAAAAAACGTTGTATTCTTCTTCCTTGAATCAAGAGTACTGCTTCTCGGAAAGTGTAACACAACATATGTTTAATGTAAAACGTGGCGACCCTTACATTAAACATATATTGTGGTACATTCCGTCCTTGTGGATAAACGTTTTTTATCTGATTTCAGAGTACATTTAGAATAGTTGGGTAACCTCCACCTACATTAAATTCACGTAGTGTAACATATAATCCTCGTGGGAAGTGGTACTTTTCTCAGTTGGTCTGGCCGTAAGTACTTATTCTAGGAGAGATGGCTTTTCCCTACATTAAACCGACATTGTGTTACATCCCGCGATCGTGGCAAAGCGTTTTTTTTTTGTCCGGATCCAGGGTACTCATTAAAGAAAAAAAATGGATTTCCCTCGTACATTTAACAGACTTTGTGTTACACCCCTTCCCTCGTTGGAAGGCGTGGCACGCTCTAATTTGTAATATAATGTTAAACTGTTAAACCATCGAACAGAAAGTAATTTCGAACTTGACTAATTTCTAGTTTACATACTAAGTGTAAGTATTATGATTTTATAGGTGTTACACCAATGAACACCAATCATATTCGTAGCTGCACCTGTTAGATATTCGATCTGGGTACTTTAAGCAGTAAGTATATTGGTGACTGCATATATTGCGGGTGTAGTTAGAAATCAAGATGTTTTTGATCAGGGGTCAAAGAGGTTTAATATGGCTGGGAAACCAAATTGTTTGAAAGTAAATCAGTTATAGAATGTGTGGATGATATAATTAATACTTAGGAAACAACATACTGGAACTAAAATCGATTGAATCTCAACGAATCGGTTGAGAAGGACGGTCGTGCTAAGATGCATGTACAAAGCTTTCAAGTTTACTTATTAACTATTTATCTCGTTCTCTATCATTCTGCTGACGGCCGATGTAATCAACCAGTTATTGTGTAATGAGCTATGTTTGACTAAATACACCTAAGGTTCATCGCTCTTGTTGTCTGAAGTAAAATGAAAAGAAACTAGTCAAGCATTGTTGTACTTCCTGGCTCTAAAGCCAAAGTAAAACAACAACTTTCTCAGGCTCCCTTATCGTATAAAATAACCAAAAAACATATGAGTTCTTTTTCTTCCATAGTATCGACATTGTCGATATCAGCAGAGAGGCACCATCTTTATTTCGTTTAGTGTTATCTGTGTTATATTCGTAAACTCATATTTTGTTATTTCTCTACTTATTTTCTCGCAGCTACAATGCAAATGCAACAAGATATACCAGGCCAACCACCAGACAATCCAAGTATCGGAGACGCAACTTGTGGAGTGGCACCTAAGGGGGAACATTCCAGTACGGCATCGTCGCGGCTTGAAGGTAATCACATTCCCTATGTTAACCGGATGAGCTGAAAGACATATCATATCACTGCTGTTTCTCTTGTTTATGCTTATCTCGGCTGGTTCTGAAACAAGTTTGTGTATTTAATGTATTTTTATTTATCTCCGTTTACAGACTTCTCAAATTCTATTTGTATGCTTTTCCAATATATGATAATACATTTATTTATAAATATACACACACGCACACACAGCCTCCCCAGGTATATATATATATATATATATATATATATATATATATATATATATATATATATATATATATATATATATATATATATATGAAGAAGAATAGAAAAGAAATTAGAGAAGCAAAAGCCAAATCAAATTTCAATTCAACTTCTCAGAGCAAGGTATATTCCGCAAAAAGGCAATTTATTCAAGTTAAATTTTCCTTAAGCCAGGTTTTTCAAAGATCAAAATCTTATCATCAGAGGAAGTCGCTGGGATAGATAAGTTGGCAAAGGCCAAGATTTAAAATTTGAAAAAGTAAAATAAAAATTTTAGGGAAAGAAACACATCAATATATATATTAATATATATATATATATTTATATATATATATATATATATATATATATATATATAATTATTTATATATATATATATATATATATATATATATATATATAATATTTATGAATAAATATTAGATCGTTAATACTTACAGACGCTAGCGTTTCAAGCTTATTGCTCTGATCAGTGCAGGAAACTAACTATTTCAAACAGTTGAGAGGCACGAACCCGGTTCACAGAGTAAGCCTAGAATCTGCAAACAGTCGCCATATCGACTCGGCAAACGAAAACTATGACGTACTTAGGGAAATTAAGATCTATATGTACCTAAAAGCGGGAACAGATAGAAGACTAGCCGAGAGTATTCTACGAATGTATTCGGAACTATGCATTAGCGCTTTTTAACAGTCTATTATAAATATCTCCGAGAGTGCTGACCTTTAATTTCTTAAAGCCGCTTAGTATAATATTTATAAATATCAAATTATTAATACCTACAGACGCTAGCGTTCTAAGCTTATAGCTCTCATAAGTGCAGGAAAGCACAATTCTAGACGGTCAAAGGCGCTTAAAGTAAATATTAATATATATATATATATATATATATATATATATGGTTTTCTTTAATAGAAAGAAACATACAGAGTGCTTAATAATTTCATAATAATACCATAATATGTATGCATTTGCTAATAGTTATACAGAGGATCAGTAAAAGCATGATGATACTATAGTTGTCAAGCCTGACGCAAGTTCGAAATAGTAGTAAGTAAATTAAGAAACGCTGCCACTACTAATAAAAACAATGCCATAAAATACATCATATATATATATATATATATATATATATATATATATATATATATATCCAAATACAGATAGCGTCGCTGTATCACATCTCTTCAGTGCAGCTAGACAAACAAGTGTCTCAAGCCGGGATCGAAACTCAACAGTTTATCTGACAGTCGGCGCTTATAACACTTGCACTATAATCTGACAATAGAACGTAAGTGACATCTCAATGAAAAACCAGCCGCGTTAATTGTAAAATCCATAATTTTTATTAAGCTGAAATAAAGCTATTATTTAGAACATGTGTGGGATCAGATCACGCAAAAAATATGTCGATAACTTATCAAAAGTGGAACAATTAGAGCATCAATTATAGTTTATAAATGTTCCTTTAGTAAGAAGGTTCTTCGACAGGTTTTGGGACAGATTAACTCTTTCTTTTCAATAAAAGTCCGGAGAAGTACGCTCTGATCCGCTTTGCCAGATTATGGCGCTAAACTTAACTATCTGGTTCCCAGCTTCTAGAATACCCAGTCACAATTTGTATGTTAAAATAGTAACAAAAAAAAACAGTTCCTCGAGTGTAGAGTTAGACACAAGGGCGGTTTTTAATGTACGGACATTCCAGTTCACTAAACAAGAGTACGTTTGATTAGGAAACACATTTTAATTGCCTCAGTCAAGAATGTTTTCTTCTTTACTGACCCAAGACAGCACTGATAAAGGGTAGTATAACAATATATACATCATTATTTATTTGCTAAAATATGTACATGTTTCATTGTCCACAAATTAGGCACACGGCTATAAAAAATTGAATAAAAAGGCAGTCGTTGGTTGTCTTTTGTTTACAATATTTATATATCCTATTGTGGGGTAGAAACATGGCAGTTAGCACAATACCACATTTACTCAATGGGTTAATCTACTTGAAATATATTTAAAATTTTAAATTCCATTCATAAATATATGTATTTTTAAATTCATTTTAAGTGAGAGTGATATAACCAAAAGAAAACAACAAAAAAACAGAAACCATTTAGTAAGACATTTCGAACCCTTTACAATTTGATCTTAGCCAAAAGGGGCCAAGTCACTGATAATCTATAATAGAATATGCTCTAATACAATTTCCACAATAATAACGCATATACGGTCCACAACTCGCTTATCAGACACTCATATGCTTGCTAACGATAAACGTGCTTGCACTCCATCACAGTGAAGCCAATAAAACATTTAAAACCGGTCTTGCGATTCTGCGTCGCCATCTAAGCAAAATGTTTCTAATTTATTTCCGATTCAATGTGTACACTTTTTTCTCATACTCAGTTCTTTAATAGCAGACGATATCATTTAAAACTCCTAAGTCCTTATTATTGTAGTTTAAAAATCATATTGCATACACTTATTTAGTCTTCTCGTGTCTATATACAAAGCTATTCAGTTCATATAACGTCTAACTAGTGCTAGGTGAATTACTGACCCTTGATGTTGTAGAGTGCTAGGCCCTTTGCTGTGCAGGTCTGCCTAACAGAGTACATCGGATGAGGTATTGCATGGTTAGGGGTTATGTGCCACAGTCGCATGTGGTTGGGCCACTAAGATAGCCCCATCTGCTCAGGGCCTCCCTGGAACAACCGACAGCTAGGCGGAATCGGTTCAGACACTTCCTTTTTGCCCTGATGTTGGTGGGAGGGCTTTGGGGATGAGCATAGTCGAGCTGTGTAGGTGGCTGGACATCGTGTCCTTCCACATTTTATGGCGGGCTTCACATGGAGTAGTGATGGCCAGGAAACTTCTTCATAGTGTTAGTCGACTGAGGGAAGATGCATGACCATGCAGGAAGTGTCCCTTATCTGTGGCTTGTCTGGAGCGCTCTAAACTGATGGTTACCGCTTTTCTGCAGGTTGTTGCTGTCAGTGCGCTTCAGGTAACCAGTGATACATATGCAGCTCCTGGTAAGAGAGTGGTCTTGTATTTTAGAATGGGTGGATCTCTCCTACACTGGGCTGACATATTTTGCAGCAGAGAAACTGAAAACAAGGGTTGTTTTACGTAGATTTTGGGGCATGTCCCCCTATCTAGTGTTAATGAGTTTGCGCAGGATGTTCTTGCGAGTGATCACTTTTGTCTTTGTCTTCATGATGTGGGTTTAGAATGTAAGGTATCTGTCGAGTGTGCCTCCAAATTAGACAGGGTGCCCAGAGTGTGCCACTGGTGTTCCACACCAAGACACATTCAGTAGCGCTTAGCTTTCTTGTTTCTCAGGTGGACAGAGCATACATGTGTGCTTGCCGGGTTAGCACGAAGATGGTTCTCTTAATAGTAGGTTATGCATCCTAAGAGTGTGTAGTTTAGAGTTTCCTCAATACTAATGAAGTCTGTACCTTGGGCCTAATTTGACGTAGAATCTCTGGTTCTGGCGCATGGCTTCGATTAGCCGTGTCAGGTCGGTGTCTTTACTGATCTACAGGATCTTAGATAGGAGTTGTTTGTGGTTGATTGTATCGTTAGCAGCAGACAAGACCACAAAACAGCATCTGTAATCTGTCCTTTCTTAAATTGATCATAGATGTGTTAAGTGAGGTTGACGAGTTTGCTGATTGTCGCTTTGTTGGACGGAACCATGTTTAATCTGGGATGATCTTTTCGTCTATGGATGGTGCAATCCTGTTCAGTATTAGGCGCTCAAACAGCTTGGATGTGTGACACTTTAAGGATTAGACGGGTCCTTCACAGGGTTGAAGAGTGCTTGTACATATGCCATGAGTCAAATGGGTGGAAGCTTATGTGTAGCCATACAGTTGTTGAATAAGTTGCGGAACCATTCTTTTTTTGTTCTCCTATATATTTGATCTGCTTTGTTACGATGTTGTCCGGACTAACTGTGTTCCCTGCTTTCAAACTATGTATTTCTGTTTCCGGTTCAGTCATAGTGAAAGGTCTTGTAGCGCCAGGGTTTGCATGGTACGTTTTACGGTCTAGTTTAGCTTTTTGGTGTCCTTTCTTAGGGTATTATTCATTCAGCAGCAGTTGGTTGGCAACTTGTTCAACAGTGGTGTTGCAGTCTGTATTACTTCGGATCTCTTCCCAGTATGCGAATAAGGGTCCATGGCTTCTTGCTGTTCTTTGACATGTCCGTTGTCTCTATCAGAGTATTCTAGGTGTGTTGGCGCTTTTGTGAGATACTAATCATCAGATGCTCTTTTGTTATGATGGTTTCTTTAGAGAAAGGGCAAGAGTCGACCATGATGATGTAGTCATTATAAAGTTCAGTATTCTCAGCAGTTAGACCAGAGATGTACTTCATCCTCCATCCTCTGGGGGTTTCCTCTAGCTGTTTTTAGACTGCTTTGATGAACATGCAGTAATTTGTCGGGGGGATTTGATGTAGCTGGTTTTGTGATCCAGTTCTTTGTGAATTATTATTCTTGTTCAGTGAGCAGAAATTCTAATAGACTCATGGTAATTTTTGTTTTTGTCTGAATCATGAGTGCAAATTTTAGGAGAGCTGAATTTTGTTCTATTAAAAAAAACAACCTTGTATCTAACTCTGTCCTTGTGAAGAGCAGGTAAATAAGGGTCGCCAGTGTCCATGATGGCTCAGCGCCACTCATTCGTAATTAGACGTTGTGTCATACATTGTCTTCGTGTGAAAGCAATGACTATCAACGCTTTTTAATTGTTTGTTCATTTTAATGTATTAAATTTACACAGTAGGTCTTCATCCCAGAAAGTACTACCGCATTGCAGTAAAATAGGAGGGCCATGTTTATTTCGTGCCGCCGCTGATGTCCCCACGTTTTTGGGAATGCTGTTGTAAACAGAAGGTAACACACCTATGTTCATTTTTTGGAAAATAATGGGTCATAAAACATCCATTTAATGTTAAAGAAAGGGAGGAAGAATGTAAAGTACTCTGAAGTTGTGGTAGAGGGAAGAGTTCTTAGTGCCAGATGAAGCAGAGAGTTGATCTCAGTGAAGTACCTTCCATGGGAATATTGGTAGATTAGATAAAGGAAGTACCTATATTCTATGATAAATGGGTCATAGGGAAAATAATATTTCACCTTCCATTAAATTTCGATATAAATTTATACTCTATCAAGTCAAGAAAGAGGCCTCTGAGTGGTAATCCCCCATATATTCCAACATTACTTCATCTTGTATCGTATTGGTGCGTAAAGCGATGAAAATGCCGTTCATAAGTAAAGCGTTAAAGATGGACTTGATGACGGAGCTACCGTTATAGAGATACGGGTACGAACGTGAGAATGGTATTTAATATTAAAGCGTGACAGACATACAATTATGCCCTAAAAATACAAGCGTGACATACTAGCCGACATAGCATTATATATGTAATAAATATTAAAAAAATCTTATTCAGAATTTAACAAAGGTTAATATCTTGCATTGTTTTCTGAGCTGATCACGTGTTCAGTTTCAGAAAGTTATTTTGTCTTATTCCATTAAATGCAGATGTAAAGAAAAGACGTTCCCTGAATAGCTGAGGCTATACAACGCACTGGCCGCAAGATGCCTGCAAATGTGTCTCGTAAAATAATATGTGTATGAATAATGAAAATATCTCTAATTTATTTATAATTGATCACTTTGATATAAACACCGTAATAATTTTTTTGGAGTTTACCTTGTGGATGTAAACTTACCTGCATAACTATATATATATATATATATATATATATATATATATATATATATATATATGATGTGTATTAATAATTTATTTGATCACTATACGTTCCATCCTTAAGAATCGTACCGCAGGTTCATCCAGATGGGCTGACTTTTTACATTTTTAAGAAGCTTACACCCCAGTGGAATAAGCTCTCACTCCTCTGCGATCGAGCACTTTATTGAGATCCGTACAATATAACTTGACACGCTATAATGTATATATATATATATATATATATATATATATATATATATATATATATATATATATATATATATATATATATATATATATATATATATATATGAAGCAATCCAACAAAAGATATAAGCGTCAACTAATATCTTATAATTAGTGAAACATCCGGATAAAAACTGAATCTCAATATACTGGATAGAGCATTAATATTATAATATGAAATGAAGTAATAAAATAAGGTGTCAATCAAATTTTATTAGAATTGAAATTTCAAGCAAAGTATCTTAAAATAAGATACTTTGCTTGAACTTTGAATTCTAATAAAATTTTATAGACACCTTATTTTATTACAACATTTTATATTATAATATGTATGTATATATATATATATATATATATATATATATATATATATATGTGTGTGTGTGTGTGTGTGTGTGTATGTATATATATATGATAATTAATTTAAGTATTTTAGATAGATGTACGTACAGATCCACCCATAAAATAATAAACTGATCATTATTAAATTTGAAAGCCAGCTGCTAGGCCTAATTGGTATAAATGTGGGATATATTTTATTTAATGTAGCGTTACGCTAAAAAGTTAAAGTGTACTTGGACGTGTCTAACAAAGGTATGATAAGTAAATGCTTTAAAAGTGCCTACAAGTGAGAACGTGTGTCCTTTTCTCTGATAGTTTCTTTTACATTTTTTCTTATACTTATGGCAGATTTTGTTCCAGTTTCTGCATCCAAAGTTCAAAAACAAACGAGTAAATGAAAAATAGAAATATTCTCTCTATCTCTCTTTGTCCAACAGCTCTCAGTTTTTTCCTTTTTCCCTTTAAGTTGCTTCTGGCGATCGGCAATTTTCGAGATTTCAAATGCCCCATGATATTTCCAAAGAAACTTGAGAGGATTTATCTTAATTAGAGCTTTGCTTTCTTTGTCGCTGGAGTCCAAAAAAAAATACAGAATTTTTATTCGTTTTTCTTCCTTTAATAATGTTTGGAAATACCATCTGGCCGCACACACGTGAAGCCATATAATAACACACGGGAATATGCCCACGTATGTATGATAAATATATGCATACATATCACCTTTATCTTACAGTGTATAATAACTACTATGTATGTATTTATATATATATATATATATATATATATATATATATATATATATATATATATACATATATATATATATATATATTTCCATCCCGTCACACAAATTTTAAAGTAAAACATGTGCTTTTTTCTAGAGCAGTGGTCCTTAACCTTTTTCTCCAATCCCCCACTATTTAGTGAACCGGCTCTCCATCCCCACCACAGTTATTACATGGAAATAAATACATACGAAAAGATTTGTTATGTTTTTTTCTAAATATATTGTGCCTATAAAAAGCATACAAAAAATGTAACACTAGCACTAGACACATACAGGTTAATGAGACTTTAGCATTTGATTTGCCTTGACAAGTGCCTCAATGTTCGGTTCCACCTTTGAAATAGCGCAGCGCAAATCAGATTCAAGGTCAATCGGGCGGTTTTGCGATTTGTTTTTGATCTCAACCATGCTCGAAAACGCCGACTCGCACAGGTACGTAGAGGGAAATGCAACCAGTAGTGTGAGCGTCGCCACAGCAAAATTATCATGGTCAAAGTAAGTCAACATTTGGATGTAATGTATTAAATTTTGAAGCAGTGGTTCTTCTGTCCGACCGGTCATTCCCCACTTGGCAACTCCGCCATTCCCCACCAGTGGGGAATTCCCCACAGGTTAAGAACCACTGCTCTAGAGTAAAAACTTTCACATGATGAATATAACGAAAAAGCGAATAGCAGCTAAACGCAGCACCTGAAATAAATTCAGGAATACATCCTCCAACAGTAACAAAGGCAATGGTAGATGTTAATGTTTTCTTCATTCCATCAGGAATTTAAATAATAATTTAAATATGAATAAAATGAATTAACGACTTAATTCAATTAATTTATATGACTGTTTGTGTAATATATATTTAGATGAATAGCAAGTGCTTTTCCTAGAGAAGCACGCTGTCCCTTCATTTTTGACAGAAAAGGCATATATATATATATATATATATATATATATATATATATATATATATATATATCAAGCCGCTTTTATATGTGTTAAATTATCATTGTTTATCATTGCAAATATTGGGCGCGCGGTTAACGACGTTGGATGTAAGTTGAAAAATACTTGTAATCCAGGGTTTCGAATCGTACGACCGGTAGTGAATAGTCATATCTCTATGCTGATGAGTCCTGATTGAAAAGGGACGAAACGTATACGTACATAGATAATAAACAACAAAATATTTTATATATATATGTATTTTATGTAATGGTGTTTATTGGTGATAGTAGTGTGTGTAACTTTGCTTACAACTATTTCGATTGTTCACTTCCTAAGTGATACAGAATAATGCAGAGGATTGCAATATATTATAAGACATATTTTTCTTTAATATATATGTTATTAATTTTAAATGTACATCAAAGTAATCCATGTCTCTAGTTTACACCCATCATAAGCATGGCTGACTTAACCAAGGATAGAACCTTCGATATTGATGTTAATAACTGGGTGGTTTACCTCCGGACCATGACGAATTTTCTGGAAATATGTACGGTTTTTATCACCTAAATATTTTAATGTATTAATTTGGTTTTAATTCAACATAATTAGGTATCATTGAAAATTGATGAAAACATATATTGTTTATTAATCTGATGTCACTCAAGTAAAAATAGGACTTTACCAAATTCAAAATGGATTTATTTCCAAAATAAAATGATGTAATCTCGTCGGCGAAAGCTGTGAATAAAATTGAATAAATACACTTCGAAAATAAATATCCGTGGCATTTAATTGACGAATATTTAACTAACAATTATTTTTACAATTAGAAGACAGAGAATATGTATTGTTTTTAAAATAATTAAAGTGAAAATATGGATCCGAACTCGATCCGAACTCGGCCCACCAGGTTGTCGGGAAGTACTGAACATTCGTCACCTGTCTCATGAATAACTAACTGAATAGAATAATTATATAGATAATTGCATGTGTGGAAATAGAGATAGAGAGGAAGGAAAACATAAAAACACATTGTTTTTTTTAATAAAAAAATAAAAAATCATATTTTTGTGGCAGAATAAGGATATAGATACTGGCAAATAAAGAAGAAAGAAGGAAATGAAACAAATAAAATGAAAGAAAAGAAAATATAACAAGAGAAAAAAGCAATGAAACATAGAGAAAACAATTTAAGAAAATAAGTGAAAGAAAATAGGAAAGAAAAGAAACAGAAAGAAAGAAAAAAATTAAATGTAGGAAGAAACACTGCAAATAAAATAGAGAATAAAAAAATGTTTTATTGACCCTTTAAAAAACATTTGTTTAAATTCTCTCTAATATAATGTTTAAAAAGAAAGTGTCAGCTTAATTGGCGTGTTTTGATTAGTGTCTATCTTTTAGGTGGTCTCACTAACACACACACACACACACACATAAACTAACAAGTGCCCATCATATAATGGATAATAGATTACAAATATTAGTGATGAGAATCCAAGTTATATATAATCTGTTCATTTATCTGGCAGGCCATGAAGTTTGCAATGTTTCGTATGATTCAAGGATGAAGCGTGTTTGTTCTTCTGTGAAATGATTGGAATGCTGGTAGAACGGGTCCGATATAAAAAAAAACGAAACTTACAGTAGAAACAGTAAATTACTGAAAATAGTGCTTGGAGTATCTAGATTTTGTTTTATTAATATCAACTATTGGGACAGTAGAGAGGGTGGGAACGAGGGCAACAGAGAGAGAAGGAGAGAGAGATAGAATGAGAAAAAGAAAGAGCGATAGAGAGAGAATGAGGGAGAAAGAAGGGGGAAGCCAGGGGGAGGGTGATAAGCGATAAATTCAATGGCAGCTACAGGAGAAAGCTTTTAAAAATATACATTAGACGCCGTCATCCATACAATTTATTAAAACAGAAAATGCATTATTTATAACTCTACACGCTGTAATCTTGCAGTATGTACTGTTGGGCAAATATTAATTACAACGGAGAAGTAAAATCTATTAATTATAATATTATGAATATCAATTATTATTAGCATTTAGCAATTATTCGAGAAATACATACTAGAAGATTTAGATTTAGTCTGAAAATATACATAAGCCTATATTCATTAAAATTGTTGTTTTTTTATTTTCATCATAAATAATAATAATAATAATAATAATAATAATAATAACAGTAATAATAATAATAATAATAATAATAATAATAATAATAATAATAATAGTAATAATAATAATAATAAAAATAATAAAAATAATAATAACCTACATAAACTGCGAACGCGAACCAGTCACATGGAAGTAACAACAGAAATAAAACAGAAATATACAAAGAGCATCCCTCTTTCTCTCTCTCCCCCCCCTCTCTCTCTCTCTCTCTCTGCGTTTCTGTTCTATCATCGGCTTCTTTTACTATATTCATATTTGTACTTTTTTTTCATTCTTTAAACCAATAATTCTGCCCTTACTTCCACTAAAGGAACTCGAAACTGTCGAAATTTAATAAACTCTACTTCCCTTAAAAAAGGGTAATGGTGCTAGCTTCGGCTGATACCACAGGAAATAGTCGTAACGAGTCAGGGAGGATGAGAAGACAGAGTAGAGAGAGAGAGAGAGAGAGAGAGAGAGAGAGAACTGACCAGACCTACTGAAAGGTTGCGGTGAGTACTGGGACCTTGGAGAGGCTTATTGCAACCAAAGTCCCAGAGATGACCAATTGTCGTTGGCAAAGAGAAATCAATAATACGCGGCTGTTGCAGTAGCGCAAGATACAGTACTAAAAATCTGGTGAGACTTGTGTCATTCAGACTCCAGGGAACCCCAACCGGTCATTATCAGTGAGCAATCACCGACATTACCCTGTGTGAGAACTCATCGTGGGTACTGGATAATAGTAGAGGCGGTATTAAAAAAGGAAAATCACAAATCCCTCTGAGACATGGAGGTACAAACAGACAAATGCATCCAATCAATTATAATGGTAAATAAATAAGAATAAACCTGCCGAATAGAAGCTTTCTCTGTCTCAGCCATTCACTTAGTGAATCTGAAGGAGGCAGAAACACAAAGAAAATACATGGAACTTGCCAGTTAACTGAAAGCAAGCTGCATTATATATAAAGTTACTATGATACCAATAATCCCAGGAACAGTAGGGACAGTCCGGAAAACACCTAGAAAGCCACTAGAAGAAATTGGAATCAAATGGAAGAGTGAGTGTATACAACGTATGGAAATGATCAAAACAGCTGAAATATTAAAAGAACATTATTGAATGAGAGAACCAATCCACATAACCAACAAATGCTAACCAACCACAGATAAATGTAAAGGGGGAACTACACATGCGGTGGCACCAGTCTCGGCTGATACTACACAGAATTGTCGTTAAATGTGAAAGAGGATGCAATGACAGAAGAAATAGAGCACTAATCAGATCTCTGCTGGAGAGTTCTGAAACATTAGGTAGGCATATCGTCATTAAAATTCCAGAGAAGACCAACGGTCGTTGCTGGCGAAAAATCGATGGTAAACAGCTGTTGCAATAACGCAAACTAATTTGCAAAGTTTATCGAATAAAGTGAAGATTGTGAGAAATCTGAGTTAGAATTGTGGTCACACGAACTCCAGATTAACACCGCTGGTGATTGTTAGATAATAATAGCTGTTAATGGCTTGTGTGTTAAATCGTAGTAAGTATTATGATAATAATAATAAGAAGAAGAAGAAGAAAAAGAATAATAATAATAATAACACTAATTAATAATGATAATTAATAATGATAATAATAATAATAATAATAATAATAATAATAATAATAATAATAATAATAATAATAATAATAATAATAATAATAATAATAATAACTACATTAAATCAAAAATAGATAAAACCCAGAAAACAGTAAATGCAGATTGTGCCGAAAAAGAGACGAAACAGTAAATCACATAATAAGTGAATGACCAAAACTGGCCCAAAAAGAATACGAAAATAGGAATACCTGCGTGGGGAAAACTATACATCGGGAGCTATGCAAACAAATTTATTTCGAACACTCGGACAAATTGTACAAACAGAAACAAGAGACATCAGTTGAAAACAAAAAAAAACACAAAATCCGCTGGGATATACAGGTATAAATAGATACTGCCAAATCGTAGATTTTGCCGTCCCAGCTGACCACAGGGTTAAGACCTAGGAGACAGAAAAACGAGGCAAATGCACTAGCAACAGTTCCGAAGAAGCTGGAAAAAAGACTGGGAGAAATTGGCATCAAAGGGAAGACAGAGACCATAAAACAGACGGCAATGATAAAAATAGCTGATATCTTAGAGAAAAATCCTTTCCGCATTAGCTAGGAAGACTAACCAATCACATGCAAAGTGCAATAGAAAGAAAACAAAAATCACATAAAGAGCAGCACAAGAACTCAAAGAACAGAAACTGCAACCAAAAGCATAACCCCCACCCTCCCAAGTTATGGCACCAGTCCCGGCTGATACCACACAAAACAATTGTGAAGGGTCAAAGAGGATAGAATGCCGAGATGGGATAACACTAACCAGACCTCCGCTGGAAGAGTGCGGGGAGCATTAGGACAGTGACGAGGCTTATTGCCATCCAAATCCCATAGAAGGCCAATGGTCGTTACTAACGAGAAATCGACTGTAAGCGTCTGTTGTGATGACGCTAATTCATTTGCAGCAGTTATCGAAAGAGGAAGAGAGCAATGGAAATCTGGGGAGACTTGTTGTCACTCAAACTCCAGGGAACACCACCGGTGATTATCAGTGAGCAATCATTGAGTATTGCCTGTGTGAGAACTCCTTATGAATACATAATAATAATAATAATAATAATAATAATAATAATAATAATAATAATAATAATAATAATAATTAGAATAATAATAACAATCAGTTGATATCACCTACATTTTTTAAATTTTTATTCAGCCGTTAAACGAAAAACTCATTCATGCAAAATACATTTCAGAATTTCGAGTAAGTACATCAAGTTGGTGGTATATATTTTTTTACGGCTGGATCTTTTAAATGGTTCTTCTTATTTGCGTGTCGTGTACACGTAATGTAGTTTCACACATTTTATTCTGCAAGAACTTTCTAAGCTGAATCAGTTAGGCAGTAGAATGCCGGCAAGGAAGTGCTACATCCTATGATCCTCCTGTTCACATTCACAGACGGTTGAATCAGTTTTGATCCCAGAATACAGCCGGTTAAGGGTCTTCTACTTGACCAAGGAAACCTCTGGATCAATATTGTGTTCCAGAATAGGTATTCCGATTTTAGTAAAAGGAGGCATTTTCTTACCATCTAGTCCACCACTCCAGTCTGATCATTTCCTCTGATATTGTTAAAGTCTGACATGGCTAAATAAGCTTCTTGACTATAGTTGTTTGGTCGTTGATTCAAGTTTTGTTAAGCTAAACCTGCTAGATGCCCATTTTTATTTGTACTAAACTGGTTGAATCTTTTTCCAGAGTGTATTTGATTATTTTATCTGTTGTGCTGTTTATATTTCAATACAGTGTTTATACTTCTCCCACATTGTATCCAGTCTCTATTTATCAGCATTCCCAGGAGTACAAAGTTAGACAAAAGCTTGACTTTTCATGTGTGGAAGAACCAGCTTCCACAAATGAGAACTCGAGATAAGGACAACCATAACAAATTATCATTGAGTACAAAACAAATACTACCTTTTGATCATAACCCAAAACTCTGTACCTGCGTACTTCTTACAGCAGATAGATGTGATACAATGTCAGTTAAATGTGCGGAGAGCAAGCTAACTCGAAGGAGAAAATCTGGAAGAGTACAGGAAAAGCTATGTACAGACCCATCGTTATTCCTCGGTAAGCACGACGCTGACTTCCGGCAATAACCCACCATTTCTGAAAGAGGCGATTATGTCTGTGAGGATTGCCTCCTAAGATCGAAGTGGAAAATACATCATTCCGATGAAGAAAGATCTTCTTAAGCAACACAGTCAGCTAGTATATAAGAAATCCCTTTTAGAAAATAAAAAAGCTATCTCTTCTTGATTTGGAACATTTACAACTGATGATGCTAATTTATTTCAAAAATCAAAAAACGTATTGTTACAAACACGTTTAACGAATAAGTATCCTGCTGTGAAGGAAGCAATTATTTTTTCAGTCCACCCACTATCCTTCTAGAATACTAAACGTTGGACACCTGTTTATTAAAACGGGGATTAATAGAATTCGTCTCAGAGGAAGAATAACAATCACTATTACTCGCTGTCACTCTTTCTGTCTTCTAGTTTATTGATTCATTTGCAGGTTGGGCGAATAAATTGGCTCTTAAGATTGCTCTTCTGAAACAGGGAAATGCGCACAGATATAATTACTGGCACCACTACAAGTCGGAGCGCAGCATGTGTGCAGCAACATTTAAAAGGGCAACGGAATTTAAACACATTGCCAAGAGACATATACACACAGACGAATATATATATATATATATATATATATATATAGAGAGAGAGAGAGAGAGAGAGAGAAAGAGAGAGAAAGAGAAAGAGAGAGAAAGAAATGCAGACAAATAAATAAATAAAAAATATAAAACGGAAATTGATATCCATATTTACAACGTACACACTCACAAACATACAGATAGACACATGCATATATATATATATATATATATATATATATATATATATATATATATTTCTGATGATTTTGTAGGGTTGCAGAAACGATATTGACATAAAATTGTTGTTTGGCACAAGACAAATGAAACGGACCGTAAAAATATATCTTACAAATATATCATGTTTTTTTGAAATGTGAAAAAATAAACATAATAAAATAAAACCATGGTTATTGGAATATAATATGAACTGACTTATATATATATATATACACCTAATGTTCATGATTCTTTTCATTCGCGAGAACACAACCATGCATTTGACTCACTTTCTACGTAATGAGGAGTAATCTCCGTTTACATGCAATGTCTGAGTTACGTCGCCGAATTTATTTTATGTATGTATATATTTAATGTTTACGTACATTTAATTATCAATGAGCACGTGCTTTTCGCTATTTACCGCCTATCACTAAATGCCGAGAAACAGTTTTCCATGGATTACATTGATGTACGTAAAAATTACATATATACATATACATATATTGATGTTTTGTAAACATCTACATACAAATATATACACACTTATAACAATTAATATACCCACATACATAAAGACACATATACTACATAAACACTAACTTATAACAAATACACGTACATATAAATATTTAGCAATAGTAAACTATTACAAGTGTTTAATCATTACAATATTTATAGTCATTATTTTAATTGTATATTACTGTTATAAAACTATTTCGTAAATGGTCTTGATTCATTTCTGTGATCAAGATATTCTACCTTGGTTCGGCCATCTCCCGATAGAAATATAATATATATATATATATATATATATATAAATATATATATATATATATATATATATATATATATATATATATATATATATATATATATGTGCGTGGGAGTGTGTGGGGGGTGTTTATATATATATATATATATATGTATATATATATATATATATATATATATATATATATAAATATTCAGATTCCAAGTGCGTCTTCTTAAACATCATTTTATATGTACATCTCTATTTACATATATATATATATATATATATATATATATATATATATATATATGTATTTAGGCAAACATTATTAAATAACACGGAGTGGTTTTCTTTGATGCGACTTTTTTTTTTTTTTTTAAATTTTCCGAATTGTCCATCTAATGTTTCGGTCAAATTGATTTAAATATGATCCATTGTTAACAATACCAAACTAATACACCATGATACCAATATCAAAAAATTAAAAATACTCGGAGCCCTCTACATAAAAACTAAACATCCCACAATTAATAATGTCAATTATGAAACTAGTCGCAACATTTTAAAGGTTCTAGCATAATAATTAACATTACCAAATTCTTAGCCATTAGGTCGTTATGCGTTTGAATTGTATGCACTTTCTTTAACGTCATCACTTTCTTAACGGTTAAAAACAGTCAAACTTTTAAATCTCTCATATGTGTAGAACGCCATCACGCTCTCATGTACATTTCAACTTTACAGATGCTTTTGCAAGTTATAAACTACTTGCCGTTATAATTCAAAAATGAGCACAACAGTAAAGTCATAATTTGTAAAGACACTAAAACTAATACCGCCTGAAGATGATTTGACGATTCAAATCGAAAGTACTTGCAAAAAAGAAAAAAGAATGGAACAAGAAACCAATGGATCATATTTACATCAATTTGACCGAAACATTAGATGGACAATTCGGAAAATTGAAAAAAAAAAAAAAGTCGCATCAAACAAAACCACTCCGTGTTATTTAATAATGTTTGCCTAAATGAAAATATGCTGCCTAAATACACACACTCAATATATATATATATATATATATATATATATATATATATATATATATATATATATATGAAGAAGAATGGAAAGGAATTAGAGAAGCAAAAGCCAAATCAAAATTCAATTCAAATGCTCAGAGCAAGGTATATTCCGCAAAAAGGCAATTTATTTAAGTAAAATTTTCCTTAAGCCAGGCTTTTCAAAGATCAAAATCTTATCATCAGAGGAAGTTGCTGGGATAGATAAGTTGGCAATGGCCAAGATTTAAAAGTTCGCTTTTAGTACACCTCTTTATATATATATATATATATATATATATATATATATATATATATATATATATATATATGTAGGTATTAGAATATTTAATAAATATTTATTTATAAATATTATTATTTATATATATATATATATATATATATATATATATATATATATAAATGATTGCGTCTGTAGGTGTGTTTATACTATATCATTTTTTACAAGCTATAGGTTGTAAATATTTGCATAAGCATGTTTCTCTTGCGCAGATTCGTTTTACGAGTTTTATATAAAGTCACTATGTCCGACAATAAGTAAATATTATTCTTATCCAAATCAAAACGAGTTTATAGAAATTTACCACAAAGGGTATCATTACAAGACACCTACTTACACTTCAAAAGGCGAGGAAACGAGCATATGCAAACATATAGTTTAATGTCGCCATGGCCATTTTCAAATGGACTAAATCAGGTTCAAAATGTATTTGTGCAGACAGAAACATACCCACAGAAATGTTAATGAATGTACATTTTTCAAATTATACTCAACTCTACAGAAACAACTAGACACTGGAACATACACATAGACATAGTCATATTGTTCATCTTAAATACACTACATGACTATCTATAAAGAATTGATACCAATCATATCATATTACACATTGTATATAGATAAACGATCGACATGTTTAAACTTATCTATTCCAAAACAAAAACAATTCTAAATTCGTTAATGCTTCGTTTATATGGAAAACGGCTCATGCAAGTTAGAAGTTGAAACAAGTTATTTAAAATAAGAAAACAACACTGAATAATTATATCAACTATTAACCATTATTTTGTAATTCAATGTTTTACGCACTCCGGCCATTTTCTTTGATATATTTTCTTATTTTCAAATTATTGACTTTTATGTTTCATCATTTTTTAATGGAAAATAAACACAATAAACAGAGTTTTATTAATTAAATTATATACCAGAAATATATAACATAATTCAGAATAGAACGGCAATAAATTAAATGGTTATATAACGTTTTTTTAACATAATTTGCTAGTTTTATATGATTGATAACTATGTTTAACCTTTTCATGTTTATATTGAAAAATATAATAAAAAGTTCTGTAATTTACTGAAAACAATAATTATTAAAATAAACGTTAAATAAAATCAAACTGAATTATGTAAAATAATAAAAATAAAAATGCTATTTCATATAGCCTCGATCCTTTGTGTATTGATTTACTCCTCTCCAGGAGTTAGGCACAAGGCCAGTTTTTTTTATCTTACTCCCACAAGTAAGATGTGACCCAATCATTTGTGTAGTCACACTATATTTACGCTGCTTTGTATAAGTTTTTGTTTAGATCAAATATTTTTTTATTTTCCTACTGTTTTTAAAATGTCAGTGTTAATAATATTTGTATTCATATGTCTCAGTGTAATTCTCTTTCCTGAAGTGTTCACACCTATTAGTCTTTTGATTAAGTGTGATATCTGGTAAATGTACTCAATTACAGTCAGTAGTAATCTCTATTAAAAAACTTAGGTATCTTGAATCCCCGAGAAATATGTCGTACAATAAAAGGATAATGATTAGGACGTCATCTCTGTAAATACCTATCCGGCGTCGGTTTACTAAACAGAAATGGAACGGAATTGAACCATGTTGATGAAGTAAAAGTGGTGCTGAGTTGTTTATTGTGATGTGATTAACAGGTTAGTTAGCATCGACAGTTCGAATACACGTAAAGATCTGAAGTAAATTCTCATTAGACGGTTTTTCCAACTACAATCAATGTTTCAACATAACTTTGCATCCTTGTAGGTGGAAATCTTAACCAAACTGTTAAAATAAGCAATTGGTTATAAATATCATAACGTTTCTCTTTAATCAACCACGAAACGTATGACCATTTTTTAGACGAGTCCATAAAACGTTTAGCCAAAAATAATTAGAATTATTCTTTCGTCACTACTTCTTTCGTGTGAATCAGATGATTCTTGTGTTGGCATTAGTTTTCCCCACGTTTTTTCTAGTAAGGAATCATTCTGGAAAGACATCGTGTACTTACGGGAAGGACCATGAGAAGATTGCCAACATCTTTAAGTGAAAGTGATACTGTAGAACCGACTGAATTCGAACTTAGAACACTCAGGTCTTCAGTTCGTGTCGATATCCATTTAACCACCTTCACCTCCCTTGTCACTTCTGATTTTTACGAACAATAAAATTACTATCCAAAAGATAATGCGACAGTTTACCTTTCTCTTTTGTTCACTTTCTCCGACCAGCGCATCTGTCAAAATCACGTTTGTCCTGTTCTTTATATCGGCGAAATCGCACTTATGCTAATGAGCTGTGTGCGACATTATTATTTTCTGCAATTCAAGTGTTAGTAATTCGTTACATGTTAGCATATTTTTGCAAGATTAAGCTGATGTGCCCATGCGAGTGTGCATGAGTTGTAAGGGTCACTTTTTTATTGAATATTTCACTCGGAGTAAAAGTTCTTTTTTTCTTTTTTTATCGCGTGTATGTGTGATCGGATATTTCTCTGTAAGTACGGACGGCAATATATTTATTGTGTCCATGAGCCCCTGGTTATGTCCTTAGATTTCAATCTATGATGTTTATCTGTGTTTGCGTGTATATATAATTTTTAGTATCTGTGTATCATGCGATCCTCCCTGTCAGCCACAATATTTCTTAATGTGTACGTTTCAATATTCCTTCGTACATTTCTATCTGTGAGTGTGTGTTTGTGTGGCCTTCTATTGCGTCACTTTATTGCTAAGTATATGGTTACGTGTATGTTTGTCAAATGTTTATATTTGTTTGTGGTATACCTCTGCGTGAGTATCTGTGTGTGGAGTTGATTTATTCTCACCCCTGAGTCTTAAATCTCCGAATTACCGGAATGAATGTCTTCGCAGAATTGCTATCTTTCCAATTTCGGTAAGCAAGCAATTCGGCTAAGAAATTATTACGCAGGTACCGGAAAGGATTAACCTCGTCGTTCTTCCGAGAATACTGCTTTCATAATTTGCTTTATTTTGTCTCTCATTATTTCCGTCTCTCCTTTCTTACCTTCACATTTGTTCTACGTTTGGTGTTCCTTTGACGTGGAGACAGAATTCATGAAAGACAGAAATGAAAAACAATAAAACACCGAAAGTAATAAATATTAAAGTACATAGTTATCTCCTTTGATTTCTATTTGTTGATGTGTTTCATTCTTTTTCCCTTTCTATCTTTTACACTCACTGTATTTCATATATATATATATTTGAAGAAAAATGAAAAAAAGGTTATTGGCATGGTATTATCTGATGTATTCCGATGTTGACGTTTGATTTCGTTTAAGTATAACAGTGAATTTCTCATAATGAAAAGAATAGATTTAAAATTCGGAGCTATTGTCAAGAATAACCAATAGAAAAGAAGAGGTGAAAACCCCCGAATAATCCACAAATAACTGTTACAAAACGTAATAAACTTACTTGTCTACCTTCCTACCTATTTTTATGTTTTAAAGTATTTTAAAGCGTTTGGAGTGTATTCTAATTATTCCTTTAAATCCGATCGCGTTTTTTTTAACATAGTTCACCGCAAACAAGACAGGTCGCCACTGTAGACGTAAGGGGCGATTCAGAATTAGGGTGTCAATTTTTGAGGGTCATCTTAAGTTGGGAGTTATGCAGCAAGATGTCTGTTTACATAAGTTTTACATTTCTGCATGTCGGGGAAAAAAAGGAAGCGAGGAGAGAGTTCTTGAGGCCGGCAGCACGAGGAAAGAAACTCTTGGAGTAAAAGGCACTTCGGCATCTGCGGACCTCCGCAGTGAATGGATGGGATGAGCTGATTGTTGGGTTGGTCTAGATTATTTACATCTTGGGGGCACTAGAGCAGCAAGTTCATCGGAACACAATCCATTGAAGTACTTGTAAATCAAGCACAAGGATACGACATTGCGGCGATCGGACATGGGCTGGAGCTTGATGGATAGTAAGGCATGTATTAAGTTGGCGACTCATTTTTGGACCGTGTCTAAGAGGAAGAGACTAGTGAATGATGCACCAGCCGAGATGTGTTACAGTTTCATTTGCAAGATGGCGTAATTGGATGTCCCCGAGGATTTTTTGAGTAAACAAATAACTGTCACAAACGCCTTTAAATGTACTTTTCTACCAAATTGAAAGTAGAAACATACATAGCAAATTCCTCCGACTTTGTAGAGGTTCGGTGAACGAATGCCCGTTTTCAGTTTAACGTTATTCATTTGACCGAACTCTGACATTGAAATTTAAAAAAATAAACACTTTAAAATATTTAAAACACAATAAAATACGAAATTAGGTAGAAAGGTCACATGTATGTGTTTGGTAACATTTATTATTGACTATTTGTTTTTTTCGCATCGTTTTTTTCTATTAGTTATTTTTGACAATCGACACTAGCGGAAAGTCAATTGGTCAAATAAAAGAATTATATATGTTGACACATTTAAAATGATTACTTTATGTTTTTCGCTTTTATTATTGAAGACAGAAAAATCAAAATAAAGTTAATGACGATTTTTCACAAACTATGAATCTTTTTATTGTAATTTATAAATATTTTGTAAATTAAAAACCTTAGAGGGAGGGGTCTCTGTTCTGAGAGTATGATATTATGATGAGTAATTAACATGCAATGACCACAGGAAATAAGTAAGGTCTGAGAGTATCATATCATGGCGAACGAATACCACGCTTCAAAAGTAGGAGTACATGTCTGGGAACATGATATCATAAAAGAATAGAAAGTACACTACTCCCACAAACACAAAAAAGAGAAGGTAATCCTATGATGATGGTAACGTGAGAAACGACCGTATACTATATTGCTCCCGTCACCAAAAAAGAGAGGCGATGCAATGGAGGAACGTATTATGACGAATAAAATTATACTACACAGAATTAAATAAACATTAAGCGTTTTAATGTTAACATAATTAGGTTAGATGGGGAAATATTTTGCATGATATCAATTTAGACGACATGAAAAGCAATGGCAAGTTTCGTTGTGCCGAAAAAGAGAGAGAGAGAGAGAGAGAGAGAGAGAAAAAGAATAAAAGAAAGAAAGAAGGTGAGAGTGAATGAGAAAGACAAAAAACGGGTGTGGTTTATGTATTTAACATCATGCACTTTTTGTTACTTGTCGTCGTGGATCATTCGCTTAGCACCCCGCATTAGGGAACATAGATTGTCAGTTCGTACCATACTCTAGTGATTATTGTGGTAAAATCAAGAGAGGCGCAAGAGCGCTCTATCACTTAATACACTTCAAAAACGGTCTATGCTAGAAATTTCATTTCTTTGATCAATCATAACTCAAAAACCAATAAACCAAATTAGTTTAAATTTTGCATAACATTTTTATTTGATAGGTTCTATAAGTGTGTAGAATTTCAGCATCATTAGTCAAGGCAACCCAGAGATTCAGAAAGGTCAGGCATGATTTTGTGTAATCCGTGTGTACGTACGTACGTATGTGCCACCCTGTATCTCATCAACTATTTGATGGAATCAGCTGATTTTTGGCAGAGATAGAGTTTCTAGGGTCTAGTTGACGGCATTTAAATTTCAGTTTAACATATACCTTGGTTTTCCAGAAAATTCCAAAACAACTTAAAAAATGACTATTGTATTGAGGCAAAGCCTTTACAAAAGTAGTGACATTCCATGATAAATGCCAGTATACTGAACTCATATGCTCTTAATAGGGTTAAGATCAAAATTCATATACACTAAATGTACAAAAGCAAGGAAATTACCAATTTTTTACACTTTTATTGACATTAAGGGTATGCGTGCACAACAGGGCTATGTATTTTACTGGTAGGAATTTTTGTTCGGCGCACCTCACACACTTCATCCACTCAGGTATAGAGATTTATACTGTAATGATATATGGTTTGGTTGATATGTAGTCATACTCTTAATTAAGTACAATAAAAGTGTAAAAATTTGGGAATTTCCTTGCTTTTGTACATTTAGTGTATATGAATTTTCATCTTAACCCTATTAAGGGCATATGATTTTAGTATACTGGCATTTATCATGGAATGTATTTCGAAATACAATATTAGAATATCAAATAGATCGTTTACTTTTGCTTTTTTCTGCTATTTATGAACATTAAACCCCCTGGCAACGCTGGGTAGGCATGGTACTTTTAAATAATTACTTATAATAGTTAAGCTGGTTTCTATTAAATAATCCACAAAACGGATACTATATTGTTAGACGTATATATAAGAAGAAACGCTGTCTACACATAGTGTGTTATATGTTTGATCATATGTCGCTTGACGAACAGAGAGATATCCATTGAAAATCGAAACATGTGTTGCCACAACAAATTTCACATGCATGTCATACTAATGACTCAAAAATTACAAAGACCAAAGGCCACTCAAGATAAAGATAATCGAGATTGTCGGTTGGATGAGAAAAATACCATGAGAGGATTGGCAACGGTGGGATGATAAGGCAGAATTTGATTACTTAACATGATAGCTTAACAGGCATTTGTTGACATTGGACGATGGGTTTACTTTCGGCATCTTTGTAACTCGCACTCCCCTTATGTGGTCCTTTAGTCCTCATATTCCATGAGCGATGTTTCTGACAAAGAGGGGAAGAATTGCTTTTTCCTATTTCGGAATCATACTATCTAACATTTATCGTTGTCTAATTTTCGACCATGAATTAGTATTTTTGTTTTTTGTAGCTTATTACACCAGGTGGCTTCATGCCTTGTCTGGAGAGATTACCAAAAAATATAGGAAAATGAAAAAGATGATTTTCCAACGACAGTGTGTACTACATTTCCTCGCAGCAACCACCATTTTAGCTTTGACGCTCGGTCATTTCTACTCGTGTCCCTGGGCAATACCCTGGGTGTGGATTGATGTGGCGTCGTCGAATGAGGCTGTATTCTCGCGACGCCAGCGTTGACGAAGTTACCGCTTCCCTGAAGAAAACTGGTCGTATCGTGTTGTCGTCTTTGCACATGCTCGACCTCCCTCACGTTATGTTAACTTATTTAAAGACCGGAAGGAGAACGATCATAAGTGAACCATTCATTTCAACTAACGAGAAATACAGATTCGAGCGTTTGTGGTGATATATATAAATATATATATATATATATATACAATAATATTTTTATAAATATTAAATATTTTAAAATATACCTAGAGACATCGATGTTTCATGCTAACGCAATCTTCAGTCTAGGAACTAGTTCCCAACGGTCAGCGGGCGCGAACCCCGAACACGAATCGCCACTGATTCGCAGTCGAAGATCTTACCCGAAGGCCACTGGAAACTAATTAGTAAATAAAGGGGAATTTTAACTATGAATAGTAGAATTACTACTATCCATCAAGTAGCTAAGAGTGATCTACGAGTCGGATCATTGCATATAGCTATTTGTACTACTTGTTATTAAAGCTCCTCGAAAAGTGCCCAGCCTCTGTGGGAGGGGGCTGATAAACAATAATATTTTTATAAATATTAAATATTTTAAAATATACCTAGAGACATCGATGTTTCATGCTAACGCAATCTTCAGTCTAGGAACTAGTTCCCAACGGTCAGCGGGCGCGATATATTATTTTTTTAATTTATAGATTCAAAATTATTTGTGACTTTTCATGTCTTTCCGTCCGTTATAAAATTGTGAGGCTATAAAACCTCAACTATATTAAGAACTCAATTGATGTTTATATATTATAATAGCAAATCAATATTTGTTTTAAGATTAAAAAAATAATATCTGCATTTATATAAGTTGCGTATGTGTATATGTTTATACATGTTTATGTAGAGGATATATTACTAAACTAATAACCTATCATCATGATTTTTACACATGGGTGCAAGGCTTTAAGGGTTAATGCGGGCTATGTTTTGTTGATTTTAGTTTCATGCAACGAGGTCAAAGAGAGAGTGAAATCCTTCTAAAAAGTCATGTGCCTACGATTGTTATAAAAATGTAACTATTGGTATCTTACATCAATTAATAAACATTCCACAAATTTCCGTTTATTAGGAGCTGATGTACATAAATAGTTCCCTTTACTTACAAAAAATCATTTAGTAAATATTGTGAAACAAAACTCAAGTCTTGTTCCCGCTACAAATGTAGGTTCACAATTTATCTACGAATTTGCGAATAAATGTTACTTAGAAATACAATTACTTTAGGTTATAGACAATGTTAATACTTCAGTCAGCTTATAATGCTTCTACACGTTATTACCTCCATTGGTTTTACATACAAAATATACCAATATTTCTCTCATTATTACCTTACGTGTGTTTCTATCTATCATGTACTAACGAGTCACCCACTCAAGGATAAGTGTTAATGAGATTATCAGAAAGATAGTCAAACAACAGCATGGCGACATGTCGCAATTATAAGACTGTCCCAATCAGATTATTTAAGAGGATGGAGCAACACAAATTCGTTAACATTTGACTTCAAAACGACTATGCCGTAGTCAGTTGGGAAGCAACGTCATGGTATTTTGTTTCCCCAAAAATTTGCTCACAAAAGTTCCGTTTAGTTTTAGGTACACAGAAAGAGAAAGAAACAATCTGGACTGTGGTTGTAGCTGGACAGGTTTTTGTTGTAAATGTTTAACAGAAGACTATAGATTGGAGTCTAGTAAAGCAACTACAATAAAACTAATGAAATCAGAGTAAAACTAGCAACGTCTCTTCTGTTAGAAAGCGGTTGTAGGAAAGAGAAGATGGCATCCCCCATTAGATTTCGAAGTCGGTTTTGTACTCTATCAAGGAGAGAGGTATGGTGCGAGCGCCCCTCTAACCTCCAGATGTGAGGACAGTATTCCATCTGAGGACGTATTTACTCGTATACTGGTAGTGGATTGCGTCAAGAGTTACACAGTTCTGTACCGGTAGAATGAGCTTACCATCTTTTAAGCGTCCTTCGAAACATATTTAATTTAAGTCTTCCGCTCGAAGTTTAGAATGAAGATCAGTTCTAAAAGCTAATCAAACATGGAGGCATCTTCAAGGAAAAACACATCCATTTCTATTTCTATGTAAAGTATTTACTCTTAAACAAATTACCGATAATTATGCATTCGGAGACACATATGCTCTGCGTAATGGGTCACTATGATGGCTATATTAAGTTTAATTTGTAAATCAATTAATAAATATTCCAAAAATTCCAGTTTCGTTTGTGTATAATAAACGGATTTGAGTGCATAATACGGATTTTTGTTTAAACAAGCACTCCTTATTTATTGGATGGATCGAGTGACTTAAGCCTACCTAGAGCCCTACATACATTTTTCAGACACTTATATATTTCTACTGCAGACTTCTCGTTCCACGAACCTGATCACAGTTCTTTTTTTTTTCTCCATTTTTTCCCTCTTTCTTTTCTAAATTTTTAAATTTTAAAATTTTATTTTTCAAATTTTCATATTATATATTGATTTTTATTTATATATTGATTTTTGATTGATTATTGATTTTTTATTTATATATTGATTTTTTATTTATACTTGCATACATTTGTATGTGTATATATATGTATATATATGTGTGTATATATATATATATATATATATATATATATATATGCATATATATGTGTGTGTGCACATACGTGTGCGTACGCATATATTTATTCTTTGAATTTTTTTATATATTGATTATATATTGATTTTTTATTTTTTATTTATATATTTATTTATTTATATATTGATTTTTTGATTTTTTATTTATATATTGATTTTATTTATATATCGAATTTTTATTTATATATTGTTTTTTTTTTATTTATATATTGATTTTTTTATTTATATATTGATATTTTAATTATATATTGATTTTTTTATTTATATTTTATTTATTTATATATTGATTTTTTATTTATATATTTATTTATTTTTAATTATATTTATATATTTTTACTTTAATTTGACATTTATTAATTGAAACCATCGTGATTTATATATATACATATATATATATTTCATATAGCAATAAATAGTTACCTCCCCTGCTTAGATAATATAATTAATTTGAGTTGCGTACCTAATACTTTGCTCTAAATATAAATATAAATAAATAATTTTTATTTACTCTTAATTAATAAATTTTTTTATTATTATAAATAAAATTAAATTTCATTTTAATTTATTTTCCCTTCCTTCTTTACTTCTTTCTTTCTTTCTTTCTCTCTTTTCTTTCTTTCTTTCTTCTTTTCTTTCTCTCTGGTTCTTTACTTCTAAATATAGAATCTCTTACTTAACGGTTATTTTTCTGACCTAGCGTCTGGCCGGCCCCTCATTTCAAATTCTTTGTCCAGAGCGTTTGATAACGGTTATAAATGTTTTTTGAAGAAATTCCATCATTTACTATTTCAGACTATGCTGAAGAAGACGGAATAGGGAATTTAAAACCCTTTTCTTGTCAGAAACCACTGGTCCATGTCTGATTAAAATCTGTATTTAAAATAAATATATATATATATATATATATATATATATATATATATATATATATATATATATATATAAAATGAAGTAATAAAATAAGGTGTCAAGCAAATTTTATTAGAATTCAAACTTCAAGCAAAGTATCATTAAGTCCTTAGCTCATGAGTTTTCAAAGATAATTTTTCTCTTCAGAGGACCATTACCGCAGTTATACTACTACAGGTAATAAAATTAAGCTTTGAAAATATATAAAAATTATATACACAAATACATAAAAATACATAACATCAAATATATCAACCCAAAAACATACTTTTTGTTGAATCTATACAATCCATCCAGGTCATACAAATTGAAAAACATAATGAGGAAATACATTCAGAGGGTTAACCGAGGATGACTCCAAGTTATAAATAGCAGTCCATATACGTGTAATTGAAGGAGATGACAAACAGTTTTCATCCGGATGTTTCACTAATTATAAGATATTAGTTGACGCTTATATCTTTTGTTGGATTGCTTCATATATATATATATATATATATATATATATATATATATATATATATATATATATATATATATATATGTAATAAAATGTAGTAACGCGAAATTACATAATCACCGATGCAATAATTTATTTCAACCTTGTGGTATTGTCAAGCATCTAATTTAGATGATTACAGTTTTGAAACTTAAAAAGGGTATATTCACACTCGACAATTCAAATATAATTAGAGGGAGAGGGGGTGACAACCTAGTTAATACATATTTAGAGAGAGGGGGAAATTTGAAGCATATTTATTATATTTATATAATATATATATATATATATATATATATATATTATATCATGTATATATATGTATATATTTTATATATATATATATATTCTATAGTATATATGTTATATATATATATTAATATATATATATATATATATATATATGTTTGTGTGTGTGTGGGGGGGTGTTAATATGAAGGTGAGAATTCCAAGGCAGGAGTAATTCAATGTTGAGAACCGGAAGGCGGAATCAGAATAACCACAAATAAATGACAAGAGACGGTAAATCTCAGATCAATTCATTTATATTTCAGAATTTAAATATATAGACAGTAAACTGTAAAATTGGTGGGCTTACTGTTAAATATTTAAAGGTCCGGAATCTCGAGAATAACTACTTCGTATTTTCAAAAATAAAATAAATTTTGACTGGCTGTGTCAGTTTTGGAGAGCAAAGTGGGGCCTGCTATTCAAAAAATTTAAAAAAAACATGTGATTCGCAGAAAGAAAGACAAGTCCTTCAGAAAATGTCATTGTAATGATATGTAATAGATTACTAAGATTAATTAATTTAGCTAATTTTAAATAATAATATTTAGATTTAATTCAATTTAATTTATTTTGTTGTTGTTCTTTTTTTTTACATTATTATTTGTTGTTTAATTTATTATTTATTATTTATTTATTTTTTATATTAAATATTTTAAGTTTATGTTAAGTGTTGCATTTGTAAATATAGGTTTGGATAGTCAGGTAAAGATTAAGGGGGATAATTAGGAATCGGGATTAAGATGGTTAAATGAATAATTACGTTAATTAAAGTAAAATAATGCATGGCCAGACAGAATTATTCTATATTAAGCTTTCATCTATTCCATTATACTCAACCAGCAGTGTGGCCTACCTAGAGAAGATCTTATATGAAAAGATAGAAGAAATATATGGACAGAATATTCAAACTATCTTCATAAAATCTTGGAAAAGATACCTGGATGATTGTTTTATCCTCTGGGAACCCACATGGGGGGACATCAATAAATTACACAGCATACTACAGAACCTACACCCCAAGATTAAATTCACCATTGAACACAGTAAAACAGAACTACCCTTCTTAGATGTATTCATTAAAATTAAAAACACTCACATAATCACAGGCATCTACCACAAACCCACAGATACCCAACAATATCTCCATTTTAGAAGCCATCACCCCAAAAACTGCCTAAAATTTATACCCTACTCCCTAGCACGCAGGATCTGTACTATAGTCAGTGACAAAGACCTCCGGATTGTCCGACTGGAGGAACTACGGAAAACTTTAAAAAGAAGAGGATACCCGCTACAAATAATACATAAAGGTATAGAACTAGCAGAAAACATCCCATTAGAACAATTGCGAATCCCAAAAAAACGAAACAAAGAACAAATATTAGCATACATCTCTACACACAACACAAACAATCCAGAATTATTCACAGAAATAACAAGAAACCTAACCCTACTCAACCATAACAACAAACTAAACGACATATTAAAAACAACGAAAATAATAAAAAGCAAACGCCAACCGAAAAACCTCAAACAAATGTTAACCTCATCTAAACTCAACCAACACACAATACAAGGGGTCACAAAATGCAACAAGGAAAGATGTGGGGTCTGTGACATAATAATGGAGGGGAACTCATACACATTTAAAAACCCAACACAAACATTCACAATAAAAAAAGACCTTAACTGCACCTCCAAGAACGTTGTCTATGTGCTAGAATGTACAACATGTAATGAGGCTTATATAGGTGCGACGAAAACATTTAATAATAGAGTATCTTTACATAAAAGCAACATTAAAATCAAAGAAAACCGTAAATTATTCGTGTCCCAACATGTGCACTCATGCAGCGGAGGTAAATTCAAAATAATGCCAATTTTCCAAAGCCAAGACTACACTTACTTACTAACACAAGAAAAAAACTTTATTTACAAAAATGAGCGGAACAAATTGTTTAAAAAAAAATGTTTTTTTTTTATGAACAAGAATTATATCATGCTCAATTAAGAGCTCGAGACGTATTATAGACAAGTGAGTTCTTATATAAACGATTGTTGTGAAACAGAATAGTATTTATATATATATATATATATATATATATATATATATATATATATATATATATATATATATATATGCATATTATTAATGTGTTTTTCTCTTTTATCATTTGCAGATTCAGGCAATGACCGATCGAATAGAGTAGTCGACCCTCGGGCATCAAACAAAAAACTGAGTGAGTTGATTGTTTGTTTTTCAATCCTTTTCATTCATTTTTATCTGACAATTTCCAAGTTATTTTTTGCAGAAAAAAACAAGTTGTTGACAGAAGCAGAAGAATTTTAAACTTCGTCCGATTCAGTTTGTTTTATTTTTAGTGTGTTCAGTATACTATTTCATATTACCACTATCTTTCTACTTACTTGGGATGGAGGACATTATTTTACCGTTTTTTTGTGCAGGGCGTCACGTAAAAAGTCGTTCTAGTCTTCTTGTCTATTATTTCTTTGCTACTTGATTTATTTATTTCTCTTCATAGCCTACTGTTTTATTTTATTTTATTTTCTGACATTATTTAACTTTTTGCGTAAGTCTTTTTTTTTCGCATAATTGACCTGTCAGTTCGATAGAAAAAGCATTTTTTTTGTTTCCCGGTTAAAGGTCGATTTTGCAAAATTAAAAGCAACAAAATAAGAATATTATTTTCTTTAATCTGATATTTTTTATACATATTTTATTTTCTATTTTCATTCTATTTGCCTTTAAATTCTACTGTTTTTGTCGCATTTTCTCTTTTTATCCAGCGTCCATGTTCCGTTTTTTTAATACCTTATTTCATTTTATATTACCGTTATTTATTTCCTTAACTCTTATCATATTCTAGTTTCTCCTATGAATAACTACTCCTATCAACTCTAAAACAATAAAAAGACAAAACGAAATACGTCTACTATATGTTGCTTTCTTTTGTGTTCGTTACCAGATAAAATGCTTAAAACGTATCTGCGATTTTGTCAGGGATTTTGCGGAGGGGAGGTTAGTGCTTTACAAAATTTAATGAGTATTCATACGGTTATTACACTCACCATCCTATGCATGCAACATGGGGTTCCATTGGACACGGGGCGGGCAATGACAGTGAACGTATTTATTTTTCCCCTAGATAATTAATACCTGATTGAAAAGAATCGAACTAGCATCACGAAATGATCTGATCATGATAGAATAATCAATATTTAATAATTCATAAATACATGTTGATATGAATTATTTATTTTGTTTTAAGAAATAAAATATATTATACTTATATATTAAGTTACGTTATATTTCGTTTGAAGGACATACATCGTATTATTATAGTCATAGTCGAAAGTACGTTAGCACCTTAAAAATAGCTAACATCTTTAATGTGAAAAACAAATGAAAGGCTACTCTCGGTAAGATATGTTACTAGACATCAGATATTCAAATTTCAAACAAGACTTAAAAGTCTTCAGAACTTTGCACTTAAGAGCTTTTGTACGAACATTGATTTACTCTGTCATGTTTTTATTACGTAGATGATGATTAACGGTATGAAAGGATTAAATTGATCAAGATATCTGAAAATAAGACAGCAGGTCTTCTAATTATATGAAAACTGTTTGTGAAAAACGGGGGGGGGGGTTGCCGTTTTAATCGTCAATCTAT
>OY744540.1:32426966-32431966 GCA_963556195.1 Sepiola atlantica
AGAAGTCTCTTATCTTAAACATGTCTATTAAGAATTACCTATCCCCAGATAAGTGCAAGACATGAAAAATGGTCCAGTCTATTTGGAGACGACAGGGGCCTTATCGGCAGTCACGGCTATATAACAAATTGACCACCGCCCTCTTCGCATTACCTTACAATTCATGACAGTTCATATGTTGACTAGCAGGGCGACGCGGCGTTGTCCGGCAATAAAGGAAAACAAATATAAGAGAGTAGAACATGTGTGAAAACTTCTATCTACTTCTCTCAATCTGTCTCTCTACTGTGGTCTTTTTCACCCTTGACCAAAGTTATCCAGTCGCGAAATGTGTCCATATTCAACGGGTTTTCTAATTAAACAACGAACTTTGATTTGACTTGGGTTGCACGTGTCGGGATTTTGGAACTTTGATTGGACTTTTTGTATTATTTGATTTATTTATCATTAACATTGAATATGGACACATTTCGCGACTGGATAACTTTGCCGGCCCCTTCAATTTCACGTATATGGACTGCTGTTTATAACTTGGAGTAATGTCTTTCCTGATTATGCTTCTCAATTTGTATGACCTGGATGGACTGTATGGATTCAACAAAAAGTATGTTTTTGGGTTGATATGTTTGATGTTATGTATTTTTATGTATTTGTGTATATAATTTTATATATTTTTAAAGCGTAATTTTATTACCTGTAGTAGTATAACTGCGGTAATGATCCTCTGAAGAGAAGAATTATCTTTGAAAACTCATGAGCTAATGACTTAAGGATACTTTGCTTGAACTTTGAATTCTAATAAAATTTGATTGACACCTTATTTTATTACTTCATTTTATATTATAATATTAATGCTCTATCCAGTATATTGAGCTTCAGTTTTTATCCGGATGTTTCACTAATTATAAGATATTAGTTGACGCTTATATCTTTTGTTGGAATGCTTCATATATATATATATATATATATATATATATATATATATATATATATATATATATATATATACCCAGGCCACACCTCACCACGACAAAAATCTCAGTCCTCTTTCATCTCTCCCACCCTAACGCAAATTCACTAATATTCTCAGTTCTCTCCATTTCACTGCTGCCTTAATGGTACCCACTCAAAGCTGTCAATATTCCTTTCATTCTTCGCCACCACTGACTTTAAATAGCCTAGACTCTCCTCCAGCGCTCACAATAGCCACATATACTACTTTCTCATATCCCTCCATCATGTCAACCCAAAATATCGATGCACTTGCATGACATTTTCTTCAAATTATCACCCAGAACAAGTCTTACAATCAAGAGGAAACGTTGATGAATATATAAATAAATATCCCTTGTGTGTTTCCTTTTTCATTTCTCATTACGTCGGATTACTATCATCCTTCCTTTGTCATATATATATATATATATATATATATATATATATATATATATATATATATATATATATATATTAAGGCATGTGTTATTGAAGACGACATAAATCTTCTGTTTAGTGATTCCTTTTTTTTATTTTTTCCATTCGTCGAATGATCTTTTTGACGTGTAGATGGAATGAATTGATGAAGGATCCATGTGTTTGACTAACGTTTTCGATTCTCTCCGGAATCATCTTCAGGTCTTTAATGGCAAAAATGAATATAAAGCGAGTGAAAGAATGGAATTTTTTAAAAAATACGCCGGCAAACCGTTCGCGTAAAATACGGACGTCTACATTTTAAAATGTGACAATTGAAACAGTTCTTCGTTTATTTATTAATTTTATTTATTATTCTTCTTATTCTTTTAAATCTAAACTAGTGACTGATTTAATTTTGTCTTGTCTAATAATTATAAAGAAGGAAAATGGTATAGGCAGTAAGTAATTTTAGTAAGATGTCCCTATTTTTTTAATTGAATTAGGCGACACCGGTTGATATCACTAAACTAGGCTAAGCATTTTAAAATAGTTTTACTTGTCTCGTATGAAATGTTATTGATTTTAGGTTGCTGCGTTTTTATGTACAAGGCTTCAAGTATTTTTTTTTTTTTAATTAGTTTACGAATGTATTATTTTTGTGTTCATTACTAATATCTGTCTCAACTCAGATGTAGGGCAGTTGTGCGTTTGTAGGTGTTTGTATATTGAACTAGTGTTTGCGAGGTGCATAGTGAGGCGGCGGGATAGAGTGGTTGTTGTAAAACCAATGTAGCTATTATTATTTTGGGAGGTACATCCTCCTAAAGGGCATTAACATTTATAAACTACATTGGTTCTTTCTAGTGTTTTGGAGGTTGGAGAGGGGTTGTTTTTTACTACAAGGTTTTGCGTTGTGAATCTTTTATAATAAATAATTAATTTAATTTTGTTTTCTTTATCTGTTGGAGATATATATCGATGTGTAACATTCTTTATAGCTTTTTCTTCTAGTTTGAAATTTGGCTGCATTTGGTTGCGGTAATATATGTTGATTTAATTGGAGTTATGTTGTGTATTATTATTTATATTAGTGTTTGTAAGGTTTTTTATCATGGATTTAATTAGTTCGTCGACGAGGTAGTTGGGAAATTCATTGTTAATTAATACTTGTTTTATATTTTTTAGTTCGATAAATAGTGTTTTTTTAGAGGAGGAAATCAATTTTGCTCGGTTTAGTAACTTTTTTATGATAGCTATTTTATAACGGTGGGGGCATTCACTCTTGAACTTTAATAGGCTGGAGTTTTTGCTGGTCGGTTTTTTAAAGGTAGAGGTGTTAAAAGTATTGTTAGAAGTGTCAATTAGTACATCTAGGAATGGGATTGTATTATTAGTGTTTAATTCTATAGTGAATTTAAGGACAACATTTTTTTGAAATAGGTCTTTAAGTTTATTAATTTGTTTAGTGTTATTGGTTAGAATTAGTATATCGTCAACATATCTAACGTAAATGGGAGGTTTTTCAATTGTGTTGGATGTTAGGTTTTCAAGGTTTGACATGTAAAATTCACTAAAAGTCGGGCCGAGAACCGAACCCATAGATACCCCGTCAATTTGCGTATATATGTTTCCCATATGGTCGTAAACAGGTACTTCAGTGGTGCATATTGTTAGTAGCTTTTTAAGAATTGTTTTTATTTATTTTAAGTAGAGGGAGAGATAAGTTATTATATATATTATTTATGATTATATCTATTGTTTCTTTTACAGGTATGGTTAGTAAATAGACTTTCTACGTCTAGAGAGGCAATGGTTTTATTCTCAGTTTTTTTACTGTGTAAGATTTGCAACAGTTGTTGTGTGGAGTAACGCTGTATTTGCTAGGAATATATGTGCTGATAAGTTCATTTAGGGTCTTTGTTAGGGAGTATATAGGGGTAATGATTTGGGATATGATTGGGCGGAGTGGGGAATTTTGTTTGTGTATTTCAACAGTTCCGTATAGATATCCGGGTTTATAATCTCCGATTATTTTAGAGAGTTGATAATTACCTATTTGGACATTGTTGGCAGTGATAAGTTTGTTAACTTGTCTGTTTAATGCATTGGTAGGATTTTTGTTAATTTTCTTAAATTAAGTGTGTTTATCACGTAATAATGCTGCCTAAATACACACACACACACACACACACATATATATATATATATGCAATTCTAGTAAATTGTGAGAGCATACTGTGTTAATATGATACTACGTGATAAAAAGTAGAACTATATATGATGTACTTTTTACGTTTATAGAAACATTTTGACAATTTGACCAGACGATGCTTTGTCAAAATAAGCTTAAGCCGAAACATATCGCCATATATGTAGCCCAAATATGTGTATAAATACAAATTGTAACATATAAAGTATGAACACATATAGCCAATTAAGCTACACAGAGGGTCCCCGTTTTATGCCTGTATGGAATATAATATATATATATATATATATATATATATATATATATATATATATAATCATTAACACTTCGACACATGTTTGCGAACAAAATTCTGCTCTCGGGTTCTTTTGTTTGATAAGGTAATCACGTGTATAGTTTAGCACTGAAATACTTAGTAAATGCAACTACAAGGTTAGATAAGTATACAGCTCGCAAAACGTGTACACCTTAAATTTTACGGATCTCTGTTCATAAGAGAAGTGCATCATTATCGACAATAATGTTCCGCAAAGCTGCGATGTACTCTCTGTCAAAGTATCTATTTTCCGGTGGTTGCCACACAAATTTAAACTATCTCAGATGCTACGTCTATTCACGTTATTAAGACTAATTTTACTACATGAGTCTTAATAGTGCAATAGGTAAATAAAACGCAATCTTTCAGAGCATAAAATAAACTATTTGTCAGAAAGGGGATGTAATTTCTGTGACAGACGGACTCGTACAATGATGATATTCTGATATACTCTCATCATTCATATAACGAACAGATTGTTTTAATCTAATGCAGTGATTCATGGAAATCCGTGGATCACAAAACAAGAACAGACATTCTACAGTATAAGTATATGCAATCCGAGAATAAATGGATTGAAACCGTATTTCAAACTTATGCGTGGCAGATCATGAAAATCTTATTTCAAATTAAAATCTGATAGGTTTACGAAAATGCTTTTTGGTCTAGGAGAAAAATATATTATATGGTCTAATACTACACTTAATATTTTCTGTCCTTGGTCAGTGAAGAAAAACATCTGTCCAGAAAGAAATGTTTATTTGTCCCAAAATTCAGAGTGTTTCTTTGGGGGGTAGGGGGGGGGTTGCTGGACTTCTCTCACATTAAAAACTAACTTTGTGTCTAACTTTGTCCTCGTTTGGATGCAAGTAAAAAGAGACGTACCAAACTAGTATTTTTAAGTAAAGCGTACTATACCATCAAAAAGGGTATCTTAAACTTAAAAGTGAGAGACTTAAAAAAATGATATCTCAAACTTATGTATGGAAGACGGAAATACAGGCAGAGCTGCTTATTGAGATACTTAGACTTACATAAGATAAAATATGTCCATTTAATATT
>OY744540.1:32441966-32554466 GCA_963556195.1 Sepiola atlantica
TCGCAGTCGAAGACCTTACCCGGAGGCCGCTGGAAACTAATTAGTAAATAAAGGGGAATTTCAACTGTAAATAATAGAATTACTACTATCCATCAAGTAATTGAGAGTGATCAACGAGTCGGATCATTGCATATAGCTATTTGTACTACTTGTTATTGAAGCTCCACGAAAAGTGCCCAGCCTCTGTGGGAGGGGGCTGATAAACAATAATATTTTTTTTATAAATATTAAATATTTAAAATATACCTAGAGACATCGATGTTTCATGCTAACGCAATCTTCAGTCTAGGAACTAGTTCTCACCGGTCACCGGGCGCGAACTCCGAACACAAATCGCCACTGATTCGCAGTCGAAGACCTTACCCGGAGGCCGCTGGAAACTAATTAGTAAATAAAGGGGAATTTCAACTGTAAATAATAGAATTACTACTATCCATCAAGTAATTGAGAGTGATCAACGAGTCGGATCATTGCATATAGCTATTTGTACTACTTGTTATTGAAGCTCCACGAAAAGTGCCCAGCCTCTGTGGGAGGGGGCTGATAAACAATAATATTTTTTTTATAAATATTAAATATTTAAAATATACCTAGAGACATCGATGTTTCATGCTAACGCAATCTTCAGTCTAGGAACTAGTTCTCACCGGTCACCGGGCGCGAACTCTGAACACAAATCGCCACTGATTCGCAGTCGAAGACCTTACCCGGAGGCCGCTGGAAACTAATTAGTAAATAAAGGGGAATTTCAACTGTAAATAATAGAATTACTACTATCCATCAAGTAATTGAGAGTGATCAACGAGTCGGATCATTGCATATAGCTATTTGTACTACTTGTTATTGAAGCTCCACGAAAAGTGCCCAGCCTCTGTGGGAGGGGGCTGATAAACAATAATATTTTTTTTATAAATATTAAATATTTAAAATATACCTAGAGACATCGATGTTTCATGCTAACGCAATCTTCAGTCTAGGAACTAGTTCTCACCGGTCACCGGGCGCGAACTCCGAACACAAATCGCCACTGATTCGCAGTCGAAGACCTTACCCGGAGGCCGCTGGAAACTAATTAGTAAATAAAGGGGAATTTCAACTGTAAATAATAGAATTACTACTATCCATCAAGTAATTGAGAGTGATCAACGAGTCGGATCATTGCATATAGCTATTTGTACTACTTGTTATTGAAGCTCCACGAAAAGTGCCCAGCCTCTGTGGGAGGGGGCTGATAAACAATAATATTTTTTTTATATAAATATTAAATATTTAAAATATACCTAGAGACATCGATGTTTCATGCTAACGCAATCTTCAGTCTAGGAACTAGTTCTCACCGGTCACCGGGCGCGAACTCCGAACACAAATCGCCACTGATTCGCAGTCGAAGACCTTACCCGGAGGCCGCTGGAAACTAATCTCCTCCTATAAAGGGCAGTTGTCTGTATGTCTGTCTGTTTGTTTGTATGTCCAGCTTCTCCTCAAAAACTACGCGGCGACATGTCAAAAAGTTGATATCTTCAGCACCGTACAACACCTGGGATCATAATATCTCAAAATTACAACAAAAAAACATGTTGCTGGAGGTCAACAGAGCCAGTCTTCGGCAGCGGGTCTGCTTTTTTCAAACTTTTCTAATGTTATTCAGTAGTAATTTGGAAATCAGCCAATGTAATTATGTAATAATAATTTTGTTTTCAACCAGCATATTCTTGTGCACGTGACGTCACAGTAATAGGTATATGACGTCATCGTTATAGGTTTTGAATTGTTTTTCTCTTCAAAATTTATTTTACTTCAACATATTTTTATACATAACATATAAAAGTGTATTCTTATGTAAAATTCACAGAGTAAGATGATGAGAGTATTCCCGAATCTATAAACCCACCTCGTAAGGGTCGTTTACAGTGACCCGTTGGGTCAGAACCACTCTATATATGTATAAAAAAAGAAAAAAAGAATAATTTAACAAGTACACGTTTACAGTGACCCGTTGAGTCATAACCACTCTATATATGTATAAAAAAAGAAAAAAAAGAAGAATTTAACAAGTACACGTTTACAGTGACCCGTTGAGTCATAATCACTCTATATATGTATAAAAAAAGTATATAACCAGTACATGTTACCAGTGACCCGATGGGTCATAACCACTCTATATATGTATAAAAAAGACCCAGAACCGGGGGTGCTTCTACCATATAGAACCCGGAGACTTCTACAGAATTGGGACAATGGTGCTTCTACAGTATAGGGACAAGAGGTGCTTCTACAGTATAGGGACCAGAGGTGCTTCTACAGTATAGGACCCAGTACCGGGGGTGCTTCTACAATATTAGAACATAGAGGCTTCTGCAGAAAAAGGACCATGGGTGCATCTCCAGTATAGGGACCAGGGGTGCTTCTACAGTATATGACCCAGCACCAGGGGTGCTTCTACATTTAAGGACCCGGAGGCTTCTGCAGAATAGGGACAATGGGTGCTTCTCCGGTATATGGACCAGGGGTGCTTCTCCACTATAGGGACCTGGGGTGGTGCTTCTAAAGTATCACATCCCGCCAGGAATGTTGGTGATTCTATAGTATAACGGTCCCTAGAAATATTGGTGCTTCTGAAGTATAAAGGTCTCACCCCAGGAATGTTGGTGCTTCTAAATTATAATGGTCCCTACAAATGTTGGTGCTTCTAAAGAATAACGGTCCCCCAAGGAATGTTGTTAAAGGATAGCTAAGGAAGAGCGATAACTCACGTTTTTACAACACAGTTGGGGGAGGGGGGTGGAGAGATTGAGGGGTCGGGGAAAATTTTAGGGGTACGGCCGAACTTTTTAGGGGTCAGGCCAAGTTTTTTTTTTTTTTGTTTTGAACTAAAAATATTTCTCAGGGTTGGGGGAGAGTGAAAAATTAGGGGGCTGGAGAGATTTAGGGGTCGGGGAAAATTTTAGGGGTCAGGACGAACTTTTTAGAGGTCAGGCCAAATTTTTTTCTTTGTTTTGGTTTTGAACTCAAAATATTTCTCAGGGTTGGGGGAGAGTGAAAAATTAGGGGTCTGGAGAGATTTAGGGGTCGGGGAAAATTTTAGGGGTCAGGACGAACTTTTTAAGGGTCAGGCCAAATTTTTTTGTTTTTTTTTGTTTTGAAGTCAAAATATATCTCATGGTTGTGGGAGAGTGAAAAATTAGGTGGCTGGAGAGATTAAGGGGTCGGGGAAAATTTTAGGGGTCAGGACGAACTTTTAAGGGGTCAGGCCAAATTTTTTTGTTTTTTTTTGTTTTGAAGTCAAAATATTTCTCATGGTTGGGGGAGAGTGAAAAATTAGGGGGCTAGAGAGATTTAGGGGTCGGGGAAAATTTTAGGGGTCAGGCGGAACTTTTTAGGGGTCAGGCCAAATTTTTTTGTTTTTTTTGGTTTTGAACTCAAAATATTTCTCAGGGTTGGGGGAGAGTGAAAAATTAGGGGGCTGGAGAGATTTAGGGGTCGGGGAAAATTTTAGGGGTCAGGACGAACTTTTTAGGGGTCAGGCCAAATTTTTTTCTTTTTTTTGGTTTTGAACTGAAAATATTTCTCAGGGTTGGGGGAGAGTGAACAATTAGGGGGCTAGAGAGATTTAGGGGTCGGGGAAAATTTTAGGGGTCAGGACGAACTTTTTAGGGGTCAGGCAAAATTTTTTTCTTTTTTTTGGTTTTGAACTCAAAATATTTCTCAGGGTTGGGGGAGAGTGAACAATTAGGGGGCTGGAGAGATTTAGGGGTCGGGGAAAATTTTAGGGGTCAGGACGAACTTTTTAGGGGTCAGGCCAAATTTTTTTGTTTTTTTTTGTTTTGAAGTCAAAATATTTCTCATGGTTGGGGGAGAGTGAAACATTAGGGGGCTGGAGAGATTTAGGGGTCGGGGAAAATTTTAGGGGTCAGGACGTACTTTTTAGGGGTCAGGCCAAATTTTTTTTTTTTTTTTTTTTTTTTCTTTTGAAGTCAAAATATTTCTCAGGGTTGGGGGAGAGTGAAAAATTAGGGGGCTGGAGAGATTTAGGGGTCGGGGAAAATTTTAGGGGTCAGGACGAACTTTTAAGGGGTCAGGCCAAATTTTTTTGTTTTTTTTTTGTTTTGAAGTCAAAATATTTCTCATGGTTGGGGGAGAGTGAAAAATAAAGGGGCTAGAGAGATTTAGGGGTCGGGGAAAATTTTAGGGGTCAGGACGAACTTTTTAGGGGTCAGGCCAAATTTTTTTGTTTTTTTTGGTTTTGAACTCAAAATATTTCTCAGGGTTGGGGAAGAGTGAAAAATAAGGGGGCTGGAGAGATTGAGTGGTCGGGGAAAATTTTAGGAGTCAGGACGAACTTTTTAGGGGTCAGGCCAAATTTTTTTCTTTTTTTTGGTTTTGAACTGAAAATATTTCTCTGGGTTGGGGGAGAGTGAACAATTAGGGGGCTAGAGAGATTTGGGGGTCGGGGAAAATTTTAGGGGTCAGGACGAACTTTTTAGGGGTCAGGCCAAATTTTTTTCTTTGTTTTGGTTTTGAACTCAAAATATTTCTATGGGTGAGAGGAGAGTGAAAAATAAGGGGGCTGGAGAGATTTAGGGGTCGGGGAAAATTTTAGGGGTCAGGACGAACTTTTTAGGGGTCAGGCCAAATTTTTTTGTTTTTTTTTGTTTTGAAGTCAAAATATATCTCATGGTTGGGGGAGAGTGAAAAATTAGGGGGCTGGAGGGATTTAGCGGTCGGGGAAAATTTTAGGGGTCAGGACGAACTTTTTAGGGGTCAGGCCAAATTTTTTTGTTTTTTTTTGTTTTTTTTTGTTTTGAAGTCAAAATATTTCTCAGGGTTGGTGGAGAGTGAAATATTAGGGGGCTGGAGAGATTTAGGGGTCGGGGAAAATTTTAGGGGTCAGGACGAACTTTTTAGGGGTCAGGCCAAATTTTTTTGTTTTTTTTTGTTTTGAAGTCAAAATATTTCTCTTGGTTGGAGGAGAGTGAAAAATTAGGGGGCTGGAGAGATTTAGGGGTCGGGGAAAAATTTAGGGGTCAGACGGAACTTTTTAGGGGTCAGGCCAAATTTTTTTGTTTTTTTTTGTTTTAAAGTCAAAATATATCTCATGGTTGTGGGAGAGTGAAAAATTAGAGGGCTGGAGAGATTTAGGGGTCGGGGAAAATTTTAGGGGTCAGGACGAACTTTTTAGGGGTCAGGCCAAATTTTTTTTTTTTTTTTTTGTTTTGAAGTCAAAATATTTCTCATGGTTGGAGGAGTGTGAAAAATTAGGGGGCTGGAGAGATTTAGGGGTCGGGGAAAATTTTAGGGGTCAGGACGAACTTTTAAGGGGTCAGGCCAAATTTTTTTGTTTTTTTTGGTTTTGAACTCAAAATATTACTCAGGGTTGGGGGAGAGTGAACAATTAGGGGGCTGGAGAGATTGAGGGGTCGGGGAAAATTTTAGGGGTCAGGACGAACATTTTAGGGGTCAGGCCAAATTTTTTTATTTTTTTTTGTTTTGAACTCAAAATATTTCTCATGGTTGGGGGAGAGTGAAAAATTAGGGGCTGGAGAGATTTAGGGGACGGGGAAAATTTTAGGGGTCAGGCCAAATTTTTTAGGGGTCTGCCCAAATTTAGGGGCAGCGATATGTACGTATTTAGCTTTCACACCGGGGCGGCGATAGGTACTTATTTAGCATTCAGCGGTGGTGATAGGTACTTATATATCATGTGCACATGGGCGGTAATAAGTACGTATATAGTATGCACACCGGGGCAGTGATAGGTATGTATTTAGCATGCGCACTGAGGCAGCGATCGGTTCATATATAGCACGCGCACCGGGGCGGCGATAGGTACGTATATAGCACGCGCACAGGGGCGGCGAAAGGTACATATTTAAAATTCACACCGGGCGGCGAAAGGTACATATTCAAAATTCACACCGGGGCGGCGATAGGTACGTATTTAGCATTCACACCGGGGCGGCGATAGGTATGTATTTAGCATCTACACCGGGGCAGCGATATGTACGTATTTAGCTTCCGCACCGGGGCGGCGATAGGTACGTATTTAGAATTCACACCGGGACGGCGATAGGTACGTATTTAGAATTCACACCGGGGCGGCGATAGGTATGTATTTAGCATTCGCACCGGGGCGGCGATATGTACGTATTTAGCTTCCACACCAGGGCGGCGATAGGTACGTATTCAGAATTCAGGGGTGGCGATAGCTACGTATATAGCATGTACACATGGGCAGCAATAAGTACGTACATAGCATGCGCTCTGCGGCGGCGATCAATACATATATTGCACGCGCACCGGGGCGGCGAAAGGTATGTATTTCGCCTTCGCACCGTAGTGGTGATAGGTACGTATTTAGCATTCGCACTGGGGCGGCTATAGGTACGTATTTAGCATTCGCACCAGGGCGGCTATAGGTACGTATTTAGCATTCGCACTAGGGCAGCGATAGGTACTATTTAGCATTCGCAACGGGGCGGCGATAGGTACTTAAATAGTATCTGCACTGGGGCGGCGATAGGTACGTATATAGTATTGCACTGGGGCGGCGATAGGTACATATATAGTATGCACACCGGGGTGATGATAGATACGTATATAGTATGAACACCGGGGTGAAGATAAGTACCTATATAGAAGGCGCAGATAGAGGTGTTACTTTTTATAGAAATATGTCATACTATTACCCTGGGCAATAGGAGAAATGGTGGGGAAGAAACAGCTTTTGCAAAAGGCAAAATTAGAAAGTAGCGGCGAAATGGGGCGACCAGGAAAGAGAAAGGTAGCAGATAAAGAGACGGCTATAGAGAGAGGGGGCGGACATAGAAGTTTGAATATAAAGATGTTACACACACGATCTTTCTTCAAATATATGTTTTTATGACCCCGAGCAACGCCGGGTAGCCCCGCTAGTCTATTATATAAAGGGCAGTTGTCTGTATGTCTGTCTGTTTGTTTGTTTGTATGTCCAGATACTCCTCAAAAACTACGCGGCGACATGTCAAAAAGTTGATATCTTTAGCACCGTACATATCCCGGATTCATAATATCTAAAAATCACGACAAACGATTCACTCGCTGACAGTCAACCGGACCACTTTCCGACAAAAGGTAGCAGTTTTTTCGTATTTTACACGAAATTTCAACGTTAATATGTAGTAAATTCGAAATAATCTAATGTATTTATGTACTAATCCGATAAAAATGTCGAGTCACTGTAAGCATCCCATAATCCCTTTGCCGGATGTACCCGGTCTTGCCCTAAATTGTGTCCGGTTGTATCAGATCATCCAATAACTTCTGTCCGGATGCATCAATAACAACATAGGAATCCTACGTTAAGAGTGTGTAGTGAAACAAGGGTTGCTCAATCACATCCGCACCTGTCCCATAATCCCTTGCCGGATGTACCCGGTCTTGACCTAAATTGTGTCCGGTTATATCAGGTCATCATGACGTCAGAGAGTGGCAGTTTTCCTTTCTGTCATTTTTCCCTCTCACATTTTCTTTCTTAATTATTAATAGACGCTAATATTCACCCCCCCCCCTCCTCCTTCCCTGTGTCCGTTCTGTTATCATGATAGGAATTACCTCCTCCTTTCAGGCCAAATTGGGGGGGGGGGGTTACGGTATTCGCCGGTGTGAGCATTACCTCCTCCTTTTTTGAGAGTGTTGAGGTAGGGTCGTATCGGTTCCGTTGTCATGATGCACTGATTCCATGCATTATCTCCTCCTTTTTTGAGAAGTGTTGAGGTAGGGTCGTATCGGTTCCGTTGTCATGATGCACTGATTCCATGCATTATCTCCTCCTTTTTTGAGAAGTGTTGAGGTAGGGTCGTATCGGTTCCGTTGTCATGATGCACTGATTCCATGCATTATCTCCTCCTTTTTTGAGAAGTGTTGAGGTAGGGTCGTATCGGTTCCGTTGTCATGATGCATTATCCCCTCTTTTTTTGAGAAGTGTTGAGGTAGGGTCGTATCGGTTCTGTTGTCATGATGCACTGATTCCATGCATTATCTCCTCCTTTTTTGAGAAGGTTCCGTTGTCATGATGCACTCATCCCATGCATTACATGGGGGAGGGGGACGGTATCGGCATTCGGCGGTGGGGCGCCTCAGGCGAAATTTGGGGAGGAGGAGTGTCGGCAGTGGGGCGCTTCAGGCCGAATTTGTTGAGGGGGAAATGTCGGCATTCGCCGGTATGAGCACCTAGGCGAAATTGGGGCGCTTCAGGCCAAATTTGTATACCGCGAAATTTGGGGGAGGGGGGGGTATCGGCATTCGGCGGTGGGGCCCTCAGGCGAAATTTGGGGAGGAGTGTCGGCATTCGCCAGTATGAGCGCCTCAGGCCGAATTTGGGGAGAAGTGTCAGCATTCGCCAGGCCGAATTTGGGGGAGGGGGGGAGTTCCGGCATTCACCGGTGTAAGCGCCACAGGCGAAATTTGGGGGAGCGGTGGGGTATCGGCAGTGGGGCGCCTCAGGCGAAATTTGGGGAGGAGGAATGTCGGCAGTGGGGCGCTTCAGGCCGAATTTGTTGAGGGGGAAATGTCGGCATTCGCCGGTATTAGCGCCTCAGGCCAAATTAAGGGCGGAGGAGTTTTAGTATTCGCCGGTGTGGCGCGCCTCAGGCCAAATTAGGGGAAGAGTGTCGGCATTCGCCAGTATGAGCGCCTCAGGCCGAATTTGGGGGGGGGGTGTCGGAATTCCAGGCAGAATTTGGCAAATCGCCAGTCTCAGGGAGATTTGGAGTAGGGGAACGCCTAAGGCGAAACTTGAGGAGTACGAGTATTAGTCGGTAAGAGAGAGATCCTGACAGTGGGCGCGTATCACACCGTACTTTAGGGGAGAGGAAGTGAAAAAAAGGAAAAGGGATTAAAAATAAAATGATAATCTGATTTTTGATTCGAGAGTGTAAGATCGACACCTATCGGATAGGACTAGATAATACACTTTATCTCAAGGCAAAAATGCCGAGAACAGATACTACACTTTGATCTTAGCCAAAAGACCAATTAAAGCCGAAATTAAAATTCTGAGGTTTACTGGGGTATTTATAACCAAACTACACCTGAACAGCGGTCTATCCACTAGACACTGTTCAAATGACATTATTAAATTAATAAGTAATAATAACTAGGATTTTCTTTCAACAAACATTGTATAATACTATTTAACAAATTCTTATATAACTTTTGAATATCAACAATGAATTTTACACTCCCCTAGGCCGTTTTTCTCTAATTCAACATAGCTTTCATACGCCATTACCGAAAATGACATTAATTCATTTGTTTTGGCTAATATCAAAGTGTAGTATCTGTTTCGATGGATACTGCACCCCATAGACTGGTATCGTCTTGGCCTTCGGGGCTTCATTCCGCCGGTCTATGGGTTTGTCCTGTGCAGTTCTAGGAGGTCAAATTCGATAGTAAATTCGCAATAATCTAATGTATTTATGTACTAATCCGATAAAAATGTCGAGTCACTGTAAACATCCCATAATCCCTTGCCGGATGTACCCGGTCTTGCCCTAAATTGTGTCCGGTTGTATCAGATCATCCAATAACTACTGTCCGGATGCATCAATAACAACATAGGAATCCTACGTTAAGAGTGTGTAGTGAAACAAGGGTTGCTCAATCACATCCGCACCTGTCCCATAATCCCTTGCCGGATGTACCCGGTCTTGCTCTAAATTGTGTCCGGTTATATCATGACGTCAGAGAGTGGCAGATAATTTGAAAAATAATGCAAAGTGGCGGGAAGAAATTCACTCACACTACAACCTTTTAATAGACGCTAATATTCCTCCCCCCCCCTCCCTTCCGTTATCATGATAGGCATTACCTCCTCCTTTCATGTCAAATTGGGGGGGGGGTGACGGCATTCGCCGGTGTGAGTCCCTCAGGCCAAATTTGGGGAGGGGGAGTGTCGGCATTCGCCGGCGCTCACACCTTTTTGAGAGGGTGGAGATAGTGTAGTATCTGTTGCGAGGAGAGAGTGTCAGCATTCGCCGGTGTGAGCGCCTCAGGTCTAATCTTTTCTTGGGGGGGGGGGTATTAAGCAAATCTATAATAAAGACCAATGTGCATTTTTTTGTATCTATAATAAAGGCCAATGTGCATTTATTTGTATCTATAATAAAGGCCAATGTGCATTTATTTGTATCTATAATAAAGACCAATGTGCATTTATTTGTATCTATAATAAAGGCCAATGTGCATTTACCTGTATCTATAATAAAGGCCAATGTGCATTTATCTGCATCTATAATAAAGACCAATGTGCATTTATTTGTATCTATAATAAAGACCAATGTGCATTTATTTGTATCTATAATAAAGAGCAATGTGTATTTATTTGTATCTATAATAAAGGCCAATGTGCATTTACCTGTATCTATATAATATTGTAATTTAATTACGTAATACCTCAAGTTCATAAACCAATTAATGTTTTGTAATGAAATTTATTATTTAGAGGATAGCTAAGGAAGTGCGTTAACTCACGTTTAAAAACACAATTATGGTGTTTAAAACAAGGTTAGAGAATATATACATAACATATAAAAGTGTATTCTTATGTAAAATTCACGAGGTAAGATGATGAGAGTATTCCCGAATCTATTAACCCAGCCCTTAGGGGTCCATGGGGAATATTTCATCGGGGGGGGGGGGCTTTTCATTTATTGTTCATTATATTTTATAGTAATTTGAAATTGCTGAGTCATATTGTAATTTAATTACGTAATACCTCAAGTTCATAAACCAATTAATGTTTTTTAATGAAATTTATTTTTTTGAGGATAGCTAAGGAAGTGCGTTAACTCACGTTTAAAAACACAATTAAGGTGTTTAAAACAAGGTTAGAGAATATATACATAACATATAAAAGTGTATTCTTATGTAAAATTCACAGAGTAAGATGATGAGAGTATTCCCGAATCTATTAACCCAGCCCTTACGGGTCCATGGGGAATATTTCATCGGGGGGGGGGGGGGCTTTTCAGTTATTTTTCATTATATTTTATAGTAATTTGAAATTGCTGAGTCATATTGAAATTTAATTACGTAATACCTCAAGTTCATAAACCAATTAATGTTTTTTAATGAAATTTATTTTTTTGAGGATAGCTAAGGAAGTGCGTTAACTCACGTTTAAAAACACAATTATATTTTAGGGGTCAGGACAAATTTTTTAGGGGTCAGGCCAAATTTTTTTTTTTTTTTTAACTTAAAATATTTCTCAGGATTGTGGGACACAGAAAAAAAAGTTAGGGGGGCTGGAGAGATTAGGGGTCAGGACGCACTTTTTAGGGGTCAGGCCAAATTTTTATGTTTTTTTTTGTTTTGAAGTCAAAATATATCTAATGGTTGTTAGAGAGTGAAAAATTAGGGGGCTGGAGAGATTTAGGGGTCGGGGAAAATTTTAGGGGTCAGGACGAACTTTTTAGGGGTCAGGCCAAATTTTTTTTTTTTTTTTTGTTTTGAAGTCAAAATATTTCTCAGGGTTAGGGGGAAAGTGAAAAATTAGGGGCTGGAGAGATTTAGGGGTCGGGAAAATTTTAGGTGTCAGGACGAACTTTTTAGGGGTCAGGCCAAATTTTTTTCTTTTTTTTTTGTTTTGAAGTCAAAATATATCTCATGGTTGGGGGAGAGTGAAAAATTAGGGGGCTGGAGAGATTTAGGGGTCGGGGAAAATTTTAGGTGTCAGGACGAACTTTTTAGGGGTCAGGCCAAATTTTTTTTTTTTTTTTTTTTTTTGTTTTGAAGTCAAAATATTTCTCAGGGTTGGGGGAAAGTGAAAAATTAGAGGGCTGGAGAGATTTAGGGGTCGGGGAAAATTTTAGGGGTCAGGACGAACTTTTTAGGGGTCAGGCCAAATTTTTTTGTTTTTTTTTTTGTTTTGAAGTCAAAATATTTCTCATGGTTGGGGGAGAGTGAAAAATTAGGGGCCTGGAGAGATTTAGGGGTCGGGGAAAATTTTAGGGGTCAGGACGAACTTTTTAGGGGTCAGGCCAAATTTTTTTGTTTTTTTTTGTTTTGAAGTCAAAATATTTCTCATGGTTGGAGGAGAGTGAAAAATTAGGGGGCTGGAGAGATTTAGGGATCGGGGAAAATTTTAGGGGTCAGGACGAACTTTTTAGGGGTCAGGCCAAATTTTTTTGTTTTTTTTTTTGTTTTGAAGTCAAAATATTTCTCATAGTTGGAGGAGAGTGAAAAATTAGGGGGCTGGAGAGATTTAGGGGTCGGGGAAAATTTTAGGGGTCAGGACGAACTTTTTAGGAGTCAGGCCAAATTTATTTCTTTTTTTTTTTTTTTTTTGTTTTGAAGTCAAAATATTTCTCAGGGTTGGGGGAGAGTGAAAAATTAGGGGGCTGGAGAGATTTAGGGGTCGGGGAAAATTTTAGGGGTCAAGACGAACTTTTTAGGGGTCAGGCCAAATTTTTTTGTTTTTTTTTGTTTTTTTTTGTTTTTTTGTTTTGAAGTCAAAATATATCTCATGGTTGGGGGAGAGTGAAAAATTAGGGGGCTGGAGAGATTTAGGGGTCGGGGAAAATTTTAGGGGTCAGGACGAACTTTTTAGGGGTCAGGCTAAATTTTTTTGTTTTTTTTTGTTTTGAAGTCAAAATATTTTTCATGGTTGGAGGAGAGTGAAAAATTAGGGGGCTGGAGAGATTTAGGGGTCGGGGAAAATTTTAGGGGTCAGGACGAACTTTTTAGGGGTCAGGCCAAATATTTTTTTTTTTTTTTTGTTTTGAAGTCAAAATATATCTCATGTTGAGGGGAGAGTGAAAAATTAGGGGGCTGGAGAGATTTAGGGGTCGGGGAAAATTTTAGGGGTCAGGACGAACTTTTTAGGGGTCAGGCCAAATTTTTTTCTTTTTTTTGTTTTTTTTTTGTTTTGAAGTCAAAATATTACTCAGGGTTGGGGGAGAGTTAACAATTAGGGGGCTGGAGAGATTTAGGGGTCGGGGAAATTTTTAGGGGTCAGGACGAACTTTTTAGGGGTCGGCCAAATTTTTTTCTTTTTTTTTGTTTTTTTTTTGTTTTGAAGTCAAAATATTTCTCAGGGTTGGGGGAAAGTGAAAAATTAGGGGGCTGGAGAGATTTAGGGGTCGGGGAAAATTTTAGGGGTCAGGACGAACTTTTTAGGGGTCAGGCCAAATTTTTTTGTTTTTTTTTGTTTTGAAGTCAAAATATTTCTCATGGTTGGAGGAGAGTGAAAAATTAGGGGGCTGGAGAGATTTACGGGTCGGGGAAAATTTTAGGGGTCAGGACGAACTTTTTAGGGGTCAGGCCAAATTTTTTTGTTTGTTTTTGTTTTGAAGTCAAAATATTTCTCAGGGTTGGGGGAGAGTTAACAATTAGGGGGCTGGAGAGATTTAGGGGTCGGGGAAAATTTTAGGTGTCAGGAAGAACTTTTTAGGGTCTGCCCAAATTTAGGGGCGGCGATATGTCTGTATTTAGCTTCCACACCGGGGCGGCGATAGGTACTTATTTAGCATTCAGCAGTGGTGATAAATACTTATATAGCATGTGCACATGGGCGGTAATAAGTACGTATATTGTATGCACACCGGGGCAGTGATAGGTATGTATTTAGCATGCGCACTGAGGAAGCAGTCGGTTCATATATAGCACGCGCACCGGGGCGGCGATAGGTACGTATATAGCACGCGCACAGGGGCGGCGAAAGGTACATATTTAAAATTCACACCGGGCGGCGAAAGGTACATATTTAAAATTCACACCGGGGCGGCGATAGGTACGTATTTAGCATTCACACTGGGGCAGCGATAGGTATGTATTTAGCATTCGCACCGGGGCAGCGATATGTACGTATTTAGCTTCCGCACCGGGGCGGCGATAGGTACGTATTTAGAATTCACACCGGGGCGGCAATAGGTACGTATTTTGAATTCACACCGGAGCGGCGATAGGTATGTATTTAGCATTCGCACCGGGGCGGCGATATGTACGTATTTAGCTTCCACACCAGGGCGGCGATAGGTACGTATTCAGAATTCAGGGGTGGCGATAGCTGCGTATATAGCATGTACACACGGGCAGCAATAAGTACGTACATAGCATGCGCTCTGCGGCGGCGATCACTACATATATTGCATGCGTACCGGGGCGGCGAAAGGTATGTATTTCGCATTCGCACCGTAGTGGTGATAGGTACGTATTTAGCATTCGCACTGGGGCGGCTATAGGTACGTATTTAGCATTCGCACCAGGGCGGTTATAGGTACGTATTTAGCATTCGCACTGGGCCGGCGATAGGTACGTATTTAGCATTCACACCAAAGCGGCAATATGTACATATTAATTATTCGCACTAGGGCAGTGATAGGTACTTATGTAGCATGCACACCGGAGCGCAATTGGTATGTCTTTAGTATTCGCACTAGGGCAGCGATAGGTACTTATGTAGCATGCACACCGGGGCGCAATAGGTATGTATTTAGCATTCACACCAGGGCAACGATAGGTACTATTTAGCATTCGCAACGGGGCGGCGATAGGTACTTAAATAGTATCTGCACCGGGGCGGCGATAGGTACGTATATAGTATGTGCACTGGGGCGGCGATAGGTACGTATATAGTATGCGCACCGGGGTGATGATAGATACGTATATAGTATGAACACCGGGGTGGAGATAAGTACCTATATAGAAGGCGCAGATAGAGGTGTTACTTTTTATAGAAATATGTCATACTATTACCCTGGGCAATAGGAGAAATGGTGGGGAAGAAACAGCTTTTGCAAAAGGCAAAATTAGAAAGTAGCGGCGAAATGGGGCGACCAGGAAAGAGAAAGGTAGCAGATAAAGAGACGGCTATAGAGAGAGGGGGCGGACATAGAAGTTTGAATATAAAGATGTTACACACACGATCTTTCTTCAAATATATGTTTTTATGACCCCGAGCAACGCCGGGTAGCCCCGCTAGTCTATTATATAAAGGCCAGTTGTCTGTATGTCTGTCTGTCTGTTTGTTTGTATGTCCAGATACTCCTCAAAAACTACGCGGCGACATGTCAAAAAGTTGATATCTTTAGCACCGTACATATCCCGGAATCATAATATCTAAAAATCACGACAAACGATTCACTCGCTGACAGTCAACCGGACCACTTTCCGACAAAAGGTAGCAGTTTTTTCGTATTTTACACGAAATTTCAACGTTAATATGTACTAAATTCGAAATAATCTAATGTATTTATGTACTAATCCGATAAAATTGCCGAGTCACTATAAGCATCCCATAATCCCTTTGCCGGATGTACCCGGTCTTGCCCTAAATTGTGTCCGGTTGTATCAGATCATCCAATAACTTCTTTCCGGTTGCATCAATAACAACATAGGAATCCTACGTTACGAGTGTGTAGTGAAACAAGGGTTGCTCAATCACATCCGCACTTGTCCCATAATCCCTTGCCGGATGTACCCGGTCTTGACCTAAATTGTGTCCGGTTATATCAGGTCATCATGACGTCAGAGAGTGGCAGTTTTCCTTTCAGGCCAAATTGGGGGGGGGGGGTACGGTATTCGCCGGTGTGAGCATTACCTCCTCCTTTTTTGAGAGTGTTGAGGTAGGGTAGTATCGGTTCCGTTGTCATGATGCACTGATCCCATGCATTACCTCCTCCTTTTTTTAGAAGTGTTGAGGTAGGGTCGTATCGGTTCCGTTGTCATGATGCCCTCATCCCATGCATTATCTCCTCCTTATTTGAGACGTGTTGAGGTAGGGTCGTATCGGTTCCGTTGTCATGATGCACTGATCCCATGCATTACCTCCTCCTTTTTTGAGACGTGTAGAGGTAGGGTCGATTCGGTTCCGTTGTCATGATGCACTCATCCCATGCATTACATGGGGGGGGGGCGGTATCGGCATTCGGCGGTGGAAGGGAGGGTCGGCATTTGGCGGTGGGGCGCCTCAGGCCAAATCTGGGGCGGCGGAATGTCAGCAGTCGGCGGTGGGGCACCTCAGGCCGAATTTAGGGAGGGGGAATGTCGGCAGTCGGCGGTATGAGCGCCTCAGGCGAAATTATGCCGAATTTGGGGGAGGGGGGAGTTCCGGCATTCACCGGTGTGAGCGCCACAGGCGAAATTTGGGGGAGGGGCGGGGTATCGGCAGTGGGGCGCCTCAGGCGAAATTTGGGGGCGAGGGGGAGTGTCGGCATTCGGTGCGCCTCAGGCGAAATTTGGGGAGGAGGAGTTTCAGCATTCGCCGGTGTGGCGCCTCAGGCCAAATTAGGTGAGGTTCGCCAGTATGAGCGCCCCAGGCCGAATTGGGGGGAGGGGGAAGTTCCTGCATTCGTCGATGTGAGCGCCTATGGCGAAATTTGGAGGAGTACGAGTATTAAGCGGTAAGAGAGAGATCCCGACAGTGGGCGCGTATCAGGCCGTACTTTAGGGGAGAGGAAGTGAACAAAAGGAAAAGGGATTCAAAAATAAAATGATAATCTGATTTTTGATTCGAGAGTGTAAGATCGACACCTATCGGATAGGACTAGATAATACACTTTATCTCAAGGCAAAAATGCCGAGAACAGATACTACACTTTGATCTTAGCCAAAAAGCCAACAAAGCGGAAGAAAATCAAGGTATTTACTCCACCTCAGGAGTTAGGCACAAGGCCAGTTTTATCCTACTCCCACAAGTAAGATGTGACCACAGATTGGGTCGAGAAAGTGGGGTTAAAAGCCAGCGCTCGAGAGGTGAGCACTCTGGCCATTTAAAAATTGCCTGGGCAGCCCCGTCGGCATTCCCCGGTAGGGGCGCCTCAGACAGTAAGCAATAAACTTACTCCTCCCCAAAGAGGGGAGGCGAAGCCTGGGAGGGTGGACCTCCTAGAACTGCACAGGACAATCCCATAGACCCGCGTAAATCAAGGCCCGGAGGCCAAGACAATACCAGTCTATGGGGTGCAGTATCCATCGGAACAGATACTACACTTTGATCTTCGCCAAAAGGCGGAAGAAAATCAATTTATTTATCCAAAAATTGTGGTACAATAGTTAGATGTGGCACAAGGCCAAAAAGGGGTATGGGGGGGAAAATGGGGGTCGGGGGTCGTCCACTTGGTCTATGAATACCCTAGAAACTAGTTTCAGTCACCACAATACCACATTCACTCTATGGACTTAAGCTACTTAAAATATCCCCAGGTGTTGAAATGGATTTTATTTACAATAAATATTTACATGAGTGATGAAGGGAGTGGGAGAACAAAAACTAAGCCTTAAATAATCCCCCAAAAATAAATAAAAATAAAAGTGATGATAAAAATAAAGAACCAAAGAAAATGCTAATTAAGGTGTGTTAGTAAGGTACCCCCCATCCTATCTAGAGTATGAGCTGCTCGCTGTCTTCTGGTAAAGACCGAAAGCAAGAGAGTAAGCTCCTAATTGGGAGTGGGCGTTTCTATGGGGGCAAAAGAAATGGAGGGATGGGTTTGTCGGGATGTGCGGTGTCCTTCAGGATAAGAACTATTATGGCGGGTCGGGGATATAAAATAAATTAGGGAGCGGGCATCCTGAAGGAGTTCTGACACCTAAAATAAAGCTGGGGGCAAAGAGCTCATTTACGCTACTAGCTAATAGGGACTGCGCCCAAAATTTGCTGGTCAGTTTTTAAAAAGGGGTTGTTTTTTCGACAAAGAGACTTTTAAGGTCGCTGTGTGCCATGCCTAGGCAGGGAACACGAACTCGAATCTATTCCGCGTGAACACGCATAAGCTAGCGGTGTGTATCCACCTACTTTTGAAAAGTGGAGAAGGCAACCTCCTTCTATCAGATTTGATTTTGATTTTAAGCTGGTGTTTAAAATACGAAATCAAATCATAATAAGAAGGCGGCACCCCCCCACGCCCTATCTCTAAGCGAGAAGTATACACCACGAGTCTAGCCACGGCTAAGATCGCGAGCAAAACCATACGTTTCTCCCTGGGCCACAAGGGGTCCATGTTGAAGACAACGGATGCTAAATCCAAGCACGTCACCCGATCGGGGGTGATGCGAGCCGTCACCTCGCCGACATACGTCCAAAATTCACGAAGTTTGGAGCAGGTGAAAAAGGCATGTTCCGCCGTTTCAATTTCATCTTCCTCGCAACGTGGGCAAAAGGGGCTGATAGCCATACCAATTTTGAATCGTATGTCATTGAGGGGTAACACATTTCGAACCAATCGCCAGGTCAGAGAGAACTCAGAATTATTGAGATAGCTCCTGCCTGGCGCCCAATTCCACTGAGAGCGAGCCTCCTCCTCCGACAATCCAAGTCGCTCCCCCAGAGGATCCGAAGCGGTCCCCACCACTAACTCCCGATAGAATGTCCTTCTAGACCGGGCGAGGTCACTGGACCCCGGCAGCACTCTGAGCGCAGCTCGGCATTCGTTGAAGAACTGCGATTGACTCCTTGGCTTACGTCGGCATTCGGCCAAGTGGTCAGGGATGAGGTTAGGAAAAGCGCTTCCAACCGCAGGGCCCCACGCAGACTCCTCTGTCAAGGTTCGGCTCAGGAATGATAACCGCTCGGCATACAAATGGCTCGCCAAGTCGGGCATTCCCAAGCCTCCCACATCAGGACGTTGAGTACAGACCTGTCTACGGACTAGCGGCTTCCCCTTTGCCCACAAAAGCGAGAAAAGGAGACGCGTTAAAACCGCTCGGCGGTCCGCAGGCAGAGGTAGTACAGCCAATCGGTAAAGGATGAGCGGAAAGACGTACGTGACGCACGCCTCAGCCCGACCTTTAAGGGAAAGCCCCCTTCGAAGCCAAATCCTTACAGACGCTTCGACCTTAGACTGTACTTCCGACCAGTTCTTATCAAGCTGGAGACCGGGTCCGAACCATACGCCGAGGATCCGAACCGGGCCGTCAGTCCAGTTGAAAAGGCCCGGGAGCGCAGCCGCGCCACTCCAGGCAGCCAACCTTAGGCCATTGGATTTGCTAAGGTTGACTTTGGCCCCTGTCACTTTTTCGTACCTTCTGAGTGCCTTAGTCACCGCGAGAATGTCTCGAAAGCACGACACAAACACGGTGACATCATCGGCATACGCGGATACCCTGGCTCGCGCACCGCCAGGAAGAGCAATACCGCGTAGGGCCAGTCCAGGCTCCCCGATCCTAAGCCTGCGGAGAAAAGGCTCCAAGGCAAGGACGTAAAGCAGGGGAGACAGCGGACATCCCTGACGTACCGACCGAGAGACGGCAAAAGACTCCGATCGCATTCCATTCACTTGCACCACTGCCGTCGGCCCGCGATACAAAATGGAGATCCATCTGCGGAAGTCCGGTGTAAAACCGGAGGCCTCTAAAACAGATCCCAGGAAACGATGGTCGACCCTGTCAAAAGCTTTGGACTGATCTAAATTGATCAGCGCGGCTTCGGTGTCGTCTTCTAATCCCTCTATGATCGTGCGCATCAGATGCAAGTTGTTTTGAATCGATCTCCCCTTCACAGCGTAATTCTGATCAGGTTCGACCAACTCAGCGATAACAAGCTGCAACCGATTTGCAAGAACTTTGGCCAAAATCTTTAAATCTGTGTTTAGCAGAGTTATGGGCCTGTAATCGTCTAATTCCCCACCATCTTGGCCCTTTTTCTGAAGCAATGTGATCACTCCCTTGGTGACTTGACCGGGGATGGAACCCTGTTCAAACCAGTGATTGAAAACATTGACCAGAATAGGTACGAAGATGTGCGACAGCCTCAAGAACAATTCATAGGGCAAACCATCGAGTCCCGGCGATTTGTCGTAGCCGACCTGCTTCAGTGCAGCCAAGACCTCACACTCTGTAACGCGCCCATCACAGCTAGCCGCTCGGGCCGCCTCCAGGCGGGGCGAGCCAGCTAAATAGCTGCCAAACTCCTCGACGCGGAGTCCGGGCAGTTGGGTGAACCGTTCCATGAAATGCTCACGAAATCCCCGGCAAATCTCCCGAGCCGACACAAGGGTGTGTCCTTCCGGGTGTTTGACTTGACGAATGAGACCGACCGAGCTGCGACGAAGTGGAGTTCTACGCTCTTGCGCGTCCACATTCACGGCTTCGTTGGACACTCTATCTAGCCTAGCTCTAACTACTTGACCCTCATACCGCACGTTAGCCGCACGTTTCAGGTCCCCCTTAGCTAGCTCTATGCCTAGGGAATCCCCCCCAGCCACCGCCCGGGCCAGCTTATTTTCTAAACGCTTTTCTGTTTCTGCCTTATTTAGGGCGAGGCGTTGGCTATATTGAACAGAAAAGCGCCTAATGCCAACTTTGGCGTTAACCCACCACTTACTCCCGGTTACCGCCCCCACTAATCCCTTTTGAAAGTTAAGAGATAGCTGCTCCCGGAAGTCACGTATCTCCAGTAAGGAGGTATTTAACTTCCAGTAGCTAGCTACCTTGTGTGTCTTAGGGGCTAACTCCAGACTGGCCACAAGTAACTTGTGGTCAGAATGGCCTAACCAGTGGAACGTGGGACAAGAGATATAATCTACGTTGCCTCTTCTAATTAGCAATCTATCCAAGTAAGAACTTGAATGGAAAGTGCCGCTAGCGAGCCACGTCCACATCTCCCGCCCTGGGTGATCGATACGAAATCTGTCGACCAGATCGCATTGTGCCATCAGATCAGACAGACTTGTCTCACACCTATCCGACCCACTAGGTCCCCCCACCTTATCTATCCTGGGATCAAGGATGGCATTCCAATCTCCCACTAGGATTAGCCGCTCCGAACCACCGAGAAACCCCTCCAACCCCCGGAAAAAGGAAACCCTCTCACGAATGGAATTGGGCGCATAAACCGCGACGATTCGAAACATGGCACTATTCACGGCAACATCAGCCACGACCAGCCTGCCATCAGCATCCGCGTGAACAACGTTTACCCTTGCTAACAGAGTGCGTCTAACTAACAGCGAAACTCCCCGAGCAGAACGGTCACCAAAAGCTGAAAAAACATCGAAATGTTCCGACAGCAGTCGGTGATCGTCCATCGAAACATAGTGAGTTTCCTGTACCGCAGCCACATCTAATTCAAGAGCCTTGAGATCCCCCAGTATGCGGGCTGCCTTGCTTAAGGATCTCAAGCCTCTCGCGTTCAAGCTTCCTAGTTTCAAGGTCGTAGCCATTGCACTAGTCAGTGTCAATCAGCGGCCTAAAGTCTTTGTCAGTGAGGATGCCGACGGCATGCCCGATATTGCCAGTGAGCAATTCTGACGACGCGCGGCCGTCTCGGGAGATGCCCCCGACATCCAGGGGGAAGGTTAACTTTAAAGCTCTATAAAAACAAGGGTGGACGTAAATGGGGATCCTCCCTTCACATTTATCCCTCAGATCGTCGAGGGAGTCGTGCCCTTCTTCCACCAACGTTAGACCCAGGATCGCATCCTTTGCTGCTTCTATCATTCGCCACATGGATTTCGTGCGGCGAATTTTCGTCTTCCTGACGAACGTGATCAGCAAAGGAGCATCGGGGAAGTTGGACGGGTTGGTAGTGTCCAGACCCTGGGTCTTCGTAAGGAGCTGCAGCGGTTTGATGGCACCTCTCTGCTGCGGCGTAAGCTCGGCAGCGGCGTGGTGCAGATCTGCATTGCAGATGAGGTCCCCTGGCAGGAAGGGGAGCTTTCTCGTCTTCTCCTTTCTTGTAGGGGAGGGCGACGCTTTTTGTTTCTTGGCCTGTTTGGCCACATTGGGAGTTTTGGACCCCGACTCTTCCTTTCGAGACAGAGAGCGGGAACTAGCTGGGGGAGTTTCAGTGGGGGAAGGGGATTTCTGCTCAGTGGTGGGTTTAGGTTTTGGGGATTCGGGGGACTGAGCAGGAGAGATAGTCATCTCTACGGACATTGGGGCGGGGGATTGGGGCCCAGCCTCTTTGGATTGTGAAACGGCACGTTTGGCCACTTTTCTGTCCCGGGTGAACTTTTTCTCTGTCTCTCGAGCCGGGGCCGGGCAAGCGTCACCCTCCATCTTCTCCCCTTCCGAGTCGGACGATGATGATGTTGATGAAGGTAGTGACAGGGGAGCCTCTGTCTTCCGTTTGGTGGCCGCTGCCGTGCCAGATGTTTGCTGCGGCTCCTTATCGGTGGGCATATCCTCGCTCATTGACTTGGCGGGACCCCGCATCCCTTTTACTTCAGAGGGCTGCACTTTGGAGGAGGGCTTCTGTGGTTTGTTCTTTCGTACCACTGGGGTGAAACCCTCCTCGTCCTTATCAGTTCTAGGAGCTACTGATGCCGCTGGACCTCCCGGGGCTGCGGCAGAAGGGGTCTTCTTGATTGGCGCCTTTTTTGGGCAGTCTTTCGCCATATGCCCCTTCTGCTCGCAGTGCCAGCAATGTGGCCTCCTGCCCTCGACGATGATAGACATCGACCAGGAGTCGCACTTGAGCAGTGGCGGTATCTTGTTGAAGCCATCCCGGTCCAAACGCATTTTAATTTTGTAGTCCCCTACCATTAGGTTATGGGGACCGCGGACCGGGATTATGGCTTCGACGTCCCCATATTGACTCATCACTGCACCTAGTTGCTCCGAGTCAATATAGCAGGGGACGCCGAGGACAGTGACTAGTGTCCTCCTCCTGCTCAAGTACTCCGGCCTGAGGATCAGATGTTTATGCCTCAGGTCGGCCCTGGCCAACTTTTCCGCTTCTTGTTCTGAGGGGAGTAGTAAGTCCCAGGTCGCGAAACCTCGACGGCAAATATATGTCGCCGGGACTTTTAGGGACCATAGAATCTCCCCTACCGTCTCGATCTGGACCCCAGCCAGCCCTTTGGTTCTGGAGTCGATGGTGACTAGCGAAACAATTCGCTTCGCTAGCCGGTCCACCGCTCCTGGCGCTGCTTTGATAACGCTACCGTCGGTTAGTTCCTTGTACTTAGACTCGAACAACCGACGGTATTCTGATGGGCTTCTTTGCGACTGGGGTCCCCACTGGTCTTTAGGTGATTGGGCAGGAGAGTTGGTTTGCGCCGGAGTTGTAGGTGTTACAGCCTTCGTCGGCGACGGCGTCTTCTGCCCGGGAGGTATCGCCCATGAATTGGGTGTCTCCGCTGGTGTTGATGAGAGGGACGGCCACTCCTTTGGAGCTGTTTCCGGCGTTGTTGCCGGCGGAGTGGCCGCCTTGGTTCCTCTCTTGCCAGCGACATCCGCTGCTCCTTTTTTGGTGACGGTGCGAGCAGCCCCCATCTTCCTCGGCCTAGACTGCCGCATGCTAGCCTTGGCCGGGCCATCTGGAGTCAGCTGCAGAACTTCCATGCTGCTGTCTCTGCTACTGCCACGACTGCTCACAGGGCTGTGGTCGCTGCAGACACTGCTGTCGCTGCAAATGCTGCTGTCACTTCCAAAGAGTTCTTGGGTGAGGTTGCGGCATTGAGCAGAGTCCCTGTCAATGTGGGCTGGCGGCTGATCTGGGTCGGTGGCCCCTTCTTTGTGGGACTCCACTGACCGGGTCGCTCTTACTCCTGGAGGCAGGCGGCCTTTTCGCCTACTACCAGGCGGGCTGACGGTTGAAGCCCGACGAGCGATTGGTGCAGTGGGGAGTCGTTCCCACCGACCCAGATCACCTCTAGGATCTGAGCTATCCTGGGTGGAGCTGCCGGGGACAGCAGCGTGCAAGCTAACAGGGCTCCCGCCTAAGGCGGCAGACCCTGATCTACTTTCAGTGCTGGGAGCGGCACTGGCGGACGTACTGGGCACGACGCCTATGGCGGCGTGACCGTCCTGCTGTTTGAGGTCTGCTCCCTCCCCGACCTGAGACCGTCGCCTCAGTTCGGAAAAGGAGCCCGGGCTAGACAAAGACTCTGCAGCAGAGCCCGGACCACTCCTCCCCTCTTCCATCCAACTCCCGGCTAGAGACCCGCCGATTCGGATTCAGGAAGACCGTCGCCAAAAGGTACGTAAGTCAGACCCGAAACCTGCCAGCTGCTTAAGTCAAGCCTGGGGGTTGGACACCTGCAAGAGAAGGGAACAAAAAGATTAATACAATGGAACCGCCCAACAGGGGCGGCCACCCAAGAGGGGTGTGAAGAGACAAATTGCCCAACAGGGGCTAGTCTAAGGGGACAGAGAGAGTCCCCTGATGATTTAGCTTTAAACTGGGCGGGGCCCAAGTAGCTGGTCTCCTCTTAGGCAATCACAAGTGATTGCCTAAGAGTTGCCTGAAAAAATACAAGACGAGTCAAGATTTTAAAAGGCGGGAGAAAATCAATTTATTTATCCAAAAATTTGTACATAAATAATCAGATGTGGCACAAGGCCAAAAAGGGGTATGGGGGGGAAGATGGGGGTCGGGGGTCGTCCACTTGGTCTATGAATACCCTAAAAACTAGTTTCAGTCACCACAATACCACATTCACTCTATGGACTTAAGCTACTTAAAATATCCCCAGGTGTTTCAATGAATTTTATTTACAATAGATATTTACATGTGTGATGATGGGAGTGGGAGAACAAAAAACTAAGCCTTAAATAATCCCCCAAAAATAAATAAAAATAAAAGTGATGATAAAAATAAAGAACCAAAGAAAATGCTAATTAAGGTGTGTTAGTAAGGTACCCCCCATCCTATCTAGAGTATGAGCTGCTCGCTGTCTTCTGGTACAGACCGAAAGCAAGAGAGTAAGCTCCTAATTGGGAGTGGGCGTTTCTATGGGGGCAAAAGAAATGGAGGGATGGGTTTGTCGGGATGTGCGGTGTCCTTCAGGATAAGAACTATTATGGCGGGTCGGGGATATAAAATAAATTAGGGAGCGGGCATCCTGAAGGAGTTCTGACACCTAAAATAAAGCTGGGGGCAAAGAGCTCATTTACGCTACTAGCTAATAGGGACTGCGCCCAAAATTTACTGGTCAGTTTTTAAGGGGATTTTTGTTTTTCGACAAAGATGCTTTAAGGTCGCTGTGTGCCATGCCTAGGCAGGGAACACGAACTCGAATCTATTCCGCGTGAACACGCATAAACTAGCGGTGTGTATCCACCTACTTTTGAAAAGTGAAGAAGGCAACCTCCTTCTATCAGATTTGATTTTGATTTTAAGCTGGTGTTTAAAATACGAAATCAAATCATAATAAGAAGGCGGCACCCCCCCACGCCCTATCTCTAAGCGAGAAGTATACACCACGAGTCTAGCTACGGCTAAGATCGCGAGCAAAACCATACGTTTCTCCCTGGGCCACAAGGGGTCCATGTTGAAGACAACGGATGCTAAATCCAAGCACGTCACCCGATCGGGGGTGATGCGAGCCGTCACCTCGCCGACATACGTCCAAAATTCACGAAGTTTGGAGCAGGTGAAAAAGGCATGTTCCGCCGTTTCAATTTCATCTTCCTCGCAACGTGGGCAAAAGGGGCTGATAGCCATACCAATTTTGAATCGTATGTCATTGAGGGGTAACACATTTCGAACCAATCGCCAGGTCAGAGAGAACTCAGAATTATTGAGATAGCTCCTGCCTGGCGCCCAATTCCACTGAGAGCGAGCCTCCTCCTCCGACAATCCAAGTCGCTCCCCAAGAGGATCCGAAGCGGTCCCCACCACTAACTCCCGATAGAATGTCCTTCTAGACCGGGCGAGGTCACTGGACCCCGGCAGCACTCTGAGCGCAGCTCGGCATTCGTTGAAGAACTGCGATTGACTCCTTGGCTTACGTCGGCATTCGGCCAAGTGGTCAGGGATGAGGTTAGGAAAAGCGCTTCCAACCGCAGGGCCCCACGCAGACTCCTCTGTCAAGGTTCGGCTCAGGAATGATAACCGCTCGGCATACAAATGGCTCGCCAAGTCGGGCATTCCCAAGCCTCCCACATCAGGACGTTGAGTACAGACCTGTCTACGGACTAGCGGCTTCCCCTTTGCCCACAAAAGCGAGAAAAGGAGACGCGTTAAAACCGCTCGGCGGTCCGCAGGCAGAGGTAGTACAGCCAATCGGTAAAGGATGAGCGGAAAGACGTACGTGACGCACGCCTCAGCCCGACCTTTAAGGGAAAGCCCCCTTCGAAGCCAAATCCTTACAGACGCTTCGACCTTAGACTGTACTTCCGACCAGTTCTTATCAAGCTGGAGACCGGGTCCGAACCATACGCCGAGGATCCGAACCGGGCCGTCAGTCCAGTTGAAAAGGCCCGGGAGCGCAGCCGCGCCACTCCAGGCAGCCAACCTTAGGCCATTGGATTTGCTAAGGTTGACTTTGGCCCCTGTCACTTTTTCGTACCTTCTGAGTGCCTTAGTCACCGCGAGAATGTCTCGAAAGCACGACACAAACACGGTGACATCATCGGCATACGCGGATACCCTGGCTCGCGCACCGCCAGGAAGAGCAATACCGCGTAGGGCCAGTCCAGGCTCCCCGATCCTAAGCCTGCGGAGAAAAGGCTCCAAGGCAAGGACGTAAAGCAGGGGAGACAGCGGACATCCCTGACGTACCGACCGAGAGACGGCAAAAGACTCCGATCGCATTCCATTCACTTGCACCACTGCCGTCGGCCCGCGATACAAAATGGAGATCCATCTGCGGAAGTCCGGTGTAAAACCGGAGGCCTCTAAAACAGATCCCAGGAACCGATGGTCGACCCTGTCAAAAGCTTTGGACTGATCTAAATTGATCAGCGCGGCTTCGGTGTCGTCTTCTAATCCCTCTATGATCGTGCGCATCAGATGCAAGTTGTTTTGAATCGATCTCCCCTTCACAGCATAATTCTGATCAGGTTCGACCAACTCAGCGATAACAAGCTGCAACCGATTTGCAAGAACTTTGGCCAAAATCTTTAAATCTGTGTTTAGCAGAGTTATGGGCCTGTAATCGTCTAATTCCCCACCATCTTGGCCCTTTTTCTGAAGCAATGTGATCACTCCCTTGGTGACTTGACCGGGGATGGAACCCTGTTCAAACCAGTGATTGAAAACATTGACCAGAATAGGTACGAAGATGTGCGACAGCCTCAAGAACAATTCATAGGGCAAACCATCGAGTCCCGGCGATTTGTCGTAGCCGACCTGCTTCAGTGCAGCCAAGACCTCACACTCTGTAACGCGCCCATCACAGCTAGCCGCTCGGGCCGCCTCCAGGCGGGGCGAGCCAGCTAAATAGCTGCCAAACTCCTCGACGCGGAGTCCGGGCAGTTGGGTGAACCGTTCCATGAAATGCTCACGAAATCCCCGGCAAATCTCCCGAGCCGACACAAGGGTGTGTCCTTCCGGGTGTTTGACTTGACGAATGAGACCGACCGAGCTGCGACGAAGTGGAGTTCTACGCTCTTGCGCGTCCACATTCACGGCTTCGTTGGACACTCTATCTAGCCTAGCTCTAACTACTTGACCTTCATACCGCACGTTAGCCGCACGTTTCAGGTCCCCCTTAGCTAGTTCTATGCCTAGGGAATCCCCCCCAGCCACCGCCCGGGCCAGCTTAGTTTCTAAACGCTTTTCTGTTTCTGCCTTATTTAAGGCGAGGCGTTGGCTATATTGCACAGAAAAGCGCCTAATGCCAACTTTGGCGTTAACCCACCACTTACTCCCGGTTACCGCCCCCACTAATCCCTTTTGAAAGTTAAGAGATAGCTGCTCCCGGAAGTCACGTATCTCCAGTAAGGAGGTATTTAACTTCCAGTAGCTAGCTACCTTGTGTGTCTTAGGGCCTAACTCCAGACTGGCCACAAGTAGCTTGTGGTCAGAATGGCCTAACCAGTGGAACGTGGGACAAGAGATATAATCTACGTTGCCTCTTCTAATTAGCAATCTATCCAAGTAAGTACTTGAAAGGAAAGTGCCGCTAGCGAGCCACGTCCACATCTCCCGCCCTGGGTGATCGATACGAAATCTGTCGACCAGATCGCATTGTGCCATCAGATCAGACAGACTTGTCTCACACCTATCCGACCCACTAGGTCCCCCCACCTTATCTATCCTGGGATCAAGGATGGCATTCCAATCTCCCACTAGGATTAGCCGCTCCGAACCACCGAGAAACCCCTCCAACCCTCGGAAAAAGGAAACCCTCTCACGAATGGAATTGGGCGCATAAACCGCGACGATTCGAAACATGGCACTATTCACGGCAACATCAGCCACGACCAGTCTGCCATCAGCATCCGCGTGAACAACGTTTACCCTTGCTAACAGAGTGCGTCTAACTAACAGCGAAACTCCCCGAGCAGAACGGTCACCAAATGCTGAAAAAACATCGAAATGTTCCGACAGCAGTCGATGATCGTCCATCGAAACATAGTGAGTTTCCTGTACCGCAGCCACATCTAATTCAAAAGCCTTGAGATCCCCCAGTATGCGGGCTGCTTTGCTTAAGGATCTCAAGCCTCTCGCGTTCAAGCTTCCTAGTTTCAAGGTCGTAGCCATTGCACTAGTCAGTGTCAATCAGCGGCCTAAAGTCTTTGTCAGTGAGGATGCCGACGGCATGCCCGATATTGCCAGTGAGCAATTCTGACGACGCGCGGCCGTCTCGGGAGATGCCCCCGACATCCAGGGGGAAGGTTAACTTTAACGCTCTATAAAAACAAGGGTGGACGTAAATGGGGATCCTCCCTTCACATTTATCCCTCAGATCGTCGAGGGAGTCGTGCCCTTCTTCCACCAACGTTAGACCCAGGATCGCATCCTTTGCTGCTTCTATCATTCGCCACATGGATTTCGTGCGGCGAATTTTCGTCTTCCTGACGAACGTGATCAGCAAAGGAGCATCGGGGAAGTTGGACGGGTTGGTAGTGTCCAGACCCTGGGTCTTCGTAAGGAGCTGCAGCGGTTTGATGGCACCTCTCTGCTGCGGCGTAAGCTCGGCAGCGGCGTGGTGCAGATCTGCATTGCAGATGAGGTCCCCTGGCAGGAAGGGGAGCTTTCTCGTCTTCTCCTTTCTTGTAGGAGAGGGCGACGCTTTTTGTTTCTTGGCCTGTTTGGCCACATTGGGAGTTTTGGACCCCGACTCTTCCTTTCGAGACAGAGAGCGGGAACTAGCTGGGGGAGTTTCAGTGGGGGAAGGGGATTTCTGCTCAGTGGTGGGTTTAGGTTTTGGGGATTCGGGGGACTGAGCAGGAGAGATAGTCATCTCTACGGACATTGGGGCGGGGGATTGGGGCCCAGCCTCTTTTGATAGTGAAACGGCACGTTTGGCCACCTTTCTGTCCCGGGTGAACTTTTTCTCTGTCTCTCGAGCCGGGGCCGGGCAAGCGTCACCCTCCATCTTCTCCCCTTCCGAGTCGGACGATGATGATGTTGATGAAGGTAGTGACAGGGGAGCCTCTGTCTTCCGTTTGGTGGCCGCTGCCGTGCCAGATGTTTGCTGCGGCTCCTTATCGGTGGGCATATCCTCGCTCATTGACTTGGCGGGACCCCGCATCCCTTTTACTTCAGAGGGCTGCACTTTGGAGGAGGGCTTCTGTGGTTTGTTCTTTCGTACCACTGGGGTGAAACCCTCCTCGTCCTTATCAGTTCTAGGAGCTACTGATGCCGCTGGACCTCCCGGGGCTGCGGCAGAAGGGGTCTTCTTGATTGGCGCCTTTTTTGGGCAGTCTTTCGCCATATGCCCCTTCTGCTCGCAGTGCCAGCAATGTGGCCTCCTGCCCTCGACGATGATAGACATCGACCAGGAGTCGCACTTGAGCAGTGGCGGTATCTTGTTGAAGCCATCCCGGTCCAAACGCATTTTAATTTTGTAGTCCCCTACCATTAGGTTATGGGGACCGCGGACCGGGATTATGGCTTCGACGTCCCCATATTGACTCATCACTGCACCTAGTTGCTCCGAGTCAATATAGCAGGGGACGCCGAGGACAGTGACTAGTGTCCTCCTCCTGCTCAAGTACTCCGGCCTGAGGATCAGATGTTTATGCCTCAGGTCGGCCCTGGCCAACTTTTCCGCTTCTTGTTCTGAGGGGAGTAGTAAGTCCCAGGTCGCGAAACCTCGACGGCAAATATATGTCGCCGGGACTTTTAGGGACCATAGAATCTCCCCTACCGTCTCGATCTGGACCCCAGCCAGCCCTTTGGTTCTGGAGTCGATGGTGACTAGCGAAACAATTCGCTTCGCTAGCCGGTCCACCGCTCCTGGCGCTGCTTTGATAACGCTACCGTCGGTTAGTTCCTTGTACTTAGACTCGAACAACCGACGGTATTCTGATGGGCTTCTTTGCGACTGGGGTCCCCACTGGTCTTTAGGTGATTGGGCAGGAGAGTTGGTTTGCGCCGGAGTTGTAGGTGTTACAGCCTTCGTCGGCGACGGCGTCTTCTGCCCGGGAGGTATCGCCCATGAATTGGGTGTCTCCGCTGGTGTTGATGAGAGGGACGGCCACTCCTTTGGAGCTGTTTCCGGCGTTGTTGCCGGCGGAGTGGCCGCCTTGGTTCCTCTCTTGCCAGCGACATCCGCTGCTCCTTTTTTGGTGACGGTGCGAGCAGCCCCCATCTTCCTCGGCCTAGACTGCCGCATGCTAGCCTTGGCCGGGCCATCTGGAGTCAGCTGCAGAACTTCCATGCTGCTGTCTCTGCTACTGCCACGACTGCTCACAGGGCTGTGGTCGCTGCAGACACTGCTGTCGCTGCAAATGCTGCTGTCACTTCCAAAGAGTTCTTGGGTGAGGTTGCGGCATTGAGCAGAGTCCCTGTCAATGTGGGCTGGCGGCTGATCTGGGTCGGTGGCCCCTTCTTTGTGGGACTCCACTGACCGGGTCGCTCTTACTCCTGGAGGCAGGCGGCCTTTTCGCCTACTACCAGGCGGGCTGACGGTTGAAGCCCGACGAGCGATTGGTGCAGTGGGGAGTCGTTCCCACCGACCCAGATCACCTCTAGGATCTGAGCTATCCTGGGTGGAGCTGCCGGGGACAGCAGCGTGCAAGCTAACAGGGCTCCCGCCTAAGGCGGCAGACCCTGATCTACTTTCAGTGCTGGGAGCGGCACTGGCGGACGTACTGGGCACGACGCCTATGGCGGCGTGACCGTCCTGCTGTTTGAGGTCTGCTCCCTCCCCGACCTGAGACCGTCGCCTCAGTTCGGAAAAGGAGCCCGGGCTAGACAAAGACTCTGCAGCAGAGCCCGGACCACTCCTCCCCTCTTCCATCCAACTCCCGGCTAGAGACCCGCCGATTCGGATTCAGGAAGACCGTCGCCAAAAGGTACGTAAGTCAGACCCGAAACCTGCCAGCTGCTTAAGTCAAGCCTGGGGGTTGGACACCTGCAAGAGAAGGGAACAAAAAGATTAATACAATGGAACCGCCCAACAGGGGCGGCCACCCAAGAGGGGTGTGAAGAGACAAATTGCCCAACAGGGGCTAGTCTAAGGGGACAGAGAGAGTCCCCTGATGATTTAGCTTTAAACTGGGCGGGGCCCAAGTAGCTGGTCTCCTCTTAGGCAATCACAAGTGATTGCCTAAGAGTTGCCTGAAAAAATACAAGACGAGTCAAGATTTTAAAAGGCGGGAGAAAATCAATTTATTTATCCAAAAATTTGTACATAAATAATCAGATGTGGCACAAGGCCAAAAAGGGGTATGGGGATGAAGATGGGGGTCGGGGGTCGTCCACTTGGTCTATGAATACCCTAAAAACTAGTTTCAGTCACCACAATACCACATTCACTCTATGGACTTAAGCTACTTAAAATATCCCCAGGTGTTGAAATGAATTTTATTTACAATAAATATTTACATGAGTGATGATGGGAGTGGGAGAACAAAAAACTAAGCCTTAAATAATCCCCCAAAAATAAATAAAAATAAAAGGGATGATAAAAATAAAGAACCAAAGAAAATGCTAATTATGGTGTGTTAGTAAGGTACCCCCCATCCTATCTAGAGTATGAGCTGCTCGCTGTCTTCTGGTAAAGACCGAAAGCAAGAGAGTCAGCTCCTAATTGGGAGTGGGCGTTTCTATGGGGGCAAAAGAAATGGAGGGATGGGTTTGTCGGGATGAGCGGTGTCCTTCAGGATAAGAACTATTATGGCGGGTCGGGGATATAAAACAAATTAGGGAACGGGCATCCTGAAGGAGTTCTGACACCTAAAATAAATCTGGGGACAGAGAGCTCATTTACGCTACTAGCTAATAGGGACTGCGCCAAAGAATTTGCTGGTCAGTTTTTTTAAAAAAGGGGGTTGTTTTTTCGACAAAGAGACTTTGAGGTCGCTGTGTGCCATGCCTAGGCAGGGAACACGAACTCGAATCTATTCCGCGTGAACACGCATAAACTAGCGGTGTGTATCCACCTACTTTTGAAAAGTGAAGAAGGCAACCTCCTTCTATCAGATTTGATTTTGATTTTAAGCTGGTGTTTAAAATACGAAATCAAATCATAATAAGAAGGCGGCACCCCCCCACGCCCTATCTCTAAGCGAGAAGTATACACCACGAGTCTAGCTACGGCTAAGATCGCGAGCAAAACCATACGTTTCTCCCTGGGCCACAAGGGGTCCATGTTGAAGACAACGGATGCTAAATCCAAGCACGTCACCCGATCGGGGGTGATGCGAGCCGTCACCTCGCCGACATACGTCCAAAATTCACGAAGTTTGGAGCAGGTGAAAAAGGCATGTTCCGCCGTTTCAATTTCATCTTCCTCGCAACGTGGGCAAAAGGGGCTGATAGCCATACCAATTTTGAATCGTATGTCATTGAGGGGTAACACATTTCGAACCAATCGCCAGGTCAGAGAGAACTCAGAATTATTGAGATAGCTCCTGCCTGGCGCCCAATTCCACTGAGAGCGAGCCTCCTCCTCCGACAATCCAAGTCGCTCCCCAAGAGGATCCGAAGCGGTCCCCACCACTAACTCCCGATAGAATGTCCTTCTAGACCGGGCGAGGTCACTGGACCCCGGCAGCACTCTGAGCGCAGCTCGGCATTCGTTGAAGAACTGCGATTGACTCCTTGGCTTACGTCGGCATTCGGCCAAGTGGTCAGGGATGAGGTTAGGAAAAGCGCTTCCAACCGCAGGGCCCCACGCAGACTCCTCTGTCAAGGTTCGGCTCAGGAATGATAACCGCTCGGCATACAAATGGCTCGCCAAGTCGGGCATTCCCAAGCCTCCCACATCAGGACGTTGAGTACAGACCTGTCTACGGACTAGCGGCTTCCCCTTTGCCCACAAAAGCGAGAAAAGGAGACGCGTTAAAACCGCTCGGCGGTCCGCAGGCAGAGGTAGTACAGCCAATCGGTAAAGGATGAGCGGAAAGACGTACGTGACGCACGCCTCAGCCCGACCTTTAAGGGAAAGCCCCCTTCGAAGCCAAATCCTTACAGACGCTTCGACCTTAGACTGTACTTCCGACCAGTTCTTATCAAGCTGGAGACCGGGTCCGAACCATACGCCGAGGATCCGAACCGGGCCGTCAGTCCAGTTGAAAAGGCCCGGGAGCGCAGCCGCGCCACTCCAGGCAGCCAACCTTAGGCCATTGGATTTGCTAAGGTTGACTTTGGCCCCTGTCACTTTTTCGTACCTTCTGAGTGCCTTAGTCACCGCGAGAATGTCTCGAAAGCACGACACAAACACGGTGACATCATCGGCATACGCGGATACCCTGGCTCGCGCACCGCCAGGAAGAGCAATACCGCGTAGGGCCAGTCCAGGCTCCCCGATCCTAAGCCTGCGGAGAAAAGGCTCCAAGGCAAGGACGTAAAGCAGGGGAGACAGCGGACATCCCTGACGTACCGACCGAGAGACGGCAAAAGACTCCGATCGCATTCCATTCACTTGCACCACTGCCGTCGGCCCGCGATACAAAATGGAGATCCATCTGCGGAAGTCCGGTGTAAAACCGGAGGCCTCTAAAACAGATCCCAGGAACCGATGGTCGACCCTGTCAAAAGCTTTGGACTGATCTAAATTGATCAGCGCGGCTTCGGTGTCGTCTTCTAATCCCTCTATGATCGTGCGCATCAGATGCAAGTTGTTTTGAATCGATCTCCCCTTCACAGCATAATTCTGATCAGGTTCGACCAACTCAGCGATAACAAGCTGCAACCGATTTGCAAGAACTTTGGCCAAAATCTTTAAATCTGTGTTTAGCAGAGTTATGGGCCTGTAATCGTCTAATTCCCCACCATCTTGGCCCTTTTTCTGAAGCAATGTGATCACTCCCTTGGTGACTTGACCGGGGATGGAACCCTGTTCAAACCAGTGATTGAAAACATTGACCAGAATAGGTACGAAGATGTGCGACAGCCTCAAGAACAATTCATAGGGCAAACCATCGAGTCCCGGCGATTTGTCGTAGCCGACCTGCTTCAGTGCAGCCAAGACCTCACACTCTGTAACGCGCCCATCACAGCTAGCCGCTCGGGCCGCCTCCAGGCGGGGCGAGCCAGCTAAATAGCTGCCAAACTCCTCGACGCGGAGTCCGGGCAGTTGGGTGAACCGTTCCATGAAATGCTCACGAAATCCCCGGCAAATCTCCCGAGCCGACACAAGGGTGTGTCCTTCCGGGTGTTTGACTTGACGAATGAGACCGACCGAGCTGCGACGAAGTGGAGTTCTACGCTCTTGCGCGTCCACATTCACGGCTTCGTTGGACACTCTATCTAGCCTAGCTCTAACTACTTGACCCTCATACCGCACGTTAGCCGCACGTTTCAGGTCCCCCTTAGCTAGCTCTATGCCTAGGGAATCCCCCCCAGCCACCGCCCGGGCCAGCTTATTTTCTAAACGCTTTTCTGTTTCTGCCTTATTTAGGGCGAGGCGTTGGCTATATTGAACAGAAAAGCGCCTAATGCCAACTTTGGCGTTAACCCACCACTTACTCCCGGTTACCGCCCCCACTAATCCCTTTTGAAAGTTAAGAGATAGCTGCTCCCGGAAGTCACGTATCTCCAGTAAGGAGGTATTTAACTTCCAGTAGCTAGCTACCTTGTGTGTCTTAGGGGCTAACTCCAGACTGGCCACAAGTAACTTGTGGTCAGAATGGCCTAACCAGTGGAACGTGGGACAAGAGATATAATCTACGTTGCCTCTTCTAATTAGCAATCTATCCAAGTAAGAACTTGAATGGAAAGTGCCGCTAGCGAGCCACGTCCACATCTCCCGCCCTGGGTGATCGATACGAAATCTGTCGACCAGATCGCATTGTGCCATCAGATCAGACAGACTTGTCTCACACCTATCCGACCCACTAGGTCCCCCCACCTTATCTATCCTGGGATCAAGGATGGCATTCCAATCTCCCACTAGGATTAGCCGCTCCGAACCACCGAGAAACCCCTCCAACCCCCGGAAAAAGGAAACCCTCTCACGAATGGAATTGGGCGCATAAACCGCGACGATTCGAAACATGGCACTATTCACGGCAACATCAGCCACGACCAGTCTGCCATCAGCATCCGCGTGAACAACGTTTACCCTTGCTAACAGAGTGCGTCTAACTAACAGCGAAACTCCCCGAGCAGAACGGTCACCAAAAGCTGAAAAAACATCGAAATGTTCCGACAGCAGTCGGTGATCGTCCATCGAAACATAGTGAGTTTCCTGTACCGCAGCCACATCTAATTCAAGAGCCTTGAGATCCCCCAGTATGCGGGCTGCCTTGCTTAAGGATCTCAAGCCTCTCGCGTTCAAGCTTCCTAGTTTCAAGGTCGTAGCCATTGCACTAGTCAGTGTCAATCAGCGGCCTAAAGTCTTTGTCAGTGAGGATGCCGACGGCATGCCCGATATTGCCAGTGAGCAATTCTGACGACGCGCGGCCGTCTCGGGAGATGCCCCCGACATCCAGGGGGAAGGTTAACTTTAACGCTCTATAAAAACAAGGGTGGACGTAAATGGGGATCCTCCCTTCACATTTATCCCTCAGATCGTCGAGGGAGTCGTGCCCTTCTTCCACCAACGTTAGACCCAGGATCGCATCCTTTGCTGCTTCTATCATTCGCCACATGGATTTCGTGCGGCGAATTTTCGTCTTCCTGACGAACGTGATCAGCAAAGGAGCATCGGGGAAGTTGGACGGGTTGGTAGTGTCCAGACCCTGGGTCTTCGTAAGGAGCTGCAGCGGCCTGAGCGCGCTTCTTTGCTGCGGCGTGAGCTCGGCAGCGGCGTGGTGCAGATCTGCTTCGCAGATGAGGTCCCCTGGCAGGAAGGGGAGCTTTCTCGTCTTCTCCTTTCTTGTAGGAGAGGGCGACGCTTTTTGTTTCTTGGCCTGTTTGGCCACATTGGGAGTTTTGGACCCCGACTCTTCCTTTCGAGACAGAGAGCGGGAACTAGCTGGGGGAGTTTCAGTGGGGGAAGGGGATTTCTGCTCAGTGGTGGGTTTAGGTTTTGGGGATTCGGGGGACTGAGCAGGAGAGATAGTCATCTCTACGGACATTGGGGCGGGGGATTGGGGCCCAGCCTCTTTTGATAGTGAAACGGCACGTTTGGCCACCTTTCTGTCCCGGGTGAACTTTTTCTCTGTCTCTCGAGCCGGGGCCGGGCAAGCGTCACCCTCCATCTTCTCCCCTTCCGATTCGGACGATGAAGATGTTGACGAAGGTAGTGACAGGGGAACCTCGGTTTTTCGTTTCGTGGCCGCTGCCGTGCTAGATGTTTGCTGCGGCTCCTTATCGGTGGGCATATCCACGCTCATTGACTTAGCGGGACCCCGCATCCCTTTTACTTCAGAGGGCTGCACTTTGGAGGAGGGCTTCTGTGGTTTGTTCTTTCGAACCACTGGGGTGAAACCCTCCTCGTCCTTATCAGTTCTAGGAGCTACTGATGCCGCTGGACCTCCCGGGGCTGCGGCAGAAGGGGTCTTCTTGATTGGCGCCTTTTTTGGGCAGTCTTTCGCCATATGCCCCTTCTGCTCGCAGTGCCAGCAATGTGGCCTCCTGCCCTCGACGATGATAGACATCGACCAGGAGTCGCACTTGAGCAGTGGCGGTATCTTGTTGAAGCCATCCCGGTCCAAACGCATTTTAATTTTGTAGTCCCCTACCATTAGGTTATGGGGACCGCGGACCGGGATTATGGCTTCGACGTCCCCATATTGACTCATCACTGCACCTAGTTGCTCCGAGTCAATATAGCAGGGGACGCCGAGGACAGTGACTAGTGTCCTCCTCCTGCTCAAGTACTCCGGCCTGAGGATCAGATGTTTATGCCTCAGGTCGGCCCTGGCCAACTTTTCCGCTTCTTGTTCTGAGGGGAGTAGTAAGTCCCAGGTTGCGAAACCTCGACGGCAAATATATGTCGCCGGGACTTTCAGGGACCATAAAATCTCCCCTACCGTTTCGATCTGGAGCCCAGCCAGCCCTTTGGTTCTGGAGTCGATGGTGACTAGCGAAACAATTCGCTTCGCTAGCCGTTCCACCGCTCCTGGCGCTGCTTTGATAACGCTACCGTCGGTTAGTTCCTTGTACTTAGACTCGAACAACCGACGGTATTCTGACGGGCTTCTTTGCGACTGGGGTCCCCACTGGTCTTTAGGTGATTGGGCAGGAGAGTTGGTTTGCGCCGGAGTTGTAGGTGTTACAGCCTTCGTCGGCGACGGCGTCTTCTGCCCGGGAGGTATCGCCCATGAATTGGGTGTCTCCGCTGGTGTTGATGAGAGGGACGGCCACTCCTTTGGAGCTGTTTCCGGCGTTGTTGCCGGCGGAGTGGCCGCCTTGGTTCCTCTCTTGCCAGCGACATCCGCTGCTCCTTTCTTCAATACAGTGCGAGCAGCCCCCATCTTCCTCGGCCTAGACTGCCGCATGCTAGCCTTGGCCGGGCCATCTGGAGTCAGCTGCAGAACTTCCATGCTGCTGTCTCTGCTACTGCCACTACTGCTCACAGGGCTGTGGTCGCTGCAGACACTGCTGTCGCTGCAAATGCTGCTGTCACTTCCAAAGAGTTCTTGGGTGAGGTTGCGGCATTGAGCAGAGTCCCTGTCAATGTGGGCTGGCGGCTGATCTGGGTCGGTGGCCCCTTCTTTGTGGGACTCCACTGACCGGGTCGCTCTTACTCCTGGAGGCAGGCGGCCTTTTCGCCTACTACCAGGCGGGCTGACGGTTGAAGCCCGACGAGCGATTGGTGCAGTGGGGAGTCGTTCCCACCGACCCAGATCACCTCTAAGATCTGAGCTATCCTGGGTGGAGCTGCCGGGGACAGCAGCGTGCAAGCTAACAGGGCTCCCGCCTAAGGCGGCAGACCCTGATCTACTTTCAGTGCTGGGAGCGGCACTGGCGGACGTACTGGGCACGACGCCTATGGCGGCGTGACCGTCCTGCTGTTTGAGGTCTGCTCCCTCCCCGACCTGAGACCGTCGCCTCAGTTCGGAAAAGGAGCCCGGGCTAGACAAAGACTCTGCAGCAGAGCCCGGACCACTCCTCCCCTCTTCCATCCAACTCCCGGCTAGAGACCCGCCGATTCGGATTCAGGAAGACCGTCGCCAAAAGGTACGTAAGTCAGACCCGAAACCTGCCAGCTGCTTAAGTCAAGCCTGGGGGTTGGACACCTGCAAGAGAAGGGAACAAAAAGATTAATACAATGGAACCGCCCAACAGGGGCGGCCACCCAAGAGGGGTGTGAAGAGACAAATTGCCCAACAGGGGCTAGTCTAAGGGGACAGAGAGAGTCCCCTGAAGATTTAGCTTTAAACTGGGCGGGGCCCAAGTAGCTGGTCTCCTCTTAGGCAATCACGGGTGATTGCCTAAGAGTTGCCTGAAAAAATCGAAGACAAGTCAATGATTTTAACAGGCGGGAGAAAATCAATTTATTTATCCAAAAATTTGTACATAAATAATCAGATGTGGCACAAGGCCAAAAAGGGGTATGGGGGGGGAAGATGGGGGTCGGGGGTCGTCCACTTGGTCTATGAATACCCTAAAAACTAGTTTCAGTCACCACAATACCACATTCACTCTATGGACTTAAGCTACTTAAAATATCCCCAGGTGTTTCAATGAATTTTATTTACAATAGATATTTACATGTGTGATGATGGGAGTGGGAGAACAAAAAACTAAGCCTTAAATAATCCCCCAAAAATAAATAAAAATAAAAGTGATGATAAAAATAAAGAACCAAAGAAAATGCTAATTAAGGTGTGTTAGTAAGGTACCCCCCATCCTATCTAGAGTATGAGCTGCTCGCTGTCTTCTGGTACAGACCGAAAGCAAGAGAGTAAGCTCCTAATTGGGAGTGGGCGTTTCTATGGGGGCAAAAGAAATGGAGGGATGGGTTTGTCGGGATGTGCGGTGTCCTTCAGGATAAGAACTATTATGGCGGGTCGGGGATATAAAATAAATTAGGGAGCGGGCATCCTGAAGGAGTTCTGACACCTAAAATAAAGCTGGGGGCAAAGAGCTCATTTACGCTACTAGCTAATAGGGACTGCGCCCAAAATTTACTGGTCAGTTTTTAAGGGGATTTTTGTTTTTCGACAAAGATGCTTTAAGGTCGCTGTGTGCCATGCCTAGGCAGGGAACACGAACTCGAATCTATTCCGCGTGAACACGCATAAGCTAGCGGTGTGTATCCACCTACTTTTGAAAAGTGAAGAAGGCAACCTCCTTCTATCAGATTTGATTTTGATTTTAAGCTGGTGTTTAAAATACGAAATCAAATCATAATAAGAAGGCGGCACCCCCCCACGCCCTATCTCTAAGCGAGAAGTATACACCACGAGTCTAGCTACGGCTAAGATCGCGAGCAAAACCATACGTTTCTCCCTGGGCCACAAGGGGTCCATGTTGAAGACAACGGATGCTAAATCCAAGCACGTCACCCGATCGGGGGTGATGCGAGCCGTCACCTCGCCGACATACGTCCAAAATTCACGAAGTTTGGAGCAGGTGAAAAAGGCATGTTCCGCCGTTTCAATTTCATCTTCCTCGCAACGTGGGCAAAAGGGGCTGATAGCCATACCAATTTTGAATCGTATGTCATTGAGGGGTAACACATTTCGAACCAATCGCCAGGTCAGAGAGAACTCAGAATTATTGAGATAGCTCCTGCCTGGCGCCCAATTCCACTGAGAGCGAGCCTCCTCCTCCGACAATCCAAGTCGCTCCCCAAGAGGATCCGAAGCGGTCCCCACCACTAACTCCCGATAGAATGTCCTTCTAGACCGGGCGAGGTCACTGGACCCCGGCAGCACTCTGAGCGCAGCTCGGCATTCGTTGAAGAACTGCGATTGACTCCTTGGCTTACGTCGGCATTCGGCCAAGTGGTCAGGGATGAGGTTAGGAAAAGCGCTTCCAACCGCAGGGCCCCACGCAGACTCCTCTGTCAAGGTTCGGCTCAGGAATGATAACCGCTCGGCATACAAATGGCTCGCCAAGTCGGGCATTCCCAAGCCTCCCACATCAGGACGTTGAGTACAGACCTGTCTACGGACTAGCGGCTTCCCCTTTGCCCACAAAAGCGAGAAAAGGAGACGCGTTAAAACCGCTCGGCGGTCCGCAGGCAGAGGTAGTACAGCCAATCGGTAAAGGATGAGCGGAAAGACGTACGTGACGCACGCCTCAGCCCGACCTTTAAGGGAAAGCCCCCTTCGAAGCCAAATCCTTACAGACGCTTCGACCTTAGACTGTACTTCCGACCAGTTCTTATCAAGCTGGAGACCGGGTCCGAACCATACGCCGAGGATCCGAACCGGGCCGTCAGTCCAGTTGAAAAGGCCCGGGAGCGCAGCCGCGCCACTCCAGGCAGCCAACCTTAGGCCATTGGATTTGCTAAGGTTGACTTTGGCCCCTGTCACTTTTTCGTACCTTCTGATTTCCTTAGTCACCGCGAGAATGTCTCGAAAGCACGACACAAACACGGTGACATCATCGGCATACGCGGATACCCTGGCTCGCGCACCGCCAGGAAGAGCAATACCGCGTAGGGCCAGTCCAGGCTCCCCGATCCTAAGCCTGCGGAGAAAAGGCTCCAAGGCAAGGACGTAAAGCAGGGGAGACAGCGGACATCCCTGACGTACCGACCGAGAGACGGCAAAAGACTCCGATCGCATTCCATTCACTTGCACCACTGCCGTCGGCCCGCGATACAAAATGGAGATCCATCTGCGGAAGTCCGGTGTAAAACCGGAGGCCTCTAAAACAGATCCCAGGAACCGATGGTCGACCCTGTCAAAAGCTTTGGACTGATCTAAATTGATCAGCGCGGCTTCGGTGTCGTCTTCTAATCCCTCTATGATCGTGCGTATCAGATGCAAGTTGTTTTGAATCGATCTCCCCTTCACAGCATAATTCTGATCAGGTTCGACCAACTCAGCGATAACAAGCTGCAACCGATTTGCAAGAACTTTGGCCAAAATCTTTAAGTCTGTGTTTAGCAGAGTTATGGGCCTGTAATCGTCTAATTCCCCACCATCTTGGCCCTTTTTCTGAAGCAATGTGATCACTCCCTTGGTGACTTGACCGGGGATGGAACCCTGTTCAAACCAGTGATTGAAAACATTGACCAGAATAGGTACGAAGATGTGCGACAGCCTCAAGAACAATTCATAGGGCAAACCATCGAGTCCCGGCGATTTGTCGTAGCCGACCTGCTTCAGTGCAGCCAAGACCTCACACTCTGTAACGCGCCCATCACAGCTAGCCGCTCGGGCCGCCTCCAGGCGGGGCGAGCCAGCTAAATAGCTGCCAAACTCCTCGACGCGGAGTCCGGGCAGTTGGGTGAACCGTTCCATGAAATGCTCACGAAATCCCCGGCAAATCTCCCGAGCCGACACAAGGGTGTGTCCTTCCGGGTGTTTGACTTGACGAATGAGACCGACCGAGCTGCGACGAAGTGGAGTTCTACGCTCTTGCGCGTCCACATTCACGGCTTCGTTGGACACTCTATCTAGCCTAGCTCTAACTACTTGACCTTCATACCGCACGTTAGCCGCACGTTTCAGGTCCCCCTTAGCTAGTTCTATGCCTAGGGAATCCCCCCCAGCCACCGCCCGGGCCAGCTTAGTTTCTAAACGCTTTTCTGTTTCTGCCTTATTTAAGGCGAGGCGTTGGCTATATTGAACAGAAAAGCGCCTAATGCCAACTTTGGCGTTAACCCACCACTTACTCCCGGTTACCGCCCCCACTAATCCCTTTTGAAAGTTAAGAGATAGCTGCTCCCGGAAGTCACGTATCTCCAGTAAGGAGGTATTTAACTTCCAGTAGCTAGCTACCTTGTGTGTCTTAGGGCCTAACTCCAGACTGGCCACAAGTAGCTTGTGGTCAGAATGGCCTAACCAGTGGAACGTGGGACAAGAGATATAATCTACGTTGCCTCTTCTAATTAGCAATCTATCCAAGTAAGTACTTGAAAGGAAAGTGCCGCTAGCGAGCCACGTCCACATCTCCCGCCCTGGGTGATCGATACGAAATCTGTCGACCAGATCGCATTGTGCCATCAGATCAGACAGACTTGTCTCACACCTATCCGACCCACTAGGTCCCCCCACCTTATCTATCCTGGGATCAAGGATGGCATTCCAATCTCCCACTAGGATTAGCCGCTCCGAACCACCGAGAAACCCCTCCAACCCTCGGAAAAAGGAAACCCTCTCACGAATGGAATTGGGCGCATAAACCGCGACGATTCGAAACATGGCACTATTCACGGCAACATCAGCCACGACCAGTCTGCCATCAGCATCCGCGTGAACAACGTTTACCCTTGCTAACAGAGTGCGTCTAACTAACAGCGAAACTCCCCGAGCAGAACGGTCACCAAATGCTGAAAAAACATCGAAATGTTCCGACAGCAGTCGATGATCGTCCATCGAAACATAGTGAGTTTCCTGTACCGCAGCCACATCTAATTCAAAAGCCTTGAGATCCCCCAGTATGCGGGCTGCTTTGCTTAAGGATCTCAAGCCTCTCGCGTTCAAGCTTCCTAGTTTCAAGGTCGTAGCCATTGCACTAGTCAGTGTCAATCAGCGGCCTAAAGTCTTTGTCAGTGAGGATGCCGACGGCATGCCCGATATTGCCAGTGAGCAATTCTGACGACGCGCGGCCGTCTCGGGAGATGCCCCCGACATCCAGGGGGAAGGTTAACTTTAAAGCTCTATAAAAACAAGGGTGGACGTAAATGGGGATCCTCCCTTCACATTTATCCCTCAGATCGTCGAGGGAGTCGTGCCCTTCTTCCACCAACGTTAGACCCAGGATCGCATCCTTTGCTGCTTCTATCATTCGCCACATGGATTTCGTGCGGCGAATTTTCGTCTTCCTGACGAACGTGATCAGCAAAGGAGCATCGGGGAAGTTGGACGGGTTGGTAGTGTCCAGACCCTGGGTCTTCGTAAGGAGCTGCAGCGGTTTGATGGCACCTCTCTGCTGCGGCGTAAGCTCGGCAGCGGCGTGGTGCAGATCTGCATCGCAGATGAGGTCCCCTGGCAGGAAGGGGAGCTTTCTCGTCTTCTCCTTTCTTGTAGGGGAGGGCGACGCTTTTTGTTTCTTGGCCTGTTTGGCCACATTGGGAGTTTTGGACCCCGACTCTTCCTTTCGAGACAGAGAGCGGGAACTAGCTGGGGGAGTTTCAGTGGGGGAAGGGGATTTCTGCTCAGTGGTGGGTTTAGGTTTTGGGGATTCGGGGGACTGAGCAGGAGAGATAGTCATCTCTACGGACATCGGGGCGGGGGATTGGGGCCCAGCCTCTTTTTCTTGTGAAACGGCACGTTTGGCCACCTTTCTGTCCCGGGTGAACTTTTTCACTGTCTCTCGAGCCGGGGCCGGGCCAGCGTCACCCTCCATCTTCTCCCCTTCCGATTCGGACGATGAAGATGTTGACGAAGGTAGTGACAGGGGAACCTCGGTTTTTCGTTTCGTGGCCGCTGCCGTGCTAGATGTTTGCTGCGGCTCCTTATCGGTGGGCATATCCACGCTCATTGACTTAGCGGGACCCCGCATCCCTTTTACTTCAGAGGGCTGCACTTTGGAAGAGGGCTTCTGTGGTTTGTTCTTTCGGACCACTGGGGTGAAACCCTCCTCGTCCTTTCCGGTTTTAGGAGCTGCTGATGCCGCTGGACCTCCCGGGGCTGCGGCAGAAGGGGTCTTCTTGATTGGCGCCTTTTTTGGGCAGTCTTTCGCCATATGCCCCTTCTGCTCGCAGTGCCAGCAATGTGGCCTCCTGCCCTCGACGATGATAGACATCGACCAGGAGTCGCACTTGAGCAGTGGCGGTATCTTGTTGAAGCCATCCCGGTCCAAACGCATTTTAATTTTGTAGTCCCCTACCATTAGGTTATGGGGACCGCGGACCGGGATTATGGCTTCGACGTCCCCATATTGACTCATCACTGCACCTAGTTGCTCCGAGTCAATATAGCAGGGGACGCCGAGGACAGTGACTAGTGTCCTCCTCCTGCTCAAGTACTCCGGCCTGAGGATCAGATGTTTATGCCTCAGGTCGGCCCTGGCCAACTTCTCTGCTTCCTGTTCAGAGGGGAGTAAAAGGTCCCAGGTTGCGAAACCTCGACGGCAAATATATGTCGCCGGGACTTTCAGGGACCATAAAATCTCCCCTACCGTTTCGATCTGGAGCCCAGCCAGCCCTTTGGTTCTGGAGTCGATGGTGACTAGCGAAACAATTCGCTTCGCTAGCCGTTCCACCGCTCCTGGCGCTGCTTTGATAACGCTACCGTCGGTTAGTTCCTTGTACTTAGACTCGAACAACCGACGGTATTCTGACGGGCTTCTTTGCGACTGGGGTCCCCACTGGTCTTTAGGTGATTGGGCAGGAGAGTTGGTTTGCGCCGGAGTTGTAGGTGTTACAGCCTTCGTCGGCGACGGCGTCTTCTGCCCGGGAGGTATCGCCCATGAATTGGGTGTCTCCGCTGGTGTTGATGAGAGGGACGGCCACTCCTTTGGAGCTGTTTCCGGCGTTGTTGCCGGCGGAGTGGCCGCCTTGGTTCCTCTCTTGCCAGCGACATCCGCTGCTCCTTTCTTCAATACAGTGCGAGCAGCCCCCATCTTCCTCGGCCTAGACTGCCGCATGCTAGCCTTGGCCGGGCCATCTGGAGTCAGCTGCAGAACTTCCATGCTGCTGTCTCTGCTACTGCCACTACTGCTCACAGGGCTGTGGTCGCTGCAGACACTGCTGTCGCTGCAAATGCTGCTGTCACTTCCAAAGAGTTCTTGGGTGAGGTTGCGGCATTGAGCAGAGTCCCTGTCAATGTGGGCTGGCGGCTGATCTGGGTCGGTGGCCCCTTCTTTGTGGGACTCCACTGACCGGGTCGCTCTTACTCCTGGAGGCAGGCGGCCTTTTCGCCTACTACCAGGCGGGCTGACGGTTGAAGCCCGACGAGCGATTGGTGCAGTGGGGAGTCGTTCCCACCGACCCAGATCACCTCTAAGATCTGAGCTATCCTGGGTGGAGCTGCCGGGGACAGCAGCGTGCAAGCTAACAGGGCTCCCGCCTAAGGCGGCAGACCCTGATCTACTTTCAGTGCTGGGAGCGGCACTGGCGGACGTACTGGGCACGACGCCTATGGCGGCGTGACCGTCCTGCTGTTTGAGGTCTGCTCCCTCCCCGACCTGAGACCGTCGCCTCAGTTCGGAAAAGGAGCCCGGGCTAGACAAAGACTCTGCAGCAGAGCCCGGACCACTCCTCCCCTCTTCCATCCAACTCCCGGCTAGAGACCCGCCGATTCGGATTCAGGAAGACCGTCGCCAAAAGGTACGTAAGTCAGACCCGAAACCTGCCAGCTGCTTAAGTCAAGCCTGGGGGTTGGACACCTGCAAGAGAAGGGAACAAAAAGATTAATACAATGGAACCGCCCAACAGGGGCGGCCACCCAAGAGGGGTGTGAAGAGACAAATTGCCCAACAGGGGCTAGTCTAAGGGGACAGAGAGAGTCCCCTGAAGATTTAGCTTTAAACTGGGCGGGGCCCAAGTAGCTGGTCTCCTCTTAGGCAATCACGGGTGATTGCCTAAGAGTTGCCTGAAAAAATCGAAGACAAGTCAATGATTTTAACAGGCGGGAGAAAATCAATTTATTTATCCAAAAATTTGTACATAAATAATCAGATGTGGCACAAGGCCAAAAAGGGGTATGGGGGGGAAGATGGGGGTCGGGGGTCGTCCACTTGGTCTATGAATACCCTAAAAACTAGTTTCAGTCACCACAATACCACATTCACTCTATGGACTTAAGCTACTTAAAATATCCCCAGGTGTTTCAATGAATTTTATTTACAATAGATATTTACATGTGTGATGATGGGAGTGGGAGAACAAAAAACTAAGCCTTAAATAATCCCCCAAAAATAAATAAAAATAAAAGTGATGATAAAAATAAAGAACCAAAGAAAATGCTAATTAAGGTGTGTTAGTAAGGCACCCCCCATCCTATCTAGAGTATGAGCTGCTCGCTGTCTTCTGGTACAGACCGAAAGCAAGAGAGTAAGCTCCTAATTGGGAGTGGGCGTTTCTATGGGGGCAAAAGAAATGGAGGGATGGGTTTGTCGGGATGTGCGGTGTCCTTCAGGATAAGAACTATTATGGCGGGTCGGGGATATAAAATAAATTAGGGAGCGGGCATCCTGAAGGAGTTCTGACACCTAAAATAAAGCTGGGGGCAAAGAGCTCATTTACGCTACTAGCTAATAGGGACTGCGCCCAAAATTTACTGGTCAGTTTTTAAGGGGATTTTTGTTTTTCGACAAAGATGCTTTAAGGTCGCTGTGTGCCATGCCTAGGCAGGGAACACGAACTCGAATCTATTCCGCGTGAACACGCATAAACTAGCGGTGTGTATCCACCTACTTTTGAAAAGTGAAGAAGGCAACCTCCTTCTATCAGATTTGATTTTGATTTTAAGCTGGTGTTTAAAATACGAAATCAAATCATAATAAGAAGGCGGCACCCCCCCACGCCCTATCTCTAAGCGAGAAGTATACACCACGAGTCTAGCTACGGCTAAGATCGCGAGCAAAACCATACGTTTCTCCCTGGGCCACAAGGGGTCCATGTTGAAGACAACGGATGCTAAATCCAAGCACGTCACCCGATCGGGGGTGATGCGAGCCGTCACCTCGCCGACATACGTCCAAAATTCACGAAGTTTGGAGCAGGTGAAAAAGGCATGTTCCGCCGTTTCAATTTCATCTTCCTCGCAACGTGGGCAAAAGGGGCTGATAGCCATACCAATTTTGAATCGTATGTCATTGAGGGGTAACACATTTCGAACCAATCGCCAGGTCAGAGAGAACTCAGAATTATTGAGATAGCTCCTGCCTGGCGCCCAATTCCACTGAGAGCGAGCCTCCTCCTCCGACAATCCAAGCCGCTCCCCAAGAGGATCCGAAGCGGTCCCCACCACTAACTCCCGATAGAATGTCCTTCTAGACCGGGCGAGGTCACTGGACCCCGGCAGCACTCTGAGCGCAGCTCGGCATTCGTTGAAGAACTGCGATTGACTCCTTGGCTTACGTCGGCATTCGGCCAAGTGGTCAGGGATGAGGTTAGGAAAAGCGCTTCCAACCGCAGGGCCCCACGCAGACTCCTCTGTCAAGGTTCGGCTCAGGAATGATAACCGCTCGGCATACAAATGGCTCGCCAAGTCGGGCATTCCCAAGCCTCCCACATCAGGACGTTGAGTACAGACCTGTCTACGGACTAGCGGCTTCCCCTTTGCCCACAAAAGCGAGAAAAGGAGACGCGTTAAAACCGCTCGGCGGTCCGCAGGCAGAGGTAGTACAGCCAATCGGTAAAGGATGAGCGGAAAGACGTACGTGACGCACGCCTCAGCCCGACCTTTAAGGGAAAGCCCCCTTCGAAGCCAAATCCTTACAGACGCTTCGACCTTAGACTGTACTTCCGACCAGTTCTTATCAAGCTGGAGACCGGGTCCGAACCATACGCCGAGGATCCGAACCGGGCCGTCAGTCCAGTTGAAAAGGCCCGGGAGCGCAGCCGCGCCACTCCAGGCAGCCAACCTTAGGCCATTGGATTTGCTAAGGTTGACTTTGGCCCCTGTCACTTTTTCGTACCTTCTGAGTGCCTTAGTCACCGCGAGAATGTCTCGAAAGCACGACACAAACACGGTGACATCATCGGCATACGCGGATACCCTGGCTCGCGCACCGCCAGGAAGAGCAATACCGCGTAGGGCCAGTCCAGGCTCCCCGATCCTAAGCCTGCGGAGAAAAGGCTCCAAGGCAAGGACGTAAAGCAGGGGAGACAGCGGACATCCCTGACGTACCGACCGAGAGACGGCAAAAGACTCCGATCGCATTCCATTCACTTGCACCACTGCCGTCGGCCCGCGATACAAAATGGAGATCCATCTGCGGAAGTCCGGTGTAAAACCGGAGGCCTCTAAAACAGATCCCAGGAACCGATGGTCGACCCTGTCAAAAGCTTTGGACTGATCTAAATTGATCAGCGCGACTTCGGTGTCGTCTTCTAATCCCTCTATGATCGTGCGCATCAGATGCAAGTTGTTTTGAATCGATCTCCCCTTCACAGCATAATTCTGATCAGGTTCGACCAACTCAGCGATAACAAGCTGCAACCGATTTGCAAGAACTTTGGCCAAAATCTTTAAATCTGTGTTTAGCAGAGTTATGGGCCTGTAATCGTCTAATTCCCCACCATCTTGGCCCTTTTTCTGAAGCAATGTGATCACTCCCTTGGTGACTTGACCGGGGATGGAACCCTGTTCAAACCAGTGATTGAAAACATTGACCAGAATAGGTACGAAGATGTGCGACAGCCTCAAGAACAATTCATAGGGCAAACCATCGAGTCCCGGCGATTTGTCGTAGCCGACCTGCTTCAGTGCAGCCAAGACCTCACACTCTGTAACGCGCCCATCACAGCTAGCCGCTCGGGCCGCCTCCAGGCGGGGCGAGCCAGCTAAATAGCTGCCAAACTCCTCGACGCGGAGTCCGGGCAGTTGGGTGAACCGTTCCATGAAATGCTCACGAAATCCCCGGCAAATCTCCCGAGCCGACACAAGGGTGTGTCCTTCCGGGTGTTTGACTTGACGAATGAGACCGACCGAGCTGCGACGAAGTGGAGTTCTACGCTCTTGCGCGTCCACATTCACGGCTTCGTTGGACACTCTATCTAGCCTAGCTCTAACTACTTGACCTTCATACCGCACGTTAGCCGCACGTTTCAGGTCCCCCTTAGCTAGTTCTATGCCTAGGGAATCCCCCCCAGCCACCGCCCGGGCCAGCTTAGTTTCTAAACGCTTTTCTGTTTCTGCCTTATTTAAGGCGAGGCGTTGGCTATATTGAACAGAAAAGCGCCTAATGCCAACTTTGGCGTTAACCCACCACTTACTCCCGGTTACCGCCCCCACTAATCCCTTTTGAAAGTTAAGAGATAGCTGCTCCCGGAAGTCACGTATCTCCAGTAAGGAGGTATTTAACTTCCAGTAGCTAGCTACCTTGTGTGTCTTAGGGGCTAACTCCAGACTGGCCACAAGTAACTTGTGGTCAGAATGGCCTAACCAGTGGAACGTGGGACAAGAGATATAATCTACGTTGCCTCTTCTAATTAGCAATCTATCCAAGTAAGAACTTGAATGGAAAGTGCCGCTAGCGAGCCACGTCCACATCTCCCGCCCTGGGTGATCGATACGAAATCTGTCGACCAGATCGCATTGTGCCATCAGATCAGACAGACTTGTCTCACACCTATCCGACCCACTAGGTCCCCCCACCTTATCTATCCTGGGATCAAGGATGGCATTCCAATCTCCCACTAGGATTAGCCGCTCCGAACCACCGAGAAACCCCTCCAACCCCCGGAAAAAGGAAACCCTCTCACGAATGGAATTGGGCGCATAAACCGCGACGATTCGAAACATGGCACTATTCACGGCAACATCAGCCACGACCAGTCTGCCATCAGCATCCGCGTGAACAACGTTTACCCTTGCTAACAGAGTGCGTCTAACTAACAGCGAAACTCCCCGAGCAGAACGGTCACCAAAAGCTGAAAAAACATCGAAATGTTCCGACAGCAGTCGGTGATCGTCCATCGAAACATAGTGAGTTTCCTGTACCGCAGCCACATCTAATTCAAGAGCCTTGAGATCCCCCAGTATGCGGGCTGCCTTGCTCAAGGATCTCAAGCCTCTCGCGTTCAAGCTTCCTAGTTTCAAGGTCGTAGCCATTGCACTAGTCAGTGTCAATCAGCGGCCTAAAGTCTTTGTCAGTGAGGATGCCGACGGCATGCCCGATATTGCCAGTGAGCAATTCTGACGACGCGCGGCCGTCTCGGGAGATGCCCCCGACATCCAGGGGGAAGGTTAACTTTAACGCTCTATAAAAACAAGGGTGGACGTAAATGGGGATCCTCCCTTCACATTTATCCCTCAGATCGTCGAGGGAGTCGTGCCCTTCTTCCACCAACGTTAGACCCAGGATCGCATCCTTTGCTGCTTCTATCATTCGCCACATGGATTTCGTGCGGCGAATTTTCGTCTTCCTGACGAACGTGATCAGCAAAGGAGCATCGGGGAAGTTGGACGGGTTGGTAGTGTCCAGACCCTGGGTCTTCGTAAGGAGCTGCAGCGGCCTGAGCGCGCTTCTTTGCTGCGGCGTGAGCTCGGCAGCGGCGTGGTGCAGATCTGCTTCGCAGATGAGGTCCCCTGGCAGGAAGGGGAGCTTTCTCGTCTTCTCCTTTCTTGTAGGGGAGGGCGACGCTTTTTGTTTCTTGGCCTGTTTGGCCACATTGGGAGTTTTGGACCCCGACTCTTCCTTTCGAGACAGAGAGCGGGAACTAGCTGGGGGAGTTTCAGTGGGGGAAGGGGATTTCTGCTCAGTGGTGGGTTTAGGTTTTGGGGATTCGGGGGACTGAGCAGGAGAGATAGTCATCTCTACGGACATCGGGGCGTGGGATTGGGGCCCAGCCTCTTTTTCTTGTGAAACGGCACGTTTGGCCACCTTTCTATCCCGGGTGAACTTTTTCACTGTCTCTCGAGCCGGGGCCGGGCCAGCGTCACCCTCCATCTTCTCCCCTTCCGATTCGGACGATGAAGATGTTGACGAAGGTAGTGACAGGGGAACCTCGGTTTTTCGTTTCGTGGCCGCTGCCGTGCTAGATGTTTGCTGCGGCTCCTTATCGGTGGGCATATCCACGCTCATTGACTTAGCGGGACCCCGCATCCCTTTTACTTCAGAGGGCTGCACTTTGGAAGAGGGCTTCTGTGGTTTGTTCTTTCGGACCACTGGGGTGAAACCCTCCTCGTCTTTTCCGGTTTTAGGAGCTGCTGATGCCGCTGGACCTCCCGGGGCTGCGGCAGAAGGGGTCTTCTTGATTGGCGCCTTTTTTGGGCAGTCTTTCGCCATATGCCCCTTCTGCTCGCAGTGCCAGCAATGTGGCCTCCTGCCCTCGACGATGATAGACATCGACCAGGAGTCGCACTTGAGCAGTGGCGGTATCTTGTTGAAGCCATCCCGGTCCAAACGCATTTTAATTTTGTAGTCCCCTACCATTAGGTTATGGGGACCGCGGACCGGGATTATGGCTTCGACGTCCCCATATTGACTCATCACTGCACCTAGTTGCTCCGAGTCAATATAGCAGGGGACGCCGAGGACAGTGACTAGTGTCCTCCTCCTGCTCAAGTACTCCGGCCTGAGGATCAGATGTTTATGCCTCAGGTCGGCCCTGGCCAACTTCTCTGCTTCCTGTTCAGAGGGGAGCAAAAGGTCCCAGGTTGCGAAACCTCGACGGCAAATATATGTCGCCGGGACTTTCAGGGACCATAAAATCTCCCCTACCGTTTCGATCTGGAGCCCAGCCAGCCCTTTGGTTCTGGAGTCGATGGTGACTAGCGAAACAATTCGCTTCGCTAGCCGTTCCACCGCTCCTGGCGCTGCTTGGATAACGCTACCGTCGGTTAGTTCCTTGTACTTAGACTCGAACAGCCGACGGTATTCTGACGGGCTTCTTTGCGACTGGGGTCCCCACTGGTCTTTAGGTGATTGGGCAGGAGAGTTGGTTTGCGCCGGAGTTGTAGGTGTTACAGCCTTCGTCGGCGACGGCGTCTTCTGCCCGGGAGGTATCGCCCATGAATTGGGTGTCTCCGCTGGTGTTGATGAGAGGGACGGCCACTCCTTTGGAGCTGTTTCCGGCGTTGTTGCCGGCGGAGTGGCCGCCTTGGTTCCTCTCTTGCCAGCGACATCCGCTGCTCCTTTTTTGGTGACGGTGCGAGCAGCCCCCATCTTCCTCGGCCTAGACTGCCGCATGCTAGCCTTGGCCGGGCCATCTGGAGTCAGCTGCAGAACTTCCATGCTGCTGTCTCTGCTACTGCCACGACTGCTCACAGGGCTGTGGTCGCTGCAGACACTGCTGTCGCTGCAAATGCTGCTGTCACTTCCAAAGAGTTCTTGGGTGAGGTTGCGGCATTGAGCAGAGTCCCTGTCAATGTGGGCTGGCGGCTGATCTGGGTCGGTGGCCCCTTCTTTGTGGGACTCCACCGACCGGGTCGCTCTTACTCCTGGAGGCAGGCGGCCTTTTCGCCTACTACCAGGCGGGCTGACGGTTGAAGCCCGGCGAGCGATTGGTACAGTGGGGAGTCGTTCCCACCGACCCAGATCACCTCTAGGATCTGAGCTATCCTGGGTGGAGCTGCCGGGGACAGCAGCGTGCAAGCTAACAGGGCTCCCGCCTAAGGCGGCAGACCCTGATCTACTTTCAGTGCTGGGAGCGGCACTGGCGGACGTACTGGGCACGACGCCTATGGCGGCGTGACCGTCCTGCTGTTTGAGGTCTGCTCCCTCCCCGACCTGAGACCGTCGCCTCAGTTCGGAAAAGGAGCCCGGGCTAGACAAAGACTCTGCAGCAGAGCCCGGACCACTCCTCCCCTCTTCCATCCAACTCCCGGCTAGAGACCCGCCGATTCGGATTCAGGAAGACCGTCGCCAAAAGGTACGTAAGTCAGACCCGAAACCTGCCAGCTGCTTAAGTCAAGCCTGGGGGTTGGACACCTGCAAGAGAAGGGAACAAAAAGATTAATACAATGGAACCGCCCAACAGGGGCGGCCACCCAAGAGGGGTGTGGAAGGACAAATTGCCCAACAGGGGCTAGTCTAAGGGAACAGAGAGAGTCCCCTGATGATTTAGCTTTAAACTGGGCGGGGCCCAAGTAGCTGGTCTCCTCTTAGGCAATCACAAGTGATTGCCTAAGAGTTGCCTGAAAAAATCGAAGACAAGTCAATGATTTTAACAGGCGGGAGAAAATCAATTTATTTATCCAAAAAATTTATACATGTACAAAAAATTTAGATGTGGCACAAGGCCAAAAGGGGGTATGGGGGGGAAGATGGGGGTCGGGGGTCGTCCACTTGGTCTATGAATACCCTAAAAACTAGTTTCAGTCACCACAATACCACATTCACTCTATGGACTTAAGCTACTTAAAATATCCCCAGGTGTTTCAATGAATTTTATTTACAAAGATTATGTACATGTGTGATGATGGGAGTGGGAGAACAAAAAACTAAGCCTTAAATAATCCCCCAAAAATAAATAAAAATAAAAGTGATGGTAAAAATAAAGAAACAAGGAAAATGCTAATTAAGATAAGTTAGTAAGGTCCCCCCCACCTATCTAAGGTATGAAATGCTCGCTGTCTTCCGGTAAAAACCGAAAGCAAGAGAGTCAGTTCCTAATTGGGAGTGGGCGTTTCTATGGGGGCAAAAGAAATGGAGGGATGGGTTTGTCGGGATGTGCGGTGTCCTTCAGGATAAGTACTTTTAGGGCGGGTCAGGGATATAAAATAAATTAGGGAACGGGCATCCTGAAGGAGTTCTGACACCTAAAATAAATCTGGGGACAGAGAGCTCATTTACGCTACTAGCTAATAGGGACTGCGCCAAAGAATTTGCTGGTCAGTTTTTAAAAAGGGGTTGTTTTTTCGACAAAGAGACTTTGAGGTCGCTGTGTGCCATGCCTAGGCAGGGAACACGAACTCGAATCTATTCCGCGTGAACACGCATAAACTAGCGGTGTGTATCCACCTACTTTTGAAAAGTGAAGAAGGCAACCTCCTTCTATCAGATTTGATTTTGATTTTAAGCTGGTGTTTAAAATACGAAATCAAATCATAATAAGAAGGCGGCACCCCCCCACGCCCTATCTCTAAGCGAGAAGTATACACCACGAGTCTAGCTACGGCTAAGATCGCGAGCAAAACCATACGTTTCTCCCTGGGCCACAAGGGGTCCATGTTGAAGACAACGGATGCTAAATCCAAGCACGTCACCTGATCGGGGGTGATGCGAGCCGTCACCTCGCCGACATACGTCCAAAATTCACGAAGTTTGGAGCAGGTGAAAAAGGCATGTTCCGCCGTTTCAATTTCATCTTCCTCGCAACGTGGGCAAAAGGGGCTGATAGCCATACCAATTTTGAATCGTATGTCATTGAGGGGTAACACATTTCGAACCAATCGCCAGGTCAGAGAGAACTCAGAATTATTGAGATAGCTCCTGCCTGGCGCCCAATTCCACTGAGAGCGAGCCTCCCCCTCCGACAATCCAAGTCGCTCCCCAAGAGGATCCGAAGCGGTCCCCACCACTAACTCCCGATAGAATGTCCTTCTAGACCGGGCGAGGTCACTGGACCCCGGCAGCACTCTGAGCGCAGCTCGGCATTCGTTGAAGAACTGCGATTGACTCCTTGGCTTACGTCGGCATTCGGCCAAGTGGTCAGGGATGAGGTTAGGAAAAGCGCTTCCAACCGCAGGGCCCCACGCAGACTCCTCTGTCAAGGTTCGGCTCAGGAATGATAACCGCTCGGCATACAAATGGCTCGCCAAGTCGGGCATTCCCAAGCCTCCCACATCAGGACGTTGAGTACAGACCTGTCTACGGACTAGCGGCTTCCCCTTTGCCCACAAAAGCGAGAAAAGGAGACGCGTTAAAACCGCTCGGCGGTCCGCAGGCAGAGGTAGTACAGCCAATCGGTAAAGGATGAGCGGAAAGACGTACGTGACGCACGCCTCAGCCCGACCTTTAAGGGAAAGCCCCCTTCGAAGCCAAATCCTTACAGACGCTTCGACCTTAGACTGTACTTCCGACCAGTTCTTATCAAGCTGGAGACCGGGTCCGAACCATACGCCGAGGATCCGAACCGGGCCGTCAGTCCAGTTGAAAAGGCCCGGGAGCGCAGCCGCGCCACTCCAGGCAGCCAACCTTAGGCCATTGGATTTGCTAAGGTTGACTTTGGCCCCTGTCACTTTTTCGTACCTTCTGAGTGCCTTAGTCACCGCGAGAATGTCTCGAAAGCACGACACAAACACGGTGACATCATCGGCATACGCGGATACCCTGGCTCGCGCACCGCCAGGAAGAGCAATACCGCGTAGGGCCAGTCCAGGCTCCCCGATCCTAAGCCTGCGGAGAAAAGGCTCCAAGGCAAGGACGTAAAGCAGGGGAGACAGCGGACATCCCTGACGTACCGACCGAGAGACGGCAAAAGACTCCGATCGCATTCCATTCACTTGCACCACTGCCGTCGGCCCGCGATACAAAATGGAGATCCATCTGCGGAAGTCCGGTGTAAAACCGGAGGCCTCTAAAACAGATCCCAGGAACCGATGGTCGACCCTGTCAAAAGCTTTGGACTGATCTAAATTGATCAGCGCGGCTTCGGTGTCGTCTTCTAATCCCTCTATGATCGTGCGCATCAGATGCAAGTTGTTTTGAATCGATCTCCCCTTCACAGCATAATTCTGATCAGGTTCGACCAACTCAGCGATAACAAGCTGCAACCGATTTGCAAGAACTTTGGCCAAAATCTTTAAATCTGTGTTTAGCAGAGTTATGGGCCTGTAATCGTCTAATTCCCCACCATCTTGGCCCTTTTTCTGAAGCAATGTGATCACTCCCTTGGTGACTTGACCGGGGATGGAACCCTGTTCAAACCAGTGATTGAAAACATTGACCAGAATAGGTACGAAGATGTGCGACAGCCTCAAGAACAATTCATAGGGCAAACCATCGAGTCCCGGCGATTTGTCGTAGCCGACCTGCTTCAGTGCAGCCAAGACCTCACACTCTGTAACGCGCCCATCACAGCTAGCCGCTCGGGCCGCCTCCAGGCGGGGCGAGCCAGCTAAATAGCTGCCAAACTCCTCGACGCGGAGTCCGGGCAGTTGGGTGAACCGTTCCATGAAATGCTCACGAAATCCCCGGCAAATCTCCCGAGCCGACACAAGGGTGTGTCCTTCCGGGTGTTTGACTTGACGAATGAGACCGACCGAGCTGCGACGAAGTGGAGTTCTACGCTCTTGCGCGTCCACATTCACGGCTTCGTTGGACACTCTATCTAGCCTAGCTCTAACTACTTGACCCTCATACCGCACGTTAGCCGCACGTTTCAGGTCCCCCTTAGCTAGCTCTATGCCTAGGGAATCCCCCCCAGCCACCGCCCGGGCCAGCTTATTTTCTAAACGCTTTTCTGTTTCTGCCTTATTTAGGGCGAGGCGTTGGCTATATTGAACAGAAAAGCGCCTAATGCCAACTTTGGCGTTAACCCACCACTTACTCCCGGTTACCGCCCCCACTAATCCCTTTTGAAAGTTAAGAGATAGCTGCTCCCGGAAGTCACGTATCTCCAGTAAGGAGGTATTTAACTTCCAGTAGCTAGCTACCTTGTGTGTCTTAGGGGCTAACTCCAGACTGGCCACAAGTAACTTGTGGTCAGAATGGCCTAACCAGTGGAACGTGGGACAAGAGATATAATCTACGTTGCCTCTTCTAATTAGCAATCTATCCAAGTAAGTACTTGAAAGGAAAGTGCCGCTAGCGAGCCACGTCCACATCTCCCGCCCTGGGTGATCGATACGAAATCTGTCGACCAGATCGCATTGTGCCATCAGATCAGACAGACTTGTCTCACACCTATCCGACCCACTAGGTCCCCCCACCTTATCTATCCTGGGATCAAGGATGGCATTCCAATCTCCCACTAGGATTAGCCGCTCCGAACCACCGAGAAACCCCTCCAACCCTCGGAAAAAGGAAACCCTCTCACGAATGGAATTGGGCGCATAAACCGCGACGATTCGAAACATGGCACTATTCACGGCAACATCAGCCACGACCAGTCTGCCATCAGCATCCGCGTGAACAACGTTTACCCTTGCTAACAGAGTGCGTCTAACTAACAGCGAAACTCCCCGAGCAGAACGGTCACCAAATGCTGAAAAAACATCGAAATGTTCCGACAGCAGTCGATGATCGTCCATCGAAACATAGTGAGTTTCCTGTACCGCAGCCACATCTAATTCAAAAGCCTTGAGATCCCCCAGTATGCGGGCTGCTTTGCTTAAGGATCTCAAGCCTCTCGCGTTCAAGCTTCCTAGTTTCAAGGTCGTAGCCATTGCACTAGTCAGTGTCAATCAGCGGCCTAAAGTCTTTGTCAGTGAGGATGCCGACGGCATGCCCGATATTGCCAGTGAGCAATTCTGACGACGCGCGGCCGTCTCGGGAGATGCCCCCGACATCCAGGGGGAAGGTTAACTTTAACGCTCTATAAAAACAAGGGTGGACGTAAATGGGGATCCTCCCTTCACATTTATCCCTCAGATCGTCGAGGGAGTCGTGCCCTTCTTCCACCAACGTTAGACCCAGGATCGCATCCTTTGCTGCTTCTATCATTCGCCACATGGATTTCGTGCGGCGAATTTTCGTCTTCCTGACGAACGTGATCAGCAAAGGAGCATCGGGGAAGTTGGACGGGTTGGTAGTGTCCAGACCCTGGGTCTTCGTAAGGAGCTGCAGCGGTTTGATGGCACCTCTCTGCTGCGGCGTAAGCTCGGCAGCGGCGTGGTGCAGATCTGCATTGCAGATGAGGTCCCCTGGCAGGAAGGGGAGCTTTCTCGTCTTCTCCTTTCTTGTAGGAGAGGGCGACGCTTTTTGTTTCTTGGCCTGTTTGGCCACATTGGGAGTTTTGGACCCCGACTCTTCCTTTCGAGACAGAGAGCGGGAACTAGCTGGGGGAGTTTCAGTGGGGGAAGGGGATTTCTGCTCAGTGGTGGGTTTAGGTTTTGGGGATTCGGGGGACTGAGCAGGAGAGATAGTCATCTCTACGGACATTGGGGCGGGGGATTGGGGCCCAGCCTCTTTTGATAGTGAAACGGCACGTTTGGCCACCTTTCTGTCCCGGGTGAACTTTTTCTCTGTCTCTCGAGCCGGGGCCGGGCAAGCGTCACCCTCCATCTTCTCCCCTTCCGAGTCGGACGATGATGATGTTGATGAAGGTAGTGACAGGGGAGCCTCTGTCTTCCGTTTGGTGGCCGCTGCCGTGCCAGATGTTTGCTGCGGCTCCTTATCGGTGGGCATATCCTCGCTCATTGACTTGGCGGGACCCCGCATCCCTTTTACTTCAGAGGGCTGCACTTTGGAGGAGGGCTTCTGTGGTTTGTTCTTTCGGACCACTGGGGTGAAACCCTCCTCGTCTTTTCCGGTTTTAGGAGCTGCTGATGCCGCTGGACCTCCCGGGGCTGCGGCAGAAGGGGTCTTCTTGATTGGCGCCTTTTTTGGGCAGTCTTTCGCCATATGCCCCTTCTGCTCGCAGTGCCAGCAATGTGGCCTCCTGCCCTCGACGATGATAGACATCGACCAGGAGTCGCACTTGAGCAGTGGCGGTATCTTGTTGAAGCCATCCCGGTCCAAACGCATTTTAATTTTGTAGTCCCCTACCATTAGGTTATGGGGACCGCGGACCGGGATTATGGCTTCGACGTCCCCATATTGACTCATCACTGCACCTAGTTGCTCCGAGTCAATATAGCAGGGGACGCCGAGGACAGTGACTAGTGTCCTCCTCCTGCTCAAGTACTCCGGCCTGAGGATCAGATGTTTATGCCTCAGGTCGGCCCTGGCCAACTTTTCCGCTTCTTGTTCTGAGGGGAGTAGTAAGTCCCAGGTCGCGAAACCTCGACGGCAAATATATGTCGCCGGGACTTTTAGGGACCATAGAATCTCCCCTACCGTCTCGATCTGGACCCCAGCCAGCCCTTTGGTTCTGGAGTCGATGGTGACTAGCGAAACAATTCGCTTCGCTAGCCGGTCCACCGCTCCTGGCGCTGCTTTGATAACGCTACCGTCGGTTAGTTCCTTGTACTTAGACTCGAACAACCGACGGTATTCTGATGGGCTTCTTTGCGACTGGGGTCCCCACTGGTCTTTAGGTGATTGGGCAGGAGAGTTGGTTTGCGCCGGAGTTGTAGGTGTTACAGCCTTCGTCGGCGACGGCGTCTTCTGCCCGGGAGGTATCGCCCATGAATTGGGTGTCTCCGCTGGTGTTGATGAGAGGGACGGCCACTCCTTTGGAGCTGTTTCCGGCGTTGTTGCCGGCGGAGTGGCCGCCTTGGTTCCTCTCTTGCCAGCGACATCCGCTGCTCCTTTTTTGGTGACGGTGCGAGCAGCCCCCATCTTCCTCGGCCTAGACTGCCGCATGCTAGCCTTGGCCGGGCCATCTGGAGTCAGCTGCAGAACTTCCATGCTGCTGTCTCTGCTACTGCCACGACTGCTCACAGGGCTGTGGTCGCTGCAGACACTGCTGTCGCTGCAAATGCTGCTGTCACTTCCAAAGAGTTCTTGGGTGAGGTTGCGGCATTGAGCAGAGTCCCTGTCAATGTGGGCTGGCGGCTGATCTGGGTCGGTGGCCCCTTCTTTGTGGGACTCCACCGACCGGGTCGCTCTTACTCCTGGAGGCAGGCGGCCTTTTCGCCTACTACCAGGCGGGCTGACGGTTGAAGCCCGGCGAGCGATTGGTACAGTGGGGAGTCGTTCCCACCGACCCAGATCACCTCTAGGATCTGAGCTATCCTGGGTGGAGCTGCCGGGGACAGCAGCGTGCAAGCTAACAGGGCTCCCGCCTAAGGCGGCAGACCCTGATCTACTTTCAGTGCTGGGAGCGGCACTGGCGGACGTACTGGGCACGACGCCTATGGCGGCGTGACCGTCCTGCTGTTTGAGGTCTGCTCCCTCCCCGACCTGAGACCGTCGCCTCAGTTCGGAAAAGGAGCCCGGGCTAGACAAAGACTCTGCAGCAGAGCCCGGACCACTCCTCCCCTCTTCCATCCAACTCCCGGCTAGAGACCCGCCGATTCGGATTCAGGAAGACCGTCGCCAAAAGGTACGTAAGTCAGACCCGAAACCTGCCAGCTGCTTAAGTCAAGCCTGGGGGTTGGACACCTGCAAGAGAAGGGAACAAAAAGATTAATACAATGGAACCGCCCAACAGGGGCGGCCACCCAAGAGGGGTGTGGAAGGACAAATTGCCCAACAGGGGCTAGTCTAAGGGAACAGAGAGAGTCCCCTGATGATTTAGCTTTAAACTGGGCGGGGCCCAAGTAGCTGGTCTCCTCTTAGGCAATCACAAGTGATTGCCTAAGAGTTGCCTGAAAAAATCGAAGACAAGTCAATGATTTTAACAGGCGGGAGAAAATCAATTTATTTATCCAAAAATTTGTACATAAATAATCAGATGTGGCACAAGGCCAAAAAGGGGTATGGGGGGGAAAGATGGGGGTCGGGGGTCGTCCACTTGGTCTATGAATACCCTAAAAACTAGTTTCAGTCACCACAATACCACATTCACTCTATGGACTTAAGCTACTTAAAATATCCCCAGGTGTTTCAATGAATTTTATTTACAATAGATATTTACATGTGTGATGATGGGAGTGGGAGAACAAAAAACTAAGCCTTAAATAATCCCCCAAAAATAAATAAAAATAAAAGTGATGATAAAAATAAAGAACCAAAGAAAATGCTAATTAAGGTGTGTTAGTAAGGTACCCCCCATCCTATCTAGAGTATGAGCTGCTCGCTGTCTTCTGGTACAGACCGAAAGCAAGAGAGTAAGCTCCTAATTGGGAGTGGGCGTTTCTATGGGGGCAAAAGAAATGGAGGGATGGGTTTGTCGGGATGTGCGGTGTCCTTCAGGATAAGAACTATTATGGCGGGTCGGGGATATAAAATAAATTAGGGAGCGGGCATCCTGAAGGAGTTCTGACACCTAAAATAAAGCTGGGGGCAAAGAGCTCATTTACGCTACTAGCTAATAGGGACTGCGCCCAAAATTTACTGGTCAGTTTTTAAGGGGATTTTTGTTTTTCGACAAAGATGCTTTAAGGTCGCTGTGTGCCATGCCTAGGCAGGGAACACGAACTCGAATCTATTCCGCGTGAACACGCATAAACTAGCGGTGTGTATCCACCTACTTTTGAAAAGTGAAGAAGGCAACCTCCTTCTATCAGATTTGATTTTGATTTTAAGCTGGTGTTTAAAATACGAAATCAAATCATAATAAGAAGGCGGCACCCCCCCACGCCCTATCTCTAAGCGAGAAGTATACACCACGAGTCTAGCTACGGCTAAGATCGCGAGCAAAACCATACGTTTCTCCCTGGGCCACAAGGGGTCCATGTTGAAGACAACGGATGCTAAATCCAAGCACGTCACCCGATCGGGGGTGATGCGAGCCGTCACCTCGCCGACATACGTCCAAAATTCACGAAGTTTGGAGCAGGTGAAAAAGGCATGTTCCGCCGTTTCAATTTCATCTTCCTCGCAACGTGGGCAAAAGGGGCTGATAGCCATACCAATTTTGAATCGTATGTCATTGAGGGGTAACACATTTCGAACCAATCGCCAGGTCAGAGAGAACTCAGAATTATTGAGATAGCTCCTGCCTGGCGCCCAATTCCACTGAGAGCGAGCCTCCTCCTCCGACAATCCAAGTCGCTCCCCAAGAGGATCCGAAGCGGTCCCCACCACTAACTCCCGATAGAATGTCCTTCTAGACCGGGCGAGGTCACTGGACCCCGGCAGCACTCTGAGCGCAGCTCGGCATTCGTTGAAGAACTGCGATTGACTCCTTGGCTTACGTCGGCATTCGGCCAAGTGGTCAGGGATGAGGTTAGGAAAAGCGCTTCCAACCGCAGGGCCCCACGCAGACTCCTCTGTCAAGGTTCGGCTCAGGAATGATAACCGCTCGGCATACAAATGGCTCGCCAAGTCGGGCATTCCCAAGCCTCCCACATCAGGACGTTGAGTACAGACCTGTCTACGGACTAGCGGCTTCCCCTTTGCCCACAAAAGCGAGAAAAGGAGACGCGTTAAAACCGCTCGGCGGTCCGCAGGCAGAGGTAGTACAGCCAATCGGTAAAGGATGAGCGGAAAGACGTACGTGACGCACGCCTCAGCCCGACCTTTAAGGGAAAGCCCCCTTCGAAGCCAAATCCTTACAGACGCTTCGACCTTAGACTGTACTTCCGACCAGTTCTTATCAAGCTGGAGACCGGGTCCGAACCATACGCCGAGGATCCGAACCGGGCCGTCAGTCCAGTTGAAAAGGCCCGGGAGCGCAGCCGCGCCACTCCAGGCAGCCAACCTTAGGCCATTGGATTTGCTAAGGTTGACTTTGGCCCCTGTCACTTTTTCGTACCTTCTGAGTGCCTTAGTCACCGCGAGAATGTCTCGAAAGCACGACACAAACACGGTGACATCATCGGCATACGCGGATACCCTGGCTCGCGCACCGCCAGGAAGAGCAATACCGCGTAGGGCCAGTCCAGGCTCCCCGATCCTAAGCCTGCGGAGAAAAGGCTCCAAGGCAAGGACGTAAAGCAGGGGAGACAGCGGACATCCCTGACGTACCGACCGAGAGACGGCAAAAGACTCCGATCGCATTCCATTCACTTGCACCACTGCCGTCGGCCCGCGATACAAAATGGAGATCCATCTGCGGAAGTCCGGTGTAAAACCGGAGGCCTCTAAAACAGATCCCAGGAAACGATGGTCGACCCTGTCAAAAGCTTTGGACTGATCTAAATTGATCAGCGCGGCTTCGGTGTCGTCTTCTAATCCCTCTATGATCGTGCGCATCAGATGCAAGTTGTTTTGAATCGATCTCCCCTTCACAGCGTAATTCTGATCAGGTTCGACCAACTCAGCGATAACAAGCTGCAACCGATTTGCAAGAACTTTGGCCAAAATCTTTAAATCTGTGTTTAGCAGAGTTATGGGCCTGTAATCGTCTAATTCCCCACCATCTTGGCCCTTTTTCTGAAGCAATGTGATCACTCCCTTGGTGACTTGACCGGGGATGGAACCCTGTTCAAACCAGTGATTGAAAACATTGACCAGAATAGGTACGAAGATGTGCGACAGCCTCAAGAACAATTCATAGGGCAAACCATCGAGTCCCGGCGATTTGTCGTAGCCGACCTGCTTCAGTGCAGCCAAGACCTCACACTCTGTAACGCGCCCATCACAGCTAGCCGCTCGGGCCGCCTCCAGGCGGGGCGAGCCAGCTAAATAGCTGCCAAACTCCTCGACGCGGAGTCCGGGCAGTTGGGTGAACCGTTCCATGAAATGCTCACGAAATCCCCGGCAAATCTCCCGAGCCGACACAAGGGTGTGTCCTTCCGGGTGTTTGACTTGACGAATGAGACCGACCGAGCTGCGACGAAGTGGAGTTCTACGCTCTTGCGCGTCCACATTCACGGCTTCGTTGGACACTCTATCTAGCCTAGCTCTAACTACTTGACCTTCATACCGCACGTTAGCCGCACGTTTCAGGTCCCCCTTAGCTAGTTCTATGCCTAGGGAATCCCCCCCAGCCACCGCCCGGGCCAGCTTAGTTTCTAAACGCTTTTCTGTTTCTGCCTTATTTAAGGCGAGGCGTTGGCTATATTGAACAGAAAAGCGCCTAATGCCAACTTTGGCGTTAACCCACCACTTACTCCCGGTTACCGCCCCCACTAATCCCTTTTGAAAGTTAAGAGATAGCTGCTCCCGGAAGTCACGTATCTCCAGTAAGGAGGTATTTAACTTCCAGTAGCTAGCTACCTTGTGTGTCTTAGGGCCTAACTCCAGACTGGCCACAAGTAGCTTGTGGTCAGAATGGCCTAACCAGTGGAACGTGGGACAAGAGATATAATCTACGTTGCCTCTTCTAATTAGCAATCTATCCAAGTAAGTACTTGAAAGGAAAGTGCCGCTAGCGAGCCACGTCCACATCTCCCGCCCTGGGTGATCGATACGAAATCTGTCGACCAGATCGCATTGTGCCATCAGATCAGACAGACTTGTCTCACACCTATCCGACCCACTAGGTCCCCCCACCTTATCTATCCTGGGATCAAGGATGGCATTCCAATCTCCCACTAGGATTAGCCGCTCCGAACCACCGAGAAACCCCTCCAACCCTCGGAAAAAGGAAACCCTCTCACGAATGGAATTGGGCGCATAAACCGCGACGATTCGAAACATGGCACTATTCACGGCAACATCAGCCACGACCAGTCTGCCATCAGCATCCGCGTGAACAACGTTTACCCTTGCTAACAGAGTGCGTCTAACTAACAGCGAAACTCCCCGAGCAGAACGGTCACCAAATGCTGAAAAAACATCGAAATGTTCCGACAGCAGTCGATGATCGTCCATCGAAACATAGTGAGTTTCCTGTACCGCAGCCACATCTAATTCAAAAGCCTTGAGATCCCCCAGTATGCGGGCTGCTTTGCTTAAGGATCTCAAGCCTCTCGCGTTCAAGCTTCCTAGTTTCAAGGTCGTAGCCATTGCACTAGTCAGTGTCAATCAGCGGCCTAAAGTCTTTGTCAGTGAGGATGCCGACGGCATGCCCGATATTGCCAGTGAGCAATTCTGACGACGCGCGGCCGTCTCGGGAGATGCCCCCGACATCCAGGGGGAAGGTTAACTTTAACGCTCTATAAAAACAAGGGTGGACGTAAATGGGGATCCTCCCTTCACATTTATCCCTCAGATCGTCGAGGGAGTCGTGCCCTTCTTCCACCAACGTTAGACCCAGGATCGCATCCTTTGCTGCTTCTATCATTCGCCACATGGATTTCGTGCGGCGAATTTTCGTCTTCCTGACGAACGTGATCAGCAAAGGAGCATCGGGGAAGTTGGACGGGTTGGTAGTGTCCAGACCCTGGGTCTTCGTAAGGAGCTGCAGCGGCCTGAGCGCGCTTCTTTGCTGCGGCGTGAGCTCGGCAGCGGCGTGGTGCAGATCTGCTTCGCAGATGAGGTCCCCTGGCAGGAAGGGGAGCTTTCTCGTCTTCTCCTTTCTTGTAGGGGAGGGCGACGCTTTTTGTTTCTTGGCCTGTTTGGCCACATTGGGAGTTTTGGACCCCGACTCTTCCTTTCGAGACAGAGAGCGGGAACTAGCTGGGGGAGTTTCAGTGGGGGAAGGGGATTTCTGCTCAGTGGTGGGTTTAGGTTTTGGGGATTCGGGGGACTGAGCAGGAGAGATAGTCATCTCTACGGACATCGGGGCGGGGGATTGGGGCCCAGCCTCTTTTTCTTGTGAAACGGCACGTTTGGCCACCTTTCTATCCCGGGTGAACTTTTTCACTGTCTCTCGAGCCGGGGCCGGGCCAGCGTCACCCTCCATCTTCTCCCCTTCCGATTCGGACGATGAAGATGTTGACGAAGGTAGTGACAGGGGAACCTCGGTTTTTCGTTTCGTGGCCGCTGCCGTGCTAGATGTTTGCTGCGGCTCCTTATCGGTGGGCATATCCACGCTCATTGACTTAGCGGGACCCCGCATCCCTTTTACTTCAGAGGGCTGCACTTTGGAGGAGGGCTTCTGTGGTTTGTTCTTTCGTACCACTGGGGTGAAACCCTCCTCGTCCTTATCAGTTCTAGGAGCTACTGATGCCGCTGGACCTCCCGGGGCTGCGGCAGAAGGGGTCTTCTTGATTGGCGCCTTTTTTGGGCAGTCTTTCGCCATATGCCCCTTCTGCTCGCAGTGCCAGCAATGTGGCCTCCTGCCCTCGACGATGATAGACATCGACCAGGAGTCGCACTTGAGCAGTGGCGGTATCTTGTTGAAGCCATCCCGGTCCAAACGCATTTTAATTTTGTAGTCCCCTACCATTAGGTTATGGGGACCGCGGACCGGGATTATGGCTTCGACGTCCCCATATTGACTCATCACTGCACCTAGTTGCTCCGAGTCAATATAGCAGGGGACGCCGAGGACAGTGACTAGTGTCCTCCTCCTGCTCAAGTACTCCGGCCTGAGGATCAGATGTTTATGCCTCAGGTCGGCCCTGGCCAACTTCTCTGCTTCCTGTTCAGAGGGGAGTAAAAGGTCCCAGGTTGCGAAACCTCGACGGCAAATATATGTCGCCGGGACTTTCAGGGACCATAAAATCTCCCCTACCGTTTCGATCTGGAGCCCAGCCAGCCCTTTGGTTCTGGAGTCGATGGTGACTAGCGAAACAATTCGCTTCGCTAGCCGTTCCACCGCTCCTGGCGCTGCTTTGATAACGCTACCGTCGGTTAGTTCCTTGTACTTAGACTCGAACAACCGACGGTATTCTGACGGGCTTCTTTGCGACTGGGGTCCCCACTGGTCTTTAGGTGATTGGGCAGGAGAGTTGGTTTGCGCCGGAGTTGTAGGTGTTACAGCCTTCGTCGGCGACGGCGTCTTCTGCCCGGGAGGTATCGCCCATGAATTGGGTGTCTCCGCTGGTGTTGATGAGAGGGACGGCCACTCCTTTGGAGCTGTTTCCGGCGTTGTTGCCGGCGGAGTGGCCGCCTTGGTTCCTCTCTTGCCAGCGACATCCGCTGCTCCTTTTTTGGTGACGGTGCGAGCAGCCCCCATCTTCCTCGGCCTAGACTGCCGCATGCTAGCCTTGGCCGGGCCATCTGGAGTCAGCTGCAGAACTTCCATGCTGCTGTCTCTGCTACTGCCACGACTGCTCACAGGGCTGTGGTCGCTGCAGACACTGCTGTCGCTGCAAATGCTGCTGTCACTGCCAAAAAGTTCTTGGGTCAGGTTGCGGCATTGAGCAGAGTCCCTGTCAATGTGGGCTGGTGGCTGATCTGGGTTGGTGGCCCCTTCTTTGTGGGACTCCACCGACCGGGTCGCTCTTACTCCTGGAGGCAGGCGGCCTTTTCGCCTACTACCAGGCGGGCTGACGGTTGAAGCCCGACGAGCGATTGGTGCAGTGGGGAGTCGTTCCCACCGACCCAGATCACCTCTAGGATCTGAGCTATCCTGGGTGGAGCTGCCGGGGACAGCAGCGTGCAAGCTAACAGGGCTCCCGCCTAAGGCGGCAGACCCTGATCTACTTTCAGTGCTGGGAGCGGCACTGGCGGACGTACTGGGCACGACGCCTATGGCGGCGTGACCGTCCTGCTGTTTGAGGTCTGCTCCCTCCCCGACCTGAGACCGTCGCCTCAGTTCGGAAAAGGAGCCCGGGCTAGACAAAGACTCTGCAGCAGAGCCCGGACCACTCCTCCCCTCTTCCATCCAACTCCCGGCTAGAGACCCGCCGATTCGGATTCAGGAAGACCGTCGCCAAAAGGTACGTAAGTCAGACCCGAAACCTGCCAGCTGCTTAAGTCAAGCCTGGGGGTTGGACACCTGCAAGAGAAGGGAACAAAAAGATTAATACAATGGAACCGCCCAACAGGGGCGGCCACCCAAGAGGGGTGTGAAGAGACAAATTGCCCAACAGGGGCTAGTCTAAGGGGACAGAGAGAGTCCCCTGATGATTTAGCTTTAAACTGGGCGGGGCCCAAGTAGCTGGTCTCCTCTTAGGCAATCACGAGTGATTGCCTAAGAGTTGCCTGAAAAAATCGAAGACAAGTCAATGATTTTAACAGGCGGGAGAAAATCAATTTATTTATCCAAAAATTTGTACATAAATAATCAGATGTGGCACAAGGCCAAAAAGGGGTATGGGGGGGAAGATGGGGGTCGGGGGTCGTCCACTTGGTCTATGAATACCCTAAAAACTAGTTTCAGTCACCACAATACCACATTCACTCTATGGACTTAAGCTACTTAAAATATCCCCAGGTGTTTCAATGAATTTTATTTACAATAGATATTTACATGTGTGATGATGGGAGTGGGAGAACAAAAAACTAAGCCTTAAATAATCCCCCAAAAATAAATAAAAATAAAAGTGATGATAAAAATAAAGAACCAAAGAAAATGCTAATTAAGGTGTGTTAGTAAGGTACCCCCCATCCTATCTAGAGTATGAGCTGCTCGCTGTCTTCTGGTACAGACCGAAAGCAAGAGAGTAAGCTCCTAATTGGGAGTGGGCGTTTCTATGGGGGCAAAAGAAATGGAGGGATGGGTTTGTCGGGATGTGCGGTGTCCTTCAGGATAAGAACTATTATGGCGGGTCGGGGATATAAAATAAATTAGGGAGCGGGCATCCTGAAGGAGTTCTGACACCTAAAATAAAGCTGGGGGCAAAGAGCTCATTTACGCTACTAGCTAATAGGGACTGCGCCCAAAATTTACTGGTCAGTTTTTAAGGGGATTTTTGTTTTTCGACAAAGATGCTTTAAGGTCGCTGTGTGCCATGCCTAGGCAGGGAACACGAACTCGAATCTATTCCGCGTGAACACGCATAAACTAGCGGTGTGTATCCACCTACTTTTGAAAAGTGAAGAAGGCAACCTCCTTCTATCAGATTTGATTTTGATTTTAAGCTGGTGTTTAAAATACGAAATCAAATCATAATAAGAAGGCGGCACCCCCCCACGCCCTATCTCTAAGCGAGAAGTATACACCACGAGTCTAGCTACGGCTAAGATCGCGAGCAAAACCATACGTTTCTCCCTGGGCCACAAGGGGTCCATGTTGAAGACAACGGATGCTAAATCCAAGCACGTCACCCGATCGGGGGTGATGCGAGCCGTCACCTCGCCGACATACGTCCAAAATTCACGAAGTTTGGAGCAGGTGAAAAAGGCATGTTCCGCCGTTTCAATTTCATCTTCCTCGCAACGTGGGCAAAAGGGGCTGATAGCCATACCAATTTTGAATCGTATGTCATTGAGGGGTAACACATTTCGAACCAATCGCCAGGTCAGAGAGAACTCAGAATTATTGAGATAGCTCCTGCCTGGCGCCCAATTCCACTGAGAGCGAGCCTCCTCCTCCGACAATCCAAGTCGCTCCCCAAGAGGATCCGAAGCGGTCCCCACCACTAACTCCCGATAGAATGTCCTTCTAGACCGGGCGAGGTCACTGGACCCCGGCAGCACTCTGAGCGCAGCTCGGCATTCGTTGAAGAACTGCGATTGACTCCTTGGCTTACGTCGGCATTCGGCCAAGTGGTCAGGGATGAGGTTAGGAAAAGCGCTTCCAACCGCAGGGCCCCACGCAGACTCCTCTGTCAAGGTTCGGCTCAGGAATGATAACCGCTCGGCATACAAATGGCTCGCCAAGTCGGGCATTCCCAAGCCTCCCACATCAGGACGTTGAGTACAGACCTGTCTACGGACTAGCGGCTTCCCCTTTGCCCACAAAAGCGAGAAAAGGAGACGCGTTAAAACCGCTCGGCGGTCCGCAGGCAGAGGTAGTACAGCCAATCGGTAAAGGATGAGCGGAAAGACGTACGTGACGCACGCCTCAGCCCGACCTTTAAGGGAAAGCCCCCTTCGAAGCCAAATCCTTACAGATGCTTCGACCTTAGACTGTACTTCCGACCAGTTCTTATCAAGCTGGAGACCGGGTCCGAACCATACGCCGAGGATCCGAACCGGGCCGTCAGTCCAGTTGAAAAGGCCCGGGAGCGCAGCCGCGCCACTCCAGGCAGCCAACCTTAGGCCATTGGATTTGCTAAGGTTGACTTTGGCCCCTGTCACTTTTTCGTACCTTCTGAGTGCCTTAGTCACCGCGAGAATGTCTCGAAAGCACGACACAAACACGGTGACATCATCGGCATACGCGGATACCCTGGCTCGCGCACCGCCAGGAAGAGCAATACCGCGTAGGGCCAGTCCAGGCTCCCCGATCCTAAGCCTGCGGAGAAAAGGCTCCAAGGCAAGGACGTAAAGCAGGGGAGACAGCGGACATCCCTGACGTACCGACCGAGAGACGGCAAAAGACTCCGATCGCATTCCATTCACTTGCACCACTGCCGTCGGCCCGCGATACAAAATGGAGATCCATCTGCGGAAGTCCGGTGTAAAACCGGAGGCCTCTAAAACAGATCCCAGGAACCGATGGTCGACCCTGTCAAAAGCTTTGGACTGATCTAAATTGATCAGCGCGGCTTCGGTGTCGTCTTCTAATCCCTCTATGATCGTGCGCATCAGATGCAAGTTGTTTTGAATCGATCTCCCCTTCACAGCATAATTCTGATCAGGTTCGACCAACTCAGCGATAACAAGCTGCAACCGATTTGCAAGAACTTTGGCCAAAATCTTTAAATCTGTGTTTAGCAGAGTTATGGGCCTGTAATCGTCTAATTCCCCACCATCTTGGCCCTTTTTCTGAAGCAATGTGATCACTCCCTTGGTGACTTGACCGGGGATGGAACCCTGTTCAAACCAGTGATTGAAAACATTGACCAGAATAGGTACGAAGATGTGCGACAGCCTCAAGAACAATTCATAGGGCAAACCATCGAGTCCCGGCGATTTGTCGTAGCCGACCTGCTTCAGTGCAGCCAAGACCTCACACTCTGTAACGCGCCCATCACAGCTAGCCGCTCGGGCCGCCTCCAGGCGGGGCGAGCCAGCTAAATAGCTGCCAAACTCCTCGACGCGGAGTCCGGGCAGTTGGGTGAACCGTTCCATGAAATGCTCACGAAATCCCCGGCAAATCTCCCGAGCCGACACAAGGGTGTGTCCTTCCGGGTGTTTGACTTGACGAATGAGACCGACCGAGCTGCGACGAAGTGGAGTTCTACGCTCTTGCGCGTCCACATTCACGGCTTCGTTGGACACTCTATCTAGCCTAGCTCTAACTACTTGACCTTCATACCGCACGTTAGCCGCACGTTTCAGGTCCCCCTTAGCTAGTTCTATGCCTAGGGAATCCCCCCCAGCCACCGCCCGGGCCAGCTTAGTTTCTAAACGCTTTTCTGTTTCTGCCTTATTTAAGGCGAGGCGTTGGCTATATTGAACAGAAAAGCGCCTAATGCCAACTTTGGCGTTAACCCACCACTTACTCCCGGTTACCGCCCCCACTAATCCCTTTTGAAAGTTAAGAGATAGCTGCTCCCGGAAGTCACGTATCTCCAGTAAGGAGGTATTTAACTTCCAGTAGCTAGCTACCTTATGTGTCTTAGGGCCTAACTCCAGACTGGCCACAAGTAGCTTGTGGTCAGAATGGCCTAACCAGTGGAACGTGGGACAAGAGATATAATCTACGTTGCCTCTTCTAATTAGCAATCTATCCAAGTAAGTACTTGAAAGGAAAGTGCCGCTAGCGAGCCACGTCCACATCTCCCGCCCTGGGTGATCGATACGAAATCTGTCGACCAGATCGCATTGTGCCATCAGATCAGACAGACTTGTCTCACACCTATCCGACCCACTAGGTCCCCCCACCTTATCTATCCTGGGATCAAGGATGGCATTCCAATCTCCCACTAGGATTAGCCGCTCCGAACCACCGAGAAACCCCTCCAACCCTCGGAAAAAGGAAACCCTCTCACGAATGGAATTGGGCGCATACACCGCGACGATTCGAAACATGGCACTATTCACGGCAACATCAGCCACGACCAGTCTGCCATCAGCATCCGCGTGAACAACGTTTACCCTTGCTAACAGAGTGCGTCTAACTAACAGCGAAACTCCCCGAGCAGAACGGTCACCAAAAGCTGAAAAAACATCGAAATGTTCCGACAGCAGTCGGTGATCGTCCATCGAAACATAGTGAGTTTCCTGTACCGCAGCCACATCTAATTCAAAAGCCTTGAGATCCCCCAGTATGCGGGCTGCTTTGCTTAAGGATCTCAAGCCTCTCGCGTTCAAGCTTCCTAGTTTCAAGGTCGTAGCCATTGCACTAGTCAGTGTCAATCAGCGGCCTAAAGTCTTTGTCTGTGAGGATGCCGACGGCATGCCCGATATTGCCAGTGAGCAATTCTGACGACGCGCGGCCGTCTCGGGAGATGCCCCCGACATCCAGGGGGAAGGTTAACTTTAACGCTCTATAAAAACAAGGGTGGACGTAAATGGGGATCCTCCCTTCACATTTATCCCTCAGATCGTCGAGGGAGTCGTGCCCTTCTTCCACCAACGTTAGACCCAGGATCGCATCCTTTGCTGCTTCTATCATTCGCCACATGGATTTCGTGCGGCGAATTTTCGTCTTCCTGACGAACGTGATCAGCAAAGGAGCATCGGGGAAGTTGGACGGGTTGGTAATGTCCAGACCCTGGGTCTTCGTAAGGAGCTGCAGCGGTTTGATGGCACCTCTCTGCTGCGGCGTAAGCTCGGCAGCGGCGTGGTGCAGATCTGCATTGCAGATGAGGTCCCCTGGCAGGAAGGGGAGCTTTCTCGTCTTCTCCTTTCTTGTAGGGGAGGGCGACGCTTTTTGTTTCTTGGCCTGTTTGGCCACATTGGGAGTTTTGGACCCCGACTCTTCCTTTCGAGACAGAGAGCGGGAACTAGCTGGGGGAGTTTCAGTGGGGGAAGGGGATTTCTGCTCAGTGGTGGGTTTAGGTTTTGGGGATTCGGGGGACTGAGCAGGAGAGATAGTCATCTCTACGGACATCGGGGCGGGGGATTGGGGCCCAGCCTCTTTTTCTTGTGAAACGGCACGTTTGGCCACCTTTCTATCCCGGGTGAACTTTTTCACTGTCTCTCGAGCCGGGGCCGGGCCAGCGTCACCCTCCATCTTCTCCCCTTCCGATTCGGACGATGAAGATGTTGACGAAGGTAGTGACAGGGGAACCTCGGTTTTTCGTTTCGTGGCCGCTGCCGTGCTAGATGTTTGCTGCGGCTCCTTATCGGTGGGCATATCCACGCTCATTGACTTAGCGGGACCCCGCATCCCTTTTACTTCAGAGGGCTGCACTTTGGAGGAGGGCTTCTGTGGTTTGTTCTTTCGTACCACTGGGGTGAAACCCTCCTCGTCCTTATCAGTTCTAGGAGCTACTGATGCCGCTGGACCTCCCGGGGCTGCGGCAGAAGGGGTCTTCTTGATTGGCGCCTTTTTCGGGCAGTCTTTCGCCATATGCCCCTTCTGCTCGCAGTGCCAGCAATGTGGCCTCCTGCCCTCGACGATGATAGACATCGACCAGGAGTCGCACTTGAGCAGTGGCGGTATCTTGTTGAAGCCATCCCGGTCTAAACGCATTTTAATTTTGTAGTCCCCTACCATTAGGTTATGGGGACCGCGGACCGGGATTATGGCTTCGACGTCCCCATATTGACTCATCACTGCACCTAGTTGCTCCGAGTCAATATAGCAGGGGACGCCGAGGACAGTGACTAGTGTCCTCCTCCTGCTCAAGTACTCCGGCCTGAGGATCAGATGTTTATGCCTCAGGTCGGCCCTGGCCAACTTTTCTGCTTCCTGTTCAGAGGGGAGTAAAAGGTCCCAGGTTGCGAAACCTCGACGGCAAATATATGTCGCCGGGACTTTCAGGGACCATAAAATCTCCCCTACCGTTTCGATCTGGAGCCCAGCCAGCCCTTTGGTTCTGGAGTCGATGGTGACTAGCGAAACAATTCGCTTCGCTAGCCGTTCCACCGCTCCTGGCGCTGCTTTGATAACGCTACCGTCGGTTAGTTCCTTGTACTTAGACTCGAACAACCGACGGTATTCTGATGGGCTTCTTTGCGACTGGGGTCCCCACTGGTCTTTTGGTGATGGTTGGGCAGGAGTGATAGTTGCCGTCGGAGTTGTAGGTGTCTTCGACGGTGACGGCGTCTTCTGCCCGGGAGGTATCGCCCATGAATTGGGTGTCTCCGCTGGTGTTGATGAGAGGGACGGCCACTCCTTTGGAGCTGTTTCCGGCGTTGTTGCCGGCGGAGTGGCCGCCTTGGTTCCTCTCTTGCCAGCGACATCCGCTGCTCCTTTTTTGGTGACGGTGCGAGCAGCCCCCATCTTCCTCGGCCTAGACTGCCGCATGCTAGCCTTGGCCGGGCCATCTGGAGTCAGCTGCAGAACTTCCATGCTGCTGTCTCTGCTACTGCCACGACTGCTCACAGGGCTGTGGTCGCTGCAGACACTGCTGTCGCTGCAAATGCTGCTGTCACTTCCAAAGAGTTCTTGGGTGAGGTTGCGGCATTGAGCAGAGTCCCTGTCAATGTGGGCTGGCGGCTGATCTGGGTCGGTGGCCCCTTCTTTGTGGGACTCCACCGACCGGGTCGCTCTTACTCCTGGAGGCAGGCGGCCTTTTCGCCTACTACCAGGCGGGCTGACGGTTGAAGCCCGGCGAGCGATTGGTACAGTGGGGAGTCGTTCCCACCGACCCAGATCACCTCTAGGATCTGAGCTATCCTGGGTGGAGCTGCCGGGGACAGCAGCGTGCAAGCTAACAGGGCTCCCGCCTAAGGCGGCAGACCCTGATCTACTTTCAGTGCTGGGAGCGGCACTGGCGGACGTACTGGGCACGACGCCTATGGCGGCGTGACCGTCCTGCTGTTTGAGGTCTGCTCCCTCCCCGACCTGAGACCGTCGCCTCAGTTCGGAAAAGGAGCCCGGGCTAGACAAAGACTCTGCAGCAGAGCCCGGACCACTCCTCCCCTCTTCCATCCAACTCCCGGCTAGAGACCCGCCGATTCGGATTCAGGAAGACCGTCGCCAAAAGGTACGTAAGTCAGACCCGAAACCTGCCAGCTGCTTAAGTCAAGCCTGGGGGTTGGACACCTGCAAGAGAAGGGAACAAAAAGGTTAAAACAATGGAACCACCCAAGAGGGGTGGCCACCCAAGAGGGGTGTGGAAGGACAAATTGCCCAACAGGGGCTAGTCTAAGGGGACAGAGAGAGTCCCCTGAAGATTTAGCTTTAAACTGGGCGGGGCCCAAGTAGCTGGTCTCCTCTTAGGCAATCACAAGTGATTGCCTAAGAGTTGCCTAGAAAAATACAAGACGAGTCAAGATTTTAAAAGGCGGGAGAAAATCAAAATCTGAGGTTATTTACTGGGGTATTTATAACCAATCTACACCTGAACAGCGGTCTATCCACTAGACACTGTTTAAATTACATTATTAAATTAACAAGTAATGATAACTAAGATTTTCTTTCAAAAAACATTGTATACTACTATTTAACAAATTCTTATATAAGTTTGGAATATCAAGAATGAATTTTAGACTCCCCTAGGCCGTTTTTCTCTAATTCAACATAGCTTTCATACGCCATTACCGAAAATGACAATTAATTCACTTCTTTTGGCTAACATCAAAGTGTAGTATCTGTTTCGATGGATACTGCACCCCATAGACTGGTATCGTCTTGGCCTTCGGGGCTTCATTCCGTCGGTCTATGGGTTTGTCCTGTGCAGTTCTAGGAGGTCAAATTCGATAGTAAATTCGAAATAATCTAATGTATTTATGTACTAATCCGATAAAAATGCAGAGTCACTGTAAACATCCCATAATCCCTTGCCGGATGTACCCGGTCTTGTCCTAAATTGTGTCCGGTTGTATCAGATCATCCAATAACTTCTGTCCGGATGCATCAATAACAACATAGTAATCCTACGTTAAGAGTGTGTAGTGAAACAAGGGTTGCTCAATCACATCCGCACCTGTCCCATAATCCCTTGCCGGATGTACCCGGTCTTGCTCTAAATTGTGTCCGGTTATATCATGACGTCAGAGAGTGGCAGATAATTTGAAAAATAATGCAAAGTGGCGGGAAGAAATTCACTCACACTACAACCTTTTAATAGACGCTAATATTCCTCCCCCTCCCTTCCGTTATCATGATAGGCATTACCTCCTCCTTTCATGTCAAATTGGGGGGGGGGGGTGACGGCATTCGCCGGTGTGAGTCCCTCAGGCCAAATTTGGGGAGGGGGAGTGTCGGCATTCGCCGGCGCTCACACCTTTTTGAGAGGGTGGAGATAGTGTAGTATCTGTTGCGAGGAGAGAGTGTCAGCATTCGCCGGTGTGAGCGCCTCAGGCCAAATCTTTTCTTGGGGGGGGAGGGGGTATTAAGCAAATCTATAATAAAGACCAATGTGCATTTATTTGTATCTATAATAAAGGCCAATGTGCATTTATTTGTATCTTCTATTATATAAAGGCCAGTTGTCTGTATGTCTGTCTGTTTGTCTGTTTGTATGTCCAGATACTCCTCTGAGAGTACCCAACAAACAGTCACACGGTTGACGTCATTATGACCGGCCAGCCCCGGGACGTATACTATCTCAGAACCGGAAAAAAAATGGACTCTTCGAGGGTCGACTGCCTTTTTCCTCGATTTTCAACGTTGTTTAGTACTAATTTGAGAAAAAAACAATGACATCATGTAGAATTTGAGAAATAATGCACCGTCATGCTTTTAACAGGAAATGACGTCAGAGGAAAAGAGTGTAGGGAAGAAAATCCCTCACACTAAAACTCTTCTTTCCCTCTCACTCCCACCCCTTCTACCTTCCTTTCCTCCCCTACGCCCGTTCTGTTGTTATGATACCACCCTCCTAGGCATTACTTCCTCCTTTTTGAGAGTTGTAGAGATAGAGCGGCGGTGTGACTGCTTCAGGTCCAATTAGGGGGGGGGGAGTGTCGGCATTCGCCGGTGAAGCGCCTCATGCCAAATTTGGAGATGGGGGATTGTCGGCATAATGCAAAGTCACGATTTTAACAGGAAATGACGTCAAAGTGGATCCCTAACGGAACTTTTTTGAACACGAGTTTATAGTGAAGCAAGGGTTGCTTAATCCTAACCGCATTTCTTCTGTTGACATGATACCATCCTCCCAGGTATTACCTCCTTCTTTTTGAGAGGTGTGAAGTTAGTGTAATAAATAATTATGCTCCACCATTGTTTTCACTAATATTTGTATACATATTAAATAACGTTTCAAGAAGTAAAGTAAAAAGAGAAATAATTATGCTCCACCATTGTTTTCACTAATATTTGTATACATATTAAATAACGTCTCAAGAAGTAAGGTAAGAAGAGAAATTATTATGCTCCTCCATTGTTTTCACTTATATTTGTATACATATTAAATACCGTCTCAATAAGTAAAGTAAGAAGAGATATAATTATGCTCCACCATTGTTTTCACAAATATTTGTATACATATTAAATAACGTCTCAATCAGTAAATTTAAAGGAAGAAAAAATTATGCTCCGCCATTGTTTTCACTAATATTTGTATACATATTAAAAAACGTCTCAATAAATAAACTAAAAATAGAAATAATTATGCTCCGCCACTGTTTTCACTAATATTTGTATACATATTAAATAACGTCTCAATAAGTACAGTAAGAAGAGAAATAATTATGCTCCGCCATTGTTTTCACTAATATTTGTATACATATTAAAAAACATCTCAATAAATAAAGTAAGAATAGAAATAATTATGCTCCGCCACTGTTTTCACTAATTTTTGTATACATGTTAAATAACATTTTTTTTTGAACTCCAAATATTTCGCTGGAGACATTGAGGGGTCGGAGAAAATTTTAGGGGTCAATCCGAACTTTTTAGGGGTCAGGCAAAATTTGTTCTTTTTTATTTTGTTTTTAACTCAAAATATTTCTCAGGGTTATGTGAGAGTGAAAAATTAGTTGGGATGAGGGGCTGGAGAGATTTAGGGGTCAGGCCGCACTTTTTAGTGGTCACGCCAATTTTTTGTTTTGAAGTCAAAATATTTCTCAGAGTTGGAGGAGAGTGAAAAATTAGGGGGCTGGAGAGATTGAGGGGTCGGCGAAAAATTTTAGAGGTCACGACGAACTTTTTAGGGGTCAGGCCAAATTTTTTTGTTTTTTTTTGTTTTGAACTGAAAATATTTCTCAGGGTTGGGGGAGAGTGAAAAATTAGGGGGATGGAGAGATTTAGGGGTCGGGGAAAATTTTAGGGGTCAGGCGGAACTTTTTAGGGGTCAGGCCAAATTTTTTTCTTTTTTTTTGGTTTTGAACTCAAAATATTTCTCATGGTTGGGGGAGAGTGAACAATTAAGGGGCTGGAGACATTGAAGGGTCGGGGAAAATTTTAGGGGTCAGGCGGAACTTTTTAGGGGTCAGGCCAAATTTTTTTGTTTTTTTTTGTTTTGAAGTCAAAATATTTTTCATGGTTGGGGGAGAGTGAAAAATTAGGGGGCTGGAGAGATTTAGGGGTCGGGGAAAATTTTAGGGGTCAGGACGAACTTTTTAGGGGTCAGGCAAACTTTTTTTGTTTTTTTTTTGTTTTGAACTCAAAATATTTCTCAGGGTTGGGGGAGAGTGAAAAATTAGGGGGCTGGAGAGATTTAGGGGTCGGGGAAAATTTTAGGGGTCAGGACGAACTTTTTAGGGGTCAGGCCAATTTTTTTTGTTTTTTTTTGTTTTGAAGTCAAAATATATCTCAGGGTTGGGGGAGAGTGAAAAATTAGGGGGCTGGAGAGATTTAGGGGTCGGGGAAAATTTTAGGGGTCAGGACGAATTTTTTAGGGGTCAGGCCAAATTTTTTTGTTTTTTTTTGGTTTTGAACTAAAAATATTTCTCAGGGTTGGGGGAGAGTGAAAAATTAGGGGGCTGGAGAGATTTAGGGGTCGGGGAAAATTTTAGGGGTCAGGACGAACTTTTTAGGGGTCAGGCCAAATTTTTTTGTTTTTTTTTGTTTTGAAGTCAAAATATATCTCATGGTTGGGGGAGAGTGAAAAATTAGGGGGCTGGAGAGATTTAGGGGTCGGGGAAAATTTTAGGGGTCAGGACGAACTTTTTAGGGGTCAGGCCAAATTTTTTGGGTTTTTTTTGTTTTGAACTGAAAATATTTCTCAGGGTTGGGGGAGAGTGAAAAATTAGGGGGATGGAGAGATTTAGGGGTCGGGGAAAATTTTAGGGGTCAGGACGAACTTTTTAGGGGTCAGGCCAAATTTTTTTCTTTTTTTTTGGTTTTGAACTCAAAATATTTCTCATGGTTGGGGGAAAGTGAACAATTAGGGGGCTGGAGAGATTTAGGGGTCAGGGAAAATTTTAGGGGTCAGGCTGAACTTTTTAGGGGTCAGGCCAAATTTTTTTCTTTTTTTTTGTTTTGAAGTCAAAATATATCTCAGGGTTGGGGGAGAGTGAAAAATTAGGGGGCTGGAGAGATTTAGGGGTCGGGGAAAATTTTAGGGGTCAGGCTAAATTTTTTAGGGGTCCGCCCAAATTTAGGGGCAGCGATATGTACGTATTTAGCTTCCACACCGGGGCGGCGATAGGTACTTATTTAGCATTCAGCAGTGGTGATAGGTACTTATATAGCATGTGCACATGGGCGGTAATAAGTACATATATAGTATGCGCACCGGGGCAGTGATAAGTATGTATTTAGCATGCGCACTGAGGCAGCGATCGGTTCATATATAGCACACGCACCGGGGCGGCGATAGGTACGTATACAGCACGCACACATGGGAGGCGAAAGGTACATATTTAAAATTCACACCGGGGCCGCGAAAGGTACATATTTAAAATTCACACCGGGGCGGCGATAGGTACGTATTTAGCATTCACACCGGGGCGGCGATAGGTATGTATTTAGCATTCGCACCGGGGTGGCGATATGTACGTATTTAGCTTCCGCACCGGGACGGCGATAGGTACGTATTTAGAATTCACACCGGGGCGGCGATAGGTACATATTTAGCATTCGCACCGGGGCGGCGATATGTACGTATTTAGCTTCCACACCAGGGCGGCGATAAGTACGTATTCAGAATTCAGGGGTGCGATAGCTACGTATATAGCATGTACACATGGGCAGCAATAAGTACGTACATAGCATGCGCTCTGCGGCGGCGATCAGTACATATATAGCACGCGCACCGGGGCGGCGAAAGGTATGTATTTCGCATTCGCACCGTGGTGGTGATAGGTACGTATTTAGCATTCGCACAGTGGCGGCTATAGGTACGTATTTAGCATTCGCACCAGGACGGCTATAGGTACGTATTTAGCATTCGCACTGGGCCTGCGATAGGTACGTATTTAGCATTCACACCAAAGCGGCAATATGTACATATTAATTATTCGCACTAGGGCAGAGATAGGTACTTATGTAGCATGCACACCGGGGCGCAATTGGTATGTCTTTAGTATTCGCACTAGGGCAGCGATAGGTAGTTATGTAGCATGCACACTGGGGCGCAATAGGTATGTATTTAGTATTCACACCGGGGCAACGATAGGTACTATTTAGCATTCTCAACGGGGCGGCGATAGGTACTTAAATAGTATCTGCACCGGGGCGGCGATAGGTACGTATATATTATGTGCACTGGGGCGGCGATAGGTACGTATATAGTATGCGCACCGGGGTGATGATAGATACGTATATAGTATGAACACCGGGGTGGAGATAAGTACCTATATAGAAGGCGCAGATAGAGCTGTTACTTTTTATAGAAATATGTCATACTACTACCCTGGGCAATAGGAGAAATGGTGGGGAAGAAACAGCTTTTGCAAAAGGCAAAATTAGAAAGTAGCGGCGAAATGGGGCGACCAGGGAAGAGAAAGGTAGCAAATAAAGAGACGGCTATAGAGAGAGGGGGCGGACATAGAAGTTTGAATATAAAGATGTTACACACACGATCTTTCTTCAAATATATGTTTTTATGACCCCGAGCAACGCCGGGTAGCCCCGCTAGTCTATTATATAAAGGCCAGTTGTCTGTATGTCTGTCTGTCTGTTTGTTTGTATGTCCAGAAACTCCTCAAAAACTACGCGGCAACATGTCAAAAAGTTGATATCTTTAGCACCGTACATATCCCGGAATCATAATATCTAAAAATCACGACAAACGATTCACTCGCTGACAGTCAACCGGACGACTTTCCGACAAAAGGTAGCAGTTTTTTCGTATTTTACACGAAATTTCAACGTTAATATGTACTAAATTCGAAATAATCTAATGTATTTATGTACTAATCCGATAAAAATGCCGAGTCACTATAAGCATCCCATAATCCCTTTGCCGGATGTACCCGGTCTTGCCCTAAATTGTGTCCGGTTGTATCAGATCATCCAATAACTTCTTTCCGGTTGCATCAATAACAACATAGGAATCCTACGTTACGAGTGTGTAGTGAAACAAGGGTTGCTCAATCACATCCGCACTTGTCCCATAATCCCTTGCCGGATGTACCCGGTCTTGACCTAAATTGTGTCCGGTTATATCAGGTCATCATGACGTCAGAGAGTGGCAGTTTTCCTTTCAGGCCAAATTGGGGGGGGGGGGTACGGTATTCGCCGGTGTGAGCATTATCTCCTCCTTTTTTGAGAGTGTTGAGGTAGGGTAGTATCGGTTCCGTTGTCATGATGCACTGATCCCATGCATTACCTCCTCCTTTTTTTAGAAGTGTTGAGGTAGGGTCGTATCGGTTCCGTTGTCATGATGCCCTCATCCCATGCATTATCTCCTCCTTATTTGAGACGTGTTGAGGTAGGGTCGTATCGGTTCCGTTGTCATGATGCCCTCATCCCATGCATTATCTCCTCCTTATTTGAGACGTGTTGAGGTAGGGTCGTATCGGTTCCGTTGTCATGATGCACTGATCCCATGCATTACCTCCTCCTTTTTTGAGACGTGTAGAGGTAGGGTCGATTCGGTTCCGTTGTCATGATGCACTCATCCCCTGCATTACATGGGGGGGGGGCGGTATCGGCATTCGGCGGTGGAAGGGAGGGTTGGCATTTGGCGGTGGGGCGCCTCAGGCCAAATCTGGGGAGGAGGAGTGTCGGCATTCGGCGGTGGGGCGCCTCAGGTCAAATCTGGGGCGGCGGAATGTCAGCAGTCGGCGGTGGGGCACCTCAGGCCGAATTTAGGGAGGGGGAATGTCGGCAGTCGGCGGTATGAGCGCCTCAGGCGAAATTATGCCGAATTTGGGGGAGGAGGGAGTTCCGGCATTCACCGGTGTGAGCGACTCAGGCCGAATTTGGTGGAGTGTCGGCATTCGCCGGTGGTGCGCCTCAGGCCAAATTTGGAGATGGGGGATTGTCGGCATAATGCAAAGTCACGATTTCAGCAGGAAATGACGTCAGAGGAAATCCCTAACGGCACTTTTTTTGAACATGAGTTTATAGTGAAGCACGGGTTGCCTTATCCCAACGAAACATAAGTTTTTATTGAAGCAACTGTTGCTTAATCCCTAACGGCATTTTTTTGAACATGAGTCCATAGTGAAGCAAGGGTTGCTTAATTCCTAACGGCACTTTTTTGAACATGAATCCACAGTGAAGCCAGGGTTGGTTAATCAATAACGGCACTTTTTTGAACACGAGTTTGTAGTGAAGCCAGGGTTGCTTAATCCTAACTGCATTTCTTCTGTTGACATGATACCATCCTCCCAGGTATAACCTCCTTCTTTTTGAGAGGTGTGAAGTTAGTGTAGTATCAGTAAAATTAAAGTAATAAATAATTATGCTCCACCATTGTTTTCACTAATATTTGTATACATATTAAATAACGTCTCAATAAGTAAAGTAAGAAGAAAAAAATTTATGCTCCACCATTGTTTTCACTAATATTTGTATACATATGATATAACGTCTCAATAAGTAAAGTAAAAAGAGAAATAATTATGCTCCGCCACTGTTTTCACTAATATTTGTATACATATTAAATAACGTCTCAATAAGTAAAGAAAGAAGAAAAATAATTATGCTCCACCATTGTGTTCACTTATATTTTTATACATGTTAAATAACGTCTCAATAAGTAAAGTAAAAAAAGAAATAATTATGCTCCACCATTGTTTTCACTAATATTTGTATACATGTTAAATAACATTTTTTTGTTTTGAACTCAAAATATTTCTTAGGGTTGGGGGAGAGTTAAAAATTAGGGGGCTGGAGAGATTGAGGGCTCGGGAAAAATTTTAGGGCTCAGGCCGAACTTTTTAGGGGTCAAGCCAAATTTTTTTGTTTTTTTTGTTTTGAAGTAAAAATATTTCTCAGGGTTGGGGAGAATGAAAAACTAAGGGGCTAGAGATATTGAAGGGTCGGGGAAAATTTTAGGGGTCAGGCCGAACTTTTTAGGGGTCAGGCCAAATTTTTTTGTTTTTTTTTTGTTTTGAAGTCAAAATATTTCTCAGGGTTGGGGGAGAGTGAAAAATTAGGGGGCTGGAAAGATTTATGGGTCGGGGAAAATTTTAGGGGTCAGGCCGAACTTTTTAGGGGTCAGGCCAAATTTTTTTGTTTTTTTTTGTTTTGAAGTCAAAATATTTCTCAGGGTTGGGGGAGAGTGAAAAATTAGGGGGCTGTAGAGATTTAGGGGTCGGGGAAAATTTTAGGGGTCAAGACGAACTTTTTAGCAGTCAGGCCAAATTTTTTTGTTTTTGTTTTGTTTTGAAGTCAAAATATTTCTCATGGTTGGAGGAGGGTGAAAAATTAGGGGGCTGGAGAGATTTAGGGGTCGCGGAAAATTTTAGGGGTCAGGACGCACTTTTTAGGGGTCAGGCCAAATTTTTTTGTTTTTTTTTGTTTTGAAGTCAAAATATATCTCATTGTTGGGGGAGAGTGAAAAATTAGGGGGCTGGAGAGATTTAGGGGTCGGGGAAATTTTAGGGGTCAGGACGCACTTTTTAGGGGTCAGGCCAAATTTTTTTGTTTTTTTTTGGTTTTGAGCTCAAAATATTTCTCATGGTTGGGGGAGAGTGAAAAATTAGGGGGCTGGAGAGATTTAGGGGTCGGGGAAAATTTTAGGGGTCAGGACGAACTTTTTAGGGGTCAGGCCAAATTTTTTTGTTTTTTTTTGTTTTTTGTTGTTTTGAAGTCAAAATATTTCTCAGGGTTGGGGGAGAGTGAAAAATTAGGGGGCTGGAGAGATTTAGGGGTCGGTGAAAATTTTAGGGGTCAGGACGAACTTTTTAGGGGTCAGGCCAAATTTTTTTGTTTTTTTTTGTTTTGAAGTCAAAATATTTCTCAGGGTTGGAGGAGATTGAAAAATTAGGGGGCTGGAGAGATTTAGGGGTCGGGGAAAATTTTAGGGGTCAGGACGAACTTTTTAGGGGTCAGGCCCAATTTTTTTGTTTTTTTTTGTTTTGAAGTCAAAATATTTCTCATGGTTGGAGGAGAGTGAAAAATTAGGGGGCTGGAGAGATTTAGGTGTCGGGGAAAATTTTAGGGGTCAGGACCAACTTTTTAGGGGTCAGACACAATTTTTTTGCTTTTTTTTTGTTTTGAACTCAAAATATTTCTCAGGGTTGGGGGAGAGGCAAAAATTAGGGGGCTGGAGAGATTTAGGGGTCGGGGAAAATTTTAGGGGTCAGGACGCACTTTTTAGGGGTCAGGCCAAATTTTTTTGTTTTTTTTTGTTTTGAAGTCAAAATATATCTCATTGTTGGAGGAGAGTGAAAAATTATGGGGCTGGAGAGATTTAGGGGTCGCGGAAAATTTTAGGGGTCAGGACGCACATTTTAGGGGTCAGGCCAAATTTTTTTGTTTTTTTTTGTTTTTTGTTGTTTTGAAGTCAAAATATTTCTCAGGGTTGGGGGAGAGTGAAAAATTAGGGGGCTGGAGAGATTTAGGGGTCGGGGAAAATTTTAGGGGTCAGGACGAACTTTTTAGGGGTCAAGCCAAATTTTTTTGTTTTTTTTGGTTTTGAACTGAAAATATTTCTCATGGTTGGGAAAGAGTGAAAAATTAGGGGGCTGGAGAGATTTAGGGGTCAGGACTAACTTTTTAGGAGGCAGGCCAAATTTTTTTGTTTTTTTTTGTTTTGAAGTAAAAATATTTCTCAGGGTTGGGGGAGAGTGAAAAATTAGGGGGCTGGAAAGATTTATGGGTCGGGGAAAATTTTAGGGGTCAGGCCGAACTTTTTAGGGGTCAGGCCAAATTTTTTTGTTTTTTTTTGTTTTGAAGTCAAAATATTTCTCAGGGTTGGGGGAGAGTGAAAAATTAGGGGGCTGTAGAGATTTAGGGGTCGGGGAAAATTTTAGGGGTCAGGACGAACTTTTTAGCAGTCAGGCCAAATTTTTTTGTTTTTGTTTTGTTTTGAAGTCAAAATATTTCTCATGGTTGGAGGAGGGTGAAAAATTAGGGGGCTGGAGAGATTTAGGGGTCGCGGAAAATTTTAGGGGTCAGGCCAAATTTTTTTGTTTTTTTTTGTTTTGAAGTCAAAATATATCTCATTGTTGGGGGAGAGTGAAAAATTAGGGGGCTGGAGAGATTTAGGGGTCGGGGAAATTTTAGGGGTCAGGACGCACTTTTTAGGGGTCAGGCCAAATTTTTTTGTTTTTTTTTGGTTTTGAGCTCAAAATATTTCTCATGGTTGGGGGAGAGTGAAAAATTAGGGGGCTGGAGAGATTTAGGGGTCGGGGAAAATTTTAGGGGTCAGGACGAACTTTTTAGGGGTCAGGCCAAATTTTTTTGTTTTTTTTTGTTTTTTGTTGTTTTGAAGTCAAAATATTTCTCAAGGTTGGGGGAGAGTGAAAAATTAGGGGGCTGGAGAGATTTAGGGGTCGGTGAAAATTTTAGGGGTCAGGACGAACTTTTTAGGGGTCAGGCCAAATTTTTTTGTTTTTTTTTGTTTTGAAGTCAAAATATTTCTCAGGGTTGGAGGAGATTGAAAAATTAGGGGGCTGGAGAGATTTAGGGGTCGGGGAAAATTTTAGGGGTCAGGACGAACTTTTTAGGGGTCAGGCCAAATTTTTTTGTTTTTTTTTGTTTTGAAGTCAAAATATTTCTCATGGTTGGAGGAGAGTGAAAAATTAGGGGGCTGGAGAGATTTAGGTGTCGGGGGAAAATTTTAGGCGTCAGGACCAACTTTTTAGGGGTCAGACCAAATTTTTTTGTTTTTTTTTTGTTTTGAACTCAAAATATTTCTCAGGGTTGGGGGAGAGTGAAAAATTAGGGGGCTGGAGAGATTTAGGGGTCGGGGAAAATTTTAGGGGTCAGGACGCACTTTTTAGGGGTCAGGCCAAATTTTTTTGTTTTTTTTTGTTTTGAAGTCAAAATATATCTCATTGTTGGAGGAGAGTGAAAAATTAGGGGGCTGGAGAGATTTAGGGGTCGCGGAAAATTTTAGGCGTCAGGACGCACTTTTTAGGGGTCAGGCCAAATTTTTTTGTTTTTTTTTGTTTTGAAGTCAAAATATATCTCATTGTTGGGGGAGAGTGAAAAATTAGGGGGCTGGAGAGATTTAGGGGTCGGGGAAATTTTAGGGGTCAGGACGCACTTTTTAGGGGTCAGGCCAAATTTTTTTGTTTTTTTTTGGTTTTGAGCTCAAAATATTTCTCATGGTTGGGGGAGAGTGAAAAATTAGGGGGCTGGAGAGATTTAGGGGTCGGGGAAAATTTTAGGGGTCAGGACGAACTTTTTAGGGGTCAGGCCAAATTTTTTTGTTTTTTTTTGTTTTTTGTTGTTTTGAAGTCAAAATATTTCTCAAGGTTGGGGGAGAGTGAAAAATTAGGGGGCTGGAGAGATTTAGGGGTCGGTGAAAATTTTAGGGGTCAGGACGAACTTTTTAGGGGTCAGGCCAAATTTTTTTGTTTTTTTTTGTTTTGAAGTCAAAATATTTCTCAGGGTTGGAGGAGATTGAAAAATTAGGGGGCTGGAGAGATTTAGGGGTCGGGGAAAATTTTAGGGGTCAGGACGAACTTTTTAGGGGTCAGGCCAAATTTTTTTGTTTTTTTTTGTTTTGAAGTCAAAATATTTCTCAGGGTTGGGGGAGAGTGAAAAATTAGGGGGCTGGAGAGATTTAGGGGTCGGGGAAAATTTTAGGGGTCAGGACGCACTTTTTAGGGGTCAGGCCAAATTTTTTTGTTTTTTTTTGTTTTGAAGTCAAAATATATCTCATTGTTGGAGGAGAGTGAAAAATTAGGGGGCTGGAGAGATTTAGGGGTCGCGGAAAATTTTAGGCGTCAGGACGCACTTTCTAGGGGTCAGGCCAAATTTTTTTGTTTTTTTTTGTTTTGAAGTCAAAATATATCTCATTGTTGGGGGAGAGTGAAAAATTAGGGGGCTGGAGAGATTTAGGGGTCGGGGAAATTTTAGGGGTCAGGACGCACTTTTTAGGGGTCAGGCCAAATTTTTTTGTTTTTTTTTGGTTTTGAGCTCAAAATATTTCTCATGGTTGGGGGAGAGTGAAAAATTAGGGGGCTGGAGAGATTTAGGGGTCGGGGAAAATTTTAGGGGTCAGGACGAACTTTTTAGGGGTCAGGCCAAATTTTTTTGTTTTTTTTTGTTTTTTGTTGTTTTGAAGTCAAAATATTTCTCAGGGTTGGGGGAGAGTGAAAAATTAGGGGGCTGGAGAGATTTAGGGGTCGGTGAAAATTTTAGGGGTCAGGACGAACTTTTTAGGGGTCAGGCCAAATTTTTTTGTTTTTTTTTGTTTTGAAGTCAAAATATTTCTCAGGGTTGGAGGAGATTGAAAAATTAGGGGGCTGGAGAGATTTAGGGGTCGGGGAAAATTTTAGGGGTCAGGACGAACTTTTTAGGGGTCAGGCCCAATTTTTTTGTTTTTTTTTGTTTTGAAGTCAAAATATTTCTCATGGTTGGAGGAGAGTGAAAAATTAGGGGGCTGGAGAGATTTAGGTGTCGGGGAAAATTTTAGGGGTCAGGACCAACTTTTTAGGGGTCAGACCAAATTTTTTTGTTTTTTTTTTGTTTTGAAGTCAAAATATATCTCATTGTTGGAGGAGAGTGAAAAATTATGGGGCTGGAGAGATTTAGGGGTCGCGGAAAATTTTAGGGGTCAGGACGCACATTTTAGGGGTCAGGCCAAAATTTTTTGTTTTTTTTTGTTTTTTGTTGTTTTGAAGTCAAAATATTTCTCAGGGTTGGGGGAGAGTGAAAAATTAGGGGGCTGGAGAGATTTAGGGGTCGGGGAAAATTTTAGGGGTCAGGACGAACTTTTTAGGGGTCAAGCCAAATTTTTTTGTTTTTTTTGGTTTTGAACTGAAAATATTTCTCATGGTTGGGAAAGAGTGAAAAATTAGGGGGCTGGAGAGATTTAGGGGTCAGGACGAACTTTTTAGGAGGCAGGCCAAATTTTTTTGTTTTTTTTTGTTTTGAAGTAAAAATATTTCTCAGGGTTGGGGGAGAGTGAAAAATTAGGGGGCTGGAAAGATTTATGGGTCGGGGAAAATTTTAGGGGTCAGGCCGAACTTTTTAGGGGTCAGGCCAAATTTTTTTGTTTTTTTTTGTTTTGAAGTCAAAATATTTCTCAGGGTTGGGGGAGAGTGAAAAATTAGGGGGCTGTAGAGATTTAGGGGTCGGGGAAAATTTTAGGGGTCAGGACGAACTTTTTAGCAGTCAGGCCAAATTTTTTTGTTTTTGTTTTGTTTTGAAGTCAAAATATTTCTCATGGTTGGAGGAGGGTGAAAAATTAGGGGGCTGGAGAGATTTAGGGGTCGCGGAAAATTTTAGGGGTCAGGCCAAATTTTTTTGTTTTTTTTTGTTTTGAAGTCAAAATATATCTCATTGTTGGGGGAGAGTGAAAAATTAGGGGGCTGGAGAGATTTAGGGGTCGGGGAAATTTTAGGGGTCAGGACGCACTTTTTAGGGGTCAGGCCAAATTTTTTTGTTTTTTTTTGGTTTTGAGCTCAAAATATTTCTCATGGTTGGGGGAGAGTGAAAAATTAGGGGGCTGGAGAGATTTAGGGGTCGGGGAAAATTTTAGGGGTCAGGACGAACTTTTTAGGGGTCAGGCCAAATTTTTTTTTTTTTTTTTTTTTTTGTTGTTTTGAAGTCAAAATATTTCTCAAGGTTGGGGGAGAGTGAAAAATTAGGGGGCTGGAGAGATTTAGGGGTCGGTGAAAATTTTAGGGGTCAGGACGAACTTTTTAGGGGTCAGGCCAAATTTTTTTGTTTTTTGTTGTTTTGAAGTCAAAATATTTCTCAGGGTTGGAGGAGATTGAAAAATTAGGGGGCTGGAGAGATTTAGGGGTCGGGGAAAATTTTAGGGGTCAGGACGAACTTTTTAGGGGTCAGGCCAAATTTTTTTGTTTTTTTTTGTTTTGAAGTCAAAATATTTCTCATGGTTGGAGGAGAGTGAAAAATTAGGGGGCTGGAGAGATTTAGGTGTCGGGGGAAAATTTTAGGGGTCAGGACCAACTTTTTAGGGGTCAGACCAAATTTTTTTGTTTTTTTTTTGTTTTGAACTCAAAATATTTCTCAGGGTTGGGGGAGAGTGAAAAATTAGGGGGCTGGAGAGATTTAGGGGTCGGGGAAAATTTTAGGGGTCAGGACGCACTTTTTAGGGGTCAGGCCAAATTTTTTTGTTTTTTTTTGTTTTGAAGTCAAAATATATCTCATTGTTGGAGGAGAGTGAAAAATTAGGGGGCTGGAGAGATTTAGGGGTCGCGGAAAATTTTAGGCGTCAGGACGCACTTTTTAGGGGTCAGGCCAAATTTTTTTGTTTTTTTTTGTTTTGAAGTCAAAATATATCTCATTGTTGGGGGAGAGTGAAAAATTAGGGGGCTGGAGAGATTTAGGGGTCGGGGAAATTTTAGGGGTCAGGACGCACTTTTTAGGGGTCAGGCCAAATTTTTTTGTTTTTTTTTGGTTTTGAGCTCAAAATATTTCTCATGGTTGGGGGAGAGTGAAAAATTAGGGGGCTGGAGAGATGTAGGGGTCGGGGAAAATTTTAGGGGTCAGGACGAACTTTTTAGGGGTCAGGCCAAATTTTTTTGTTTTTTTTTGTTTTTTGTTGTTTTGAAGTCAAAATATTTCTCAAGGTTGGGGGAGAGTGAAAAATTAGGGGGCTGGAGAGAGTTAGGGGTCGGTGAAAATTTTAGGGGTCAGGACGAACTTTTTAGGGGTCAGGCCAAATTTTTTTGTTTTTTTTTGTTTTGAAGTCAAAATATTTCTCATGGTTGGAGGAGGGTGAAAAATTAGGGGGCTGGAGAGATTTAGGGGTCGCGGAAAATTTTAGGGGTCAGGCCAAATTTTTTTGTTTTTTTTTGTTTTGAAGTCAAAATATATCTCATTGTTGGGGGAGAGTGAAAAATTAGGGGGCTGGAGAGATTTAGGGGTCGGGGAAATTTTAGGGGTCAGGACGCACTTTTTAGGGGTCAGGCCAAATTTTTTTGTTTTTTTTTGGTTTTGAGCTCAAAATATTTCTCATGGTTGGGGGAGAGTGAAAAATTAGGGGGCTGGAGAGATTTAGGGGTCGGGGAAAATTTTAGGGGTCAGGACGAACTTTTTAGGGGTCAGGCCAAATTTTTTTGGTTTTTTTTTTTTTTTGTTGTTTTGAAGTCAAAATATTTCTCAAGGTTGGGGGAGAGTGAAAAATTAGGGGGCTGGAGAGATTTAGGGGTCGGTGAAAATTTTAGGGGTCAGGACGAACTTTTTAGGGGTCAGGCCAAATTTTTTTGTTTTTTGTTGTTTTGAAGTCAAAATATTTCTCAGGGTTGGAGGAGATTGAAAAATTAGGGGGCTGGAGAGATTTAGGGGTCGGGGAAAATTTTAGGGGTCAGGACGAACTTTTTAGGGGTCAGGCCAAATTTTTTTGTTTTTTTTTGTTTTGAAGTCAAAATATTTCTCATGGTTGGAGGAGAGTGAAAAATTAGGGGGCTGGAGAGATTTAGGTGTCGGGGGAAAATTTTAGGGGTCAGGACCAACTTTTTAGGGGTCAGACCAAATTTTTTTGTTTTTTTTTTGTTTTGAACTCAAAATATTTCTCAGGGTTGGGGGAGAGTGAAAAATTAGGGGGCTGGAGAGATTTAGGGGTCGGGGAAAATTTTAGGGGTCAGGACGCACTTTTTAGAGGTCAGGCCAAATTTTTTTGTTTTTTTTTGTTTTGAAGTCAAAATATATCTCATTGTTGGAGGAGAGTGAAAAATTAGGGGGCTGGAGAGATTTAGGGGTCGCGGAAAATTTTAGGCGTCAGGACGCACTTTTTAGGGGTCAGGCCAAATTTTTTTGTTTTTTTTTGTTTTGAAGTCAAAATATATCTCATTGTTGGGGGAGAGTGAAAAATTAGGGGGCTGGAGAGATTTAGGGGTCGGGGAAATTTTAGGGGTCAGGACGCACTTTTTAGGGGTCAGGCCAAATTTTTTTGTTTTTTTTTGGTTTTGAGCTCAAAATATTTCTAATGGTTGGGGGAGAGTGAAAAATTAGGGGGCTGGAGAGATGTAGGGGTCGGGGAAAATTTTAGGGGTCAGGACGAACTTTTTAGGGGTCAGGCCAAATTTTTTTGTTTTTTTTTGTTTTTTGTTGTTTTGAAGTCAAAATATTTCTCAAGGTTGGGGGAGAGTGAAAAATTAGGGGGCTGGAGAGAGTTAGGGGTCGGTGAAAATTTTAGGGGTCAGGACGAACTTTTTAGGGGTCAGGCCAAATTTTTTTGTTTTTTTTTGTTTTGAAGTCAAAATATTTCTCATGGTTGGAGGAGGGTGAAAAATTAGGGGGCTGGAGAGATTTAGGGGTCGCGGAAAATTTTAGGGGTCAGGCCAAATTTTTTTGTTTTTTTTTGTTTTGAAGTCAAAATATATCTCATTGTTGGGGGAGAGTGAAAAATTAGGTGGCTGGAGAGATTTAGGGGTCGGGGAAATTTTAGGGGTCAGGACGCACTTTTTAGGGGTCAGGCCAAATTTTTTTGTTTTTTTTTGGTTTTGAGCTCAAAATATTTCTCATGGTTGGGGGAGAGTGAAAAATTAGGGGGCTGGAGAGATTTAGGGGTCGGGGAAAATTTTAGGGGTCAGGACGAACTTTTTAGGGGTCAGGCCAAATTTTTTTGGTTTTTTTTTTTTTTTGTTGTTTTGAAGTCAAAATATTTCTCAAGGTTGGGGGAGAGTGAAAAATTAGGGGGCTGGAGAGATTTAGGGGTCGGTGAAAATTTTAGGGGTCAGGACGAACTTTTTAGGGGTCAGGCCAAATTTTTTTGTTTTTTGTTGTTTTGAAGTCAAAATATTTCTCAGGGTTGGAGGAGATTGAAAAATTAGGGGGCTGGAGAGATTTAGGGGTCGGGGAAAATTTTAGGGGTCAGGACGAACTTTTTAGGGGTCAGGCCAAATTTTTTTGTTTTTTTTTGTTTTGAAGTCAAAATATTTCTCATGGTTGGAGGAGAGTGAAAAATTAGGGGGCTGGAGAGATTTAGGTGTCGGGGGAAAATTTTAGGGGTCAGGACCAACTTTTTAGGGGTCAGACCAAATTTTTTTGTTTTTTTTTTGTTTTGAACTCAAAATATTTCTCAGGGTTGGGGGAGAGTGAAAAATTAGGGGGCTGGAGAGATTTAGGGGTCGGGGAAAATTTTAGGGGTCAGGACGCACTTTTTAGGGGTCAGGCCAAATTTTTTTGTTTTTTTTTGTTTTGAAGTCAAAATATATCTCATTGTTGGAGGAGAGTGAAAAATTAGGGGGCTGGAGAGATTTAGGGGTCGCGGAAAATTTTAGGCGTCAGGACGCACTTTTTAGGGGTCAGGCCAAATTTTTTTGTTTTTTTTTGTTTTGAAGTCAAAATATATCTCATTGTTGGGGGAGAGTGAAAAATTAGGGGGCTGGAGAGATTTAGGGGTCGGGGAAATTTTAGGGGTCAGGACGCACTTTTTAGGGGTCAGGCCAAATTTTTTTGTTTTTTTTTGGTTTTGAGCTCAAAATATTTCTCATGGTTGGGGGAGAGTGAAAAATTAGGGGGCTGGAGAGATGTAGGGGTCGGGGAAAATTTTAGGGGTCAGGACGAACTTTTTAGGGGTCAGGCCAAATTTTTTTGTTTTTTTTTGTTTTTTGTTGTTTTGAAGTCAAAATATTTCTCAAGGTTGGGGGAGAGTGAAAAATTAGGGGGCTGGAGAGAGTTAGGGGTCGGTGAAAATTTTAGGGGTCAGGACGAACTTTTTAGGGGTCAGGCCAAATTTTTTTGTTTTTTTTTGTTTTGAAGTCAAAATATTTCTCAGGGTTGGAGGAGATTGAAAAATTAGGGGGCTGGAGAGATTTAGGGGTCGGGGAAAATTTTAGGGGTCAGGACGAACTTTTTAGGGGTCAGGCCAAATTTTTTTGTTTTTTTTTGTTTTGAAGTCAAAATATTTCTCAGGGTTGGGGGAGAGTGAAAAATTAGGGGGCTGGAGAGATTTAGGGGTCGGGGAAAATTTTAGGGGTCAGGACGCACTTTTTAGGGGTCAGGCCAAATTTTTTTGTTTTTTTTTGTTTTGAAGTCAAAATATATCTCATTGTTGGAGGAGAGTGAAAAATTAGGGGGCTGGAGAGATTTAGGGGTCGCGGAAAATTTTAGGCGTCAGGACGCACTTTTTAGGGGTCAGGCCAAATTTTTTTGTTTTTTTTTGTTTTGAAGTCAAAATATATCTCATTGTTGGGGGAGAGTGAAAAATTAGGGGGCTGGAGAGATTTAGGGGTCGGGGAAATTTTAGGGGTCAGGACGAACTTTTTAGGGGTCAGGCCAAATTTTTTTGTTTTTTTTTTGTTTTGAGCTCAAAATATTTCTCATGGTTGGGGGAGAGTGAAAAATTAGGGGGCTGGAGAGATTTAGGGGTCGGTGAAAATTTTAGGGGTCAGGACGAACTTTTTAGGGGTCAGGCCAAATTTTTTTGTTTTTTTTTGTTTTTTGTTGTTTTGAAGTCAAAATATTTCTCAAGGTTGGGGGAGAGTGAAAAATTAGGGGGCTGGAGAGATTTAGGGGTCGGTGAAAATTTTAGGGGTCAGGACGAACTTTTTAGGGGTCAGGCCAAATTTTTTTGTTTTTTTTTGTTTTGAAGTCAAAATATTTCTCAGGGTTGGAGGAGATTGAAAAATTAGGGGGCTGGAGAGATTTAGGGGTCGGGGAAAATTTTAGGGGTCAGGACGAACTTTTTAGGGGTCAGGCCAAATTTTTTTGTTTTTTTTTGTTTTGAAGTCAAAATATTTCTCATGGTTGGAGGAGAGTGAAAAATTAGGGGGCTGGAGAGATTTAGGTGTCGGGGAAAATTTTAGGGGTCAGGACCAACTTTTTAGGGGTCAGACCAAATTTTTTTTTTTTTTTTTTGTTTTGAACTCAAAATATTTCTCAGGGTTGGGGGAGAGTGAAAAATTAGGGGGCTGGAGAGATTTAGGGGTCGGGGAAAATTTTAGGGGTCAGGACGCACTTTTTAGGGGTCAGGCCAAATTTTTTTGTTTTTTTTTGTTTTGAAGTCAAAATATATCTCATTGTTGGAGGAGAGTGAAAAATTAGGGGGCTGGAGAGATTTAGGGGTCGCGGAAAATTTTAGGCGTCAGGACGCACTTTTTAGGGGTCAGGCCAAATTTTTTTGTTTTTTTTTGTTTTGAAGTCAAAATATATCTCATTGTTGGGGGAGAGTGAAAAATTAGGGGGCTGGAGAGATTTAGGGGTCGGGGAAATTTTAGGGGTCAGGACGCACTTTTTAGGGGTCAGGCCAAATTTTTTTGTTTTTTTTTGGTTTTGAGCTCAAAATATTTCTCATGGTTGGGGGAGAGTGAAAAATTAGGGGGCTGGAGAGATTTAGGGGTCGGGGAAAATTTTAGGGGTCAGGACGAACTTTTTAGGGGTCAGGCCAAATTTTTTTGTTTTTTTTTGTTTTTTGTTGTTTTGAAGTCAAAATATTTCTCAGGGTTGGGGGAGAGTGAAAAATTAGGGGGCTGGAGAGATTTAGGGGTCGGGGAAAATTTTAGGGGTCAGGACGAACTTTTTAGGGGTCAAGCCAAATTTTTTTGTTTTTTTTGGTTTTGAACTGAAAATATTTCTCATGGTTGGGAAAGAGTGAAAAATTAGGGGGCTGGAGAGATTTAGGGGTCAGGACGAACTTTTTAGGAGGCAGGCCAAATTTTTTTGTTTTTTTTTGTTTTGAAGTAAAAATATTTCTCAGGGTTGGGGGAGAGTGAAAAATTAGGGGGCTGGAGAGATTTAGGGGTGGGGGAAAATTTTAAGGGGTCAGGCGGAACTTTTTAGGGGTCAGGACAAATTTTTTTTTTTTTTTATTTCAACTCAAAATATTTCTCCTGGTTGGGGGAGAGTGAAAAGTAGGGGGCTGGAGAGATTCAGGGGTCGGGGAAAATTTTAGGGGTCAGGACGAACTTTTTAGGGGTCAGGCCAAATTTTTTTCTTTTTTTTGGTTTTGAACTCAAAATATTTCTCATGGCTGGGGAGAGTGAAAAATTAGGGGGCCGGAGACATTTAGGGTCGGGAAAATTTTAGGGGTCAGGCGGAACTTTTTAAGGGTCAGGCCAAATTTTTTTGTTTTTTTTTGTTTCAACTCAAAATATTTCTCATGGTTGGGGGAGAGTGAAAATTAGGGGGCTGGAGAGATTTAGGGGTCGGGGAAAATTTTAGGGGTCAGAACGAACTTTTTAGGGGTCAGGCCAAATTTTTTTATTTTTATTGGTTTTGAACTCAAAATATTTCTCATGGTTGGGGAGGGTGAAAAATTAGGGGGCTGGAGAGATTTAGGGGTCGGGGAAAATTTTAGGGGTCATAACGAACTTTTTAGGGGTCAGGCCAAATTTTTTTCTTTTTTTTGGTTTTGAACTCAAAATATTTCTCATGGTTGGGGGAGAGTGAAAAATTAGGGGGCTGGAGAGATTTAGAGGTCGGGGAAAATTTTAGGGGTCAGGCGGAACATTTTAGGGGTCAGGCCAAATTTTTTTGTTTTTTTTTTGTTTCAACTCAAAACATTTCTCATGGTTGGGGGAGAGTGAAAAGTAGGGGGCTGGAGAGATTCAGGGGTCGGGGAAAATTTTAGGGGTCAGGACGAACTTTTTAGGGGTCAGGCCAAATTTTTTTCTTTTTTTTTTCGTTTTGAACTCAAAATATTTCTCATGGCTGGGGAGAGTGAAAAATTAGGGGGCTGGAGACATTTAGGGTCGGGAAAATTTTAGGGGTCAGGCGGAACTTTTTAGGGGTCAGGCCAAATTTTTTCGTTTTTTTTTGTTTCAACTAAAAATATTTCTCATGGTTGGGGGAGAGTGAAAATAAGGGGGCTGGAGAGATTCAAGGGTCGGGGAAAATTTTAGGTGTCAGGACGCACTTTTTAGGGGTCAGGCCAAATTTTTTTGTTTTTTTTTTGTTTTGAAGTCAAAATATTTCTCATGGTTGGGGGAGAGTGAAAAATTAGGGGCTGGAGAGATTTTAGAGACGGGGAAAATTATAGGGGTCAGGCCAAATTTTTTAGGGTCTGCCCAAATTAAGGGGCGGCGATATGTACGTATTTAGCTTCCACACCGGGGCGGCGATAGGTACTTATTTAGCATTCAGCGGTGGTGATAGGTACTTATATAGCATGTGCACATGGGCGGTAATAAGTACGTATATAGTATGCACACCGGGGCAGTGATAGGTATGTATTTAGCATGCGCACTGAGGCAGCGATAGGTTCATATATAGCACGCACACCGGGGCGGCGATAGTTACGTATATAGCACGCGCACAGGGGCGGCAAAAGGTACATATTTTAAATTCACACCGGGCGGCGAAAGGTAGATATTTAAAATTCACACCGGGGCGGCGATAGGTATGTATTTAGCATTCACACCGGGGCGGCGATAGGTATGTATTTAGCATTCACACCGTGGCAGCAATAGGTATGTATTTAGCATTCGTACTGGGGTGGCGATATGTACGTATTTAGCTTCCGCACCAGGGCGGCGATAGGTACGTATTTAGAATTCACACCGGGGCGGCGATAGGTACGTATTTAGAATTCACACCGGGGCGGCGATAGGTATGTATTTAGCATTCGCACCGGGGCGGCAGTATGTACATATTGAGCTTCCACACCAGGGCGGCGATAGGTACGTATTCAGAATTCAGGGGTAGCAATAGCTACGTATATAGCATGTACACATGGGCAGCAATAAGTACGTACATAGCATGCGCTCTGCGGCGGCGATCAGTACATATATAGCACGCGCACCCGGGCGGCGAAAGGTATGTATTTCGCATTCGCACCGTGGTGGTGATAGGTACATATTTAGCATTTGCACCGGAGCGGCTATAGGTACTATTTAGCATTCGCACCAGGGCGGCTATAGGTACGTATTTAGCATTCGCACTGGGCCGGCGATAGGTACGTATTTAGCATTCACACCAAAGCGGCAATATGTACATATTAATTATTCGCACTAGGGCAGCGATAGGTACTTATGTAGCATGCACACCGGGGCGCAATAGGTATGTATTTAGCATTCACACCGGGGCAACGATAGGTACTGTTTAGCATTCGCAACGGGGCGGCGATAGGTACTTAAATAGTATCTGCACCGGGGCGGCGATAGGTACGTATATAGTATCTGCACCGGGGCGGCGATAGGTACGTATATAGTATCTGCACCGGGGCGGCGATAGGTACGTATATAGTATGTGCACTGGGGCGGCGATAGATACGTATATAGTATGCGCACCGGGGTGATGATAGATACGTATATAGTATGAACACCGGGGTGGAGATAAGTACCTATATAGAAGGCGCAGATAGAGCTGTTACTTTTTATAGAAATATGTCATACTATTTCCCTGGGCAATAGGAGAAATGGTGGGGAAGAAACAGCTTTTGCAAAAGGCAAAATTAGAAAGTAGCGGCGAAATGGGGCGACCAGGGAAGAGAAAGGTAGCAGATAAAGAGACGGCTATAGAGAGAGGGGGCGGACATAGAAGTTTGAATATAAAGATGTTACACACACGATCTGTCTTCAAATATATGTTTTTATGACCCCGAGCAACGCCGGGTAGCCCCGCTAGTCTCCTATATAAAGGGCAGTTGTCTGTATGTCTGTCTGTCTGTTTGTCTGTCTGTTTGTTTGTATGTCCAGATACTCCTCCGAGAGGACCCAACACACAGTCACACGGTTGACACCATTATGACCGGCCAACCCCGGGACGTATAATATCTCAGAACCGGAAAAAAAAATGGACTCTTCGGGGTTCGACTGAGCACTTTTCTCCAATGGGGGGGTGCTTTTTTCCTCGATTTTCAACGTTGTTTAGTACTAATTTGAGAAAATTTGAGAAATAATGCACCGTCATGATTTTAACAGGAAATGACGTCAGAGGAAATCCCTAACGGCTCTTTTTTGAACATGAGTTTATAGTGAAGCAAGTGTTGCTTAATCACAAACGGCACTTTTTTTGAACACGAGTCCATAGTCAAGCATGGGTTGCTTACTTACTAACGGCACTTTTTTGAACATGAGTCTATAGTGATGCAAGGGTTGCTTAACTGCTAACGGCACTTTTTGATACATGCGTTTATAGTGACGCAAGTGTTGTTTAATCAATAACGGCACTTTTTTTAACTGAGTTCATAGTGAAGCAAGGGTTGCTTAATCCTAACCGCATTTTTTCTGTTGACATGATAACATCCTCCTAGGTATTACCTCCTCCTTTTTGAGAGGTGTGAAGTTAGTGTAGTATCAGTAAAATTAAAGTAATAAATAATTATGCTCCCCCACTGTTTTCACTAATATTTGTATGCTCCCCCATTGTTTTCACTAATATTTCTATACATATTGTATACATATTGAAAACTTGGGGTGGGTGTGGGGGGTGTCGGCATTCGCCGGTGTGAGCGCCTCAGGAGAAATTTGGGGAAGAGGGGGGGGGTATCGGCATTCGGCGGTGGGACGCCTCAGGCCAAATCTGGGGAAGGTGAGTGTCGGCATTCGGCGGTGGGGCGCCTCAGGCGAAATTCGGGGAGGAGTGTCGGCATTCGCCAGTATGAGCGCCTCAGGCCGAATTTGGTGGAGTGTCGGCATTCGCCGGTGTGAGCGACTCAGGCCGAATTTGGTGGAGTGTCGGCATTCGCCGCTGGTGCGCCTCAGGCCAAATTTGGAGATGGGGGATTGTCGGCATAATGCAAAGTCACGATTTTAGCAGGAAATGACGTCAGAGGAAATCCCTAACGGCACTTTTTTGAACATGAGTTTATAGTGAAGCTCGGGTTGCTTAATCCCAACGAAACATAAGTTTTTATTGAAGCAACTGTTGCTTAATCCCTAACGGCATTTTTTTGAACATGAGTCCATAGTGAAGCAAGGGTTGCTTAATTCCTAACGGCACTTTTTTGAACATGAATCCACAGTGAAGCCAGGGTTGCTTAATCAATAACGGCACTTTTTTGAACATGAATCCACAGTGAAGCCAAGGTTGCTTAATCAATAACGGCACTTTTTTGAACACGAGTTTGTAGTTAAGCTAGGGTTGCTTAATCCTAACTGCATTTCTTCTGTTGACATGATACCATCCTCCCAGGTATAACCTCCTTCTTTTTGAGAGGTGTGAAGTTAGTGTAATATCAGTAAAATTAAAGTAATAAATAATTATGCTCCACCATTGTTTTCACTAATATTTGTATACATATTAAATAACGTCTCAATAAGTAAAGTAAGAAGAAAAATATTTATGCTCCACCATTGTTTTCACTAATATTTGTATACATATGATATAACGTCTAAATAAGTAAAGTAAGAAGAAAAATAATTATGCTCCACCACTGTTTTCACTAAAATGTGTATACATATTAAATAACGTCTCAATATGTAAAGTAAGAAGAATATAATTATGCTCCGCCATTGTTTTCACTAATATTTGAATACATGTTAAATAACGTCTCAATAAGTAAAGTAAAAAGAGAAATAATTATGCTCCGCCACTGTTTTCACTAATATTTGTATACATATTAAATAACGTCTCAATAAGTAAAGAAAGAAGAAAAATAATTATGCTCCACCATTGTTTTCACTTATATTTTTATACATGTTAAATAACGTCTCAATAAGTAAAGTAAAAAGAGAAATAATTATGCTCCACCATTGTTTTCACTAATATTTGTATACATGTTAAACAACATTTTTTTGTTTTGAACTCAAAATATTTCTTAGGGTTGGGGGAGAGTTAAAAATTAGGGGGCTGGAGAGATTGAGGGCTCGGGGAAAATTTTAGGGCTCAGGCCGAACTTTTTAGGGGTCAAGCCAAATTTTTTTGTTTTTTTTTTGTTTTGAAGTCAAAATATTTCTCAGGGTTGGGGAGAATGAAAAAATAAGGGGCTACAGATATTGAAGGGTCGGGGAAAATTTTAGGGGTCAGGACGCACTTTTTAGGGGTCAGGCCAAATTTTTTTGTTTTTTTTTGTTTTGAAGTAAAAATATATCTCATGGTTGGGGGAGAGTGAAAAATTAGGGGGCTAGAGAGATTTAGGAGTCGGGGACACTTTTAGGGGTCAGGACGAACTTTTTAGGGGTCAGGCCAAATTTTTTTGTTTTTTTTTGTTTTTTTTTTGTTTTGAAGTCAAAATATTTCTCAGGGTTGGGTGAGAGTTAAAAATTAGGGGGCTGGAGAGATTTAGGGATCGGGGAAAATTTTAGGGGTCAGGCGGAACTTTTAAGGGGTCAGGCCAAATTTTTTTCTTTTTTTTTGGTTTTGAAGTCAAAATATATCTCATGGTTGGAGGAGAGTGAAAAATTCGGGGGCTGGAGAGATTTAGGGGTCGGGGAAAATTTTAGGGGTCAGGACGCACTTTTTAGGGGTCAGGCCAAATTTTTTTGTTTTTTTTTGTTTTGAAGTCAAAATATATCTCATGGTTGGGGGAGAGTGAAAAATTAGGGGGCTGGAGAGATTTAGGGGTCGGGGAAAATTTTAAAGGTCAGGACGAACTTTTAAGGGGTCAGGCCAAATTTTTTTGTTTTTTTTTTGTTTTGAAGTAAAAATATTTCTCATGGTTGGGGGAGAGTGAAAAATTAGGGGGCTGGAGAGATTCAGGGGTCGGGGAAAATTTTAGGGGTCAGGACGAATATTTTGGGGTCAGGCCAAATTTTTTTGTTTTTTTTTGTTTTGAAGTCAAAATATTTCTCAGGGTTGGGGGAGAGTGAAAAATTAGGGGGCTGGAGAGATTATGGGGTCGCGGAAAATTTTAGGGGTCAGGACAAACTTTTTAAGGGTCAGGCCAAATTTTTTTGTTTTTTTTTGTTTTGAAGTCAAATTATTTCTCATGGTTGGAGGAGAGTGAAAAATTAGGGGGCTGGAGAGATTTAGGGGTCGGGGAAAATTTTAGGGGTCAGGACGCACTTTTCAGGGGTCAGGCCAAATTTTTTTGTTTTTTTTGTTTTGAAGTCAAAATATATCTCATGGTTGGGGGAGAGTGAAAAATTAGGGGGTTGGAGAGATTTAGGGGTCGGGGACAATTTTAGGGGTCAGGACGAACTTTTTAGGGGTCAGGCCAAACTTTTTTGTTTTTTTTTGTTTTTTTTTGTTTTGAAGTCAAAATATTTCTCAGGGTTGGGGGAGAGTGAAAAATTAGGGGGCTGGAGAGATTTAGGGGTCGGGAAAATTTTAGGGGTCAGGACGAACTTTTTAGGGGTCAGGCCAAATTTTTTTGTTTTTTTTTGTTTTGAAGTCAAAATATATCTCATGGTTGGAGGAGAGAGAAAAATTAGGGGGCTGGAGAGATTTAGGGGTCGGGGAAAATTTTAGGGGTCAGGACGAACTTTGTAGGGGTCAGGATAAATTTTTTTGTTTTTTTTGTTTTGAAGTCAAAATATTTCTCATAGTTGGGGGAGAGTGAAAAATTAGGAGGCTAGAGAGATTTAGGGGTCGGGGAAAATTTTAGGGGTCAGGCGGAACTTTTTAGGGGTCAGGCCAAATTTTTTTGTTTTTTTTGTTTTTAAGGCAAAATATTTCTCATGGTTGGAGGAGAGTGATAAATTAGGGGGCTGGAGAGATTTAGGGGTCGGGGAAAATTTTAGGGGTCAGGACGAACTTTTTAGGGGTCAGGCCAAATTTTTTTGTTTTTTTTTGTTTTTTTTTCTTTTGAAGTCAAAATATTTCTCAGGGTTGGGGGAAAGTGAAAAATTAGGGGGCTGGAGAGATTTAGGGGTCGGGGAAAATTTTAGGGGTCAGGACGCACTTTTCAGGGGTCAGGCCAAATTTTTTTTTTTTTTTTGTTTTGAAGTCAAAATATATCTCATGGTTGGGGGAGAGTGAAAAATTAGGGGGTTGGAGAGATTTAGGGGTCGGGGACAATTTTAGGGGTCAGGACGAACTTTTTAGGGGTCAGGCCAAACTTTTTTGTTTTTTTTTGTTTTTTTTTGTTTTGAAGTCAAAATATTTCTCAGGGTTGGGGGAGAGTGAAAAATTAGGGGGCTGGAGAGATTTAGGGGTCGGGAAAATTTTAGGGGTCAGGACGAACTTTTTAGGGGTCAGGCCAAATTTTTTTGTTTTTTTTTGTTTTGAAGTCAAAATATATCTCATGGTTGGAGGAGAGTGAAAAATTAGGGGGCTGGAGAGATTTAGGGGTCGGGGAAAATTTTAGGGGTCAGGACGAACTTTTTAGGGGTCAGGCCAAATTTTTTTGTTTTTTTTTGTTTTGAAGTCAAAATATTTCTCATAGTTGGGGGAGAGTGAAAAATTAGGAGGCTAGAGAGATTTAGGGGTCGGGGAAAATTTTAGGGGTCAGGCGGAACTTTTTAGGGGTCAGGCCAAATTTTTTTGTTTTTTTTTGTTTTTAAGTCAAAATATTTCTCATGGTTGGAGGAGAGTGATAAATTAGGGGGCTGGAGAGATTTAGGGGTCGGGGAAAATTTTAGGGGTCAGGACGAACTTTTTAGGGGTCAGGCCAAATTTTTTTGTTTTTTTTGTTTTGAAGTCAAAATATTTCTCATAGTTGGAGGAGAGTGAAAAATTAGGAGGCTAGAGAGATTTAGGGGACGGGGAAAATTTTAGGGGTCAGGCGGAACTTTTTAGGGGTCAGGCCAAATTTTTTTGTTTTTTTTTGTTTTTAAGTCAAAATATTTCTCATGGTTGGAGGAGAGTGATAAATTAGGGGGCTGGAGAGATTTAGGGGTCGGGGAAAATTTTAGGGGTCAGGACGAACTTTTTAGGGGTCAGGCCAAATTTTTTTGTTTTTTTTTGTTTTTTTTTCTTTTGAAGTCAAAATATTTCTCAGGGTTGGGGGAAAGTGAAAAATTAGGGGGCTGGAGAGATTTAGGGGTCGGGGAAAATTTTAGGGGTCAGGACGCACTTTTCAGGGGTCAGGCCAAATTTTTTTGTTTTTTTTGTTTTGAAGTCAAAATATATCTCATGGTTGGGGGAGAGTGAAAAATTAGGGGGTTGGAGAGATTTAGGGGTCGGGGACAATTTTAGGGGTCAGGACGAACTTTTTAGGGGTCAGGCCAAACTTTTTTGTTTTCTTTTGTTTTTTTTTGTTTTGAAGTCAAAATATTTCTCAGGGTTGGGGGAGAGTGAAAAATTAGGGGGCTGGAGAGATTTAGGGGTCGGGAAAATTTTAGGGGTCAGGACGAACTTTTTAGGGGTCAGGCCAAATTTTTTTGTTTTTTTTTGTTTTGAAGTCAAAATATATCTCATGGTTGGAGGAGAGTGAAAAATTAGGGGGCTGGAGAGATTTAGGGGTCGGGGAAAATTTTAGGGGTCAGGACGAACTTTGTAGGGGTCAGGCCAAATTTTTTTGTTTTTTTTGTTTTGAAGTCAAAATATTTCTCATAGTTGGGGGAGAGTGAAAAATTAGGAGGCTAGAGAGATTTAGGGGTCGGGGAAAATTTTAGGGGTCAGGCGGAACTTTTTAGGGGTCAGGCCAAATTTTTTTGTTTTTTTTGTTTTTAAGTCAAAATATTTCTCATGGTTGGAGGAGAGTGATAAATTAGGGGGCTGGAGAGATTTAGGGGTCGGGGAAAATTTTAGGGGTCAGGACGAACTTTTTAGGGGTCAGGCCAAATTTTTTTGTTTTTTTTTGTTTTTTTTTCTTTTGAAGTCAAAATATTTCTCAGGGTTGGGGGAAAGTGAAAAATTAGGGGGCTGGAGAGATTTAGGGGTCGGGGAAAATTTTAGGGGTCAGGACGCACTTTTCAGGGGTCAGGCCAAATTTTTTTGTTTTTTTTGTTTTGAAGTCAAAATATATCTCATGGTTGGGGGAGAGTGAAAAATTAGGGGGTTGGAGAGATTTAGGGGTCGGGGACAATTTTAGGGGTCAGGACGAACTTTTTAGGGGTCAGGCCAAACTTTTTTGTTTTTTTTTGTTTTTTTTTGTTTTGAAGTCAAAATATTTCTCAGGGTTCGGGGAGAGTGAAAAATTAGGGGGCTGGAGAGATTTAGGGGTCGGGAAAATTTTAGGGGTCAGGACGAACTTTTTAGGGGTCAGGCCAAATTTTTTTGTTTTTTTTTGTTTTGCAGTCAAAATATATCTCATGGTTGGAGGAGAGTGAAAAATTAGGGGGCTGGAGAGATTTAGGGGTCGGGGAAAATTTTAGGGGTCAGGACGAACTTTGTAGGGGTCAGGCCAAATTTTTTTGTTTTTTTTTGTTTTGAAGTCAAAATATTTCTCATAGTTGGGGGAGAGTGAAAAATTAGGAGGCTAGAGAGATTTAGGGGTCGGGGAAAATTTTAGGGGTCAGGCGGAACTTTTTAGGGGTCAGGCCAAATTTTTTTGTTTTTTTTTGTTTTTAAGTCAAAATATTTCTCATGGTTGGAGGAGAGTGATAAATTAGGGGGCTGGAGAGATTTAGGGGTCGGGGAAAATTTTAGGGGTCAGGACGAACTTTTTAGGGGTCAGGCCAAATTTTTTTGTTTTTTTTGTTTTGAAGTCAAAATATTTCTCATAGTTGGGGGAGAGTGAAAAATTAGGAGGCTAGAGAGATTTAGGGGACGGGGAAAATTTTAGGGGTCAGGCGGAACTTTTTAGGGGTCAGGCCAAATTTTTTTGTTTTTTTTTGTTTTTAAGTCAAAATATTTCTCATGGTTGGAGGAGAGTGATAAATTAGGGGGCTGGAGAGATTTAGGGGTCGGGGAAAATTTTAGGGGTCAGGACGAACTTTTTAGGGGTCAGGCCAAATTTTTTTGTTTTTTTTTGTTTTTTTTTCTTTTGAAGTCAAAATATTTCTCAGGGTTGGGGGAAAGTGAAAAATTAGGGGGCTGGAGAGATTTAGGGGTCGGGGAAAATTTTAGGGGTCAGGACGCACTTTTCAGGGGTCAGGCCAAATTTTTTTGTTTTTTTTGTTTGGAAGTCAAAATATATCTCATGGTTGGGGGAGAGTGAAAAATTAGGGGGTTGGAGAGATTTAGGGGTCGGGGACAATTTTAGGGGTCAGGACGAACTTTTTAGGGGTCAGGCCAAACTTTTTTGTTTTTTTTTGTTTTGAAGTCAAAATATTTCTCAGGGTTGGGGGAGAGTGAAAAATTAGGGGGCTGGAGAGATTTAGGGGTCGGGAAAAATTTAGGGGTCAGGACGAACTTTTTAGGGGTCAGGCCAAATTTTTTTGTTTTTTTTTGTTTTGAAGTCAAAATATATCTCATGGTTGGAGGAGAGTGAAAAATTAGGGGGCTGGAGAGATTTAGGGGTCGGGGAAAATTTTAGGGGTCAGGACGAACTTTGTAGGGGTCAGGCCAAATTTTTTTGTTTTTTTTTGTTTTGAAGTCAAAATATTTCTCATAGTTGGGGGAGAGTGAAAAATTAGGAGGCTAGAGAGATTTAGGGGTCGGGGAAAATTTTAGGGGTCAGGCGGAACTTTTTAGGGGTCAGGCCAAATTTTTTTGTTTTTTTTTGTTTTTAAGTCAAAATATTTCTCATGGTTGGAGGAGAGTGATAAATTAGGGGGCTGGAGAGATTTAGGGGTCGGGGAAAATTTTAGGGGTCAGGACGAACTTTTTAGGGGTCAGGCCAAATTTTTTTGTTTTTTTTTGTTTTTTTTTCTTTTGAAGTCAAAATATTTCTCAGGGTTGGGGGAAAGTGAAAAATTAGGGGGCTGGAGAGATTTAGGGGTCGGGGAAAATTTTAGGGGTCAAGACGAACTTTTTAGGGGTCAGGCCAAATTTTTTTTTTTTTTTTTTTTTGAAGTCAAAATATTTCTCATGGTTGGGGGAGAGTGAAAAATTAGGGGGCTGGAGAGATTTAGGGGTCGGGGAAAATTTTAGGGGTCAGGACGAACTTTTTAGGGGTCAGGCCAAATTTTTTTATTTTTTTTGGTTTTGAACTGAAAATATTTCTCAGGGTTGGGGGAGAGTGAAAAATTAGGGGGCTGGAGAGATTTAAGGGTCGGGGAAAATTTTAGGGGTCAGGACGAACTTTTTAGGGGTCAGGCCAAATTATTTTCTATTTTCTGGTTTTGAACTCAAAATATTTCTCAGGGTTGGGGGAGAGTGAACAATTAGGGGGCTGGAGAGATTTAGTGGTCGGGGAATATTTTAGGGGTCAGGACGAACTTTTTAGGGGTCAGGCCAAATTTTTTTCTTTTTTTTGGTTTTGAACTGAAAATATTTCTCAGGGTTGGGGAAGAGTTAAAAATTAGGGGGCTAGAGAGATTAAGGGGCCGGGGAAAATTTTAGGGGTCAGGACGAATTTTTTGGGGTCAAGCCAAATTTTTTTTTTTTTTTGTTTTTCTTTATTTTGAAGTCAAAATATTTCTCAGGGTTAGGAGAAAAGTTAACAATAAGGGGGCTGGAGAGATTGAGGGGTCGGGGAAAATTTTAGGGGTCAGGACTAACTTTTTAGGGGTCAGGCCAAATTTTTTTGTTTTTTTTTGTTTTGAAGTCAAAATATTTCTCATGGTTGGGGGAGAGTGAAAAATTAGGGGGCTGGAGAGATTTAGGGGTCGGGGAAAATTTTAGGGGTCAGGACGAACTTTTTAGGGGTCAGGCCAAATTTTTTTCTTTTTTTTTGGTTTTGAACTCAAAATATTTCTCATGGTTGGGGGAGAGTGAAAAATTAGGGGGCTGGAGACATTTAGGGTCGGGAAAATTTTAGGGGTCAGGCGGAACTTTTTAGGGGTCAGGCCAAATGTTTTGTTTTTTTTTGTTTTGAAGTCAAAATATTTCTCATGGTTGGGGGAGAGTGAAAAATTAGGGGCTGGAGAGATTTAGGGGACGGGGAAAATTTTAGGGGTCAGGCCAAATTTTTTAGGGTCTGCCCAAATTTAGGGGCGGCGATATGTACGTATTTAGCTTCCACACCGGGGCGGCGATAGGTACTTATTTAGCATTAAGCGGTGGTGATAGGTACTTATATAGCATGTGCACATGGGCGGTAATAAGTACGTATATAATATGCACACCGGGGCAGTGATAGGTATGTATTTAGCATGCGCACTGAGGCAGCCTCGGTTCATATGTAGCACGCGCACCGGGGCGGCGATAGGTACGTATATGGCACGCGCACAGGGGCGGCGAAAGGTACATGTTTAAAATTCACACTGGGCGGCAAAAGGTACATATTTAAAATTCACACTGGGGCGGCGATAGGTACGTATTTAGCATTCACGCCGGGGCGGCGATAGGTCTGTATTTAGCATTCACACCGGGGCAGCGATAGGTATGTATTTAGCATTCTCACCGGGGCAGCGATATGTACGTATTTAGCTTCGGCACCGGGGCGGCGATAGGTACGTATTTAAAATTCACACCGGGACGGCAATAGGTACGTATTTAAAGTTCACACCGGGGTGGCGATAGGTATGTATTTAGCATTCGCACCGGGGCGGCGATATGTACGTATTTAGCTTCCACACCAGGGCGGCGATAGGTACGTATTCAGAATTCAGGGGTGGCGATAGCTACGTATATAGCATGTACACATGGGCAGCAATAAGTACGTACATAGCATGCGCTCTGCGGCGGCGATCAGTACATATATTGCACGCGCACCGGGGCGGCGAAAGGTATGTATTTCACATTCGCACCGTAGTGGTGATAGGTACGTATTTAGCATTCGCACTGGGGCGGCTATAGGTACGTATTTAGCATTCACACCAGGGCGGCTATAGGTACGTATTTAGCATTCGCACTGGGCTGGCGATAGGTACGTATTTAGCATTCACACCAAAGCGGCAATATGTACATATTAATTATTCGCACTAGGGCAGCGATAGGTACTTATGTAGCATGCACACCGGGGCGCAATTGGTATGTCATTAGTATTCGCACTAGGGCAGCGATATGTACTTATGTAGCATGCACACCGGGGCGCAATAGGTATGTATTTAGCATTCACACCGGGGCAACGATAGGTACTATTTAGCATTCGCAACGGGGCGGCGATAGGTACTTAAATAGTATCTGCACCGGGGCGGCGATAGGTACGTATATAGTATGTGCACTGGGGCGGCGATAGGTACGTATATAGTATGCGCACCGGGGTGATGATAGATACGTATATAGTATGAACACCGGGGTGGAGATAAGTACCTATATAGAAGGCGCAGATTGAGGTGTTACTTTTTATAGAAATATGTCATACTATTATCCTGGGCAATAGGAGAAATGGTGGGGAAGAAACAGCTTTTGCAAAAGGCAAAATTAGAAAGTAGCGGCGAAATGGGGCGACCAGGAAAGAGAAAGGTAGCAGATAAAGAGACGGCTATAGAGAGAGGGGGCGGACATAGAAGTTTGAATATAAAGATGTTACACACACGATCTTTCTTCAAATATATGTTTTTATGACCCCGAGCAACGCCGGGTAGCCCCGCTAGTTAGTAAATAAAGGGGAATTTCAACTGTAAATAATAGAATTACTACTATCCATCAAGTAATTGAGAGTGATCAACGAGTCGGATCATTGCATATAGCTATTTGTACTACTTGTTATTGAAGCTCCACGAAAAGTGCCCAGCCTCTGTGGGAGGGGGCTGATAAACAATAATATTTTTTTTATAAATATTAAATATTTAAAATATACCTAGAGACATCGATGTTTCATGCTAACGCAATCTTCAGTCTAGGAACTAGTTCTCACCGGTCACCGGGCGCGAACTCCGAACACAAATCGCCACTGATTCGCAGTCGAAGACCTTACCCGGAGGCCGCTGGAAACTAATTAGTAAATAAAGGGGAATTTCAACTGTAAATAATAGAATTACTACTATCCATCAAGTAATTGAGAGTGATCAACGAGTCGGATCATTGCATATAGCTATTTGTACTACTTGTTATTGAAGCTCCACGAAAAGTGCCCAGCCTCTGTGGGAGGGGGCTGATAAACAATAATATTTTTTTTTATAAATATTAAATATTTAAAATATACCTAGAGACATCGATGTTTCATGCTAACGCAATCTTCAGTCTAGGAACTAGTTCTCACCGGTCACCGGGCGCGAACTCCGAACACAAATCGCCACTGATTCGCAGTCGAAGACCTTACCCGGAGGCCGCTGGAAACTAATTAGTAAATAAAGGGGAATTTCAACTGTAAATAATAGAATTACTACTATCCATCAAGTAATTGAGAGTGATCAACGAGTCGGATCATTGCATATAGCTATTTGTACTACTTGTTATTGAAGCTCCACGAAAAGTGCCCAGCCTCTGTGGGAGGGGGCTATATATATATATATTGTGCATTTAGACAGTATTTTTAACTAAAGCAAAAATTGCCAAAAATAACAAAATTCTTTGTTTAATAAAACTTTTTTTTTCAATTTTACTAATAATCTGTTTTGTGTTTAAATCGAAAAAAAAAAGTAACATTAGTTCTCCAACTTTTAAAACATAAAAACGCACCAATGTTGTTTATTTTATCTTAAGACAAATAGATAAGTAGAAATATTGAAAAATGAAAACAGAATAATTAAACAAAAGAATCCTGTTATTTTTAACAATGTTAGCTAAAATCCCTGTTCGTCTCTCTCTTAATATATATATATATATATATATATATATATATATATACATATATATATCAAGGGAGGGTCGATAGCACTCTATCACTTAATAGAAACTCAAAAACGGCCTATGCAGGAAATCTCATTTCTTTGATCAATCATAACTCAAAAAACCATGAACAAAATTAGTTAAAACTTTGCACAACATTTTTTTGATAGGTTCTATAAGTGTGTAGAATTTCAGCATCATTAGTCCAGGCAACCCAGAGATCCAGAAAGGTCAGGCATGATTTTGTGTTATCCGTATGTACATATATGCCACCCTGTATCTCAGCAACTATTTGATGGATTCAGCTGATTGTTGGCAGAGATAGAGGTTCTAGGGTCTAGTTGATGGCGTTTTAATTTCAGTTTACCATATACGTTAGTTTTCCAGAAAATTCGAAAAAACCTTATCATCCAGCATATTCATGTACTAATCCGATAAAATTGGTGAGTCACTAAAAAGGTCTCAGAATCCCTTGCGGGATGTACCGGGTCTTGCCCTAAATTCTGTCCGGGCATCAGGTCATACAATAACTTTTGTCCGGATGTATCAATAACATCATAGGAAGGCTACGTACAGAGTGTGCAGATGAAAAGGAGGAGGACTCAGTAAGAGTGATTTTAGTAGTTCTCTGAATGCCTCCTTTATTTTCTAAGTACTCGGCGTTGTTCAGGAGAAAAGTGCTCAATATCCTAGATAGAGCTACTGTAGTGATAAGTTTGGATGATATTTTAACACTATCTACGTTCTCTTCAGACTAGTGTGCACATGGAAATGAGAGGAAATCAGTAAGAGTGATTTAAGTAGTGCTCTGGATGCCGCCTTGAATTTCTAAATTTCAAAAGAGATTTTCATTTTTATTTTTGTTTTAGTTCTATTCTAATTATATTTTAGCCTCACATATGTCACTCAACTACACTACGTAGGCGGAATATAGAAAAATGTTGAACACTTTTAAACACAAAAACCAAATACCGTTTTCCCAAATAACCTGGAAGCCACTATCTTGGTTTTTGAGCAACAGTATCAATAAAAGCTGATAAAGTTTGGAAGGTAGGGCTTCTTTCGAAGTCGAAATCCACGGTACTGATGATAAACTGAATGTATGTATATAATTAATAAATAAATAGCTTAGTTCTAAATTTTGAATTTTAATTTTTCAATTAATCGAGCACTCTGCTGGAGTTTTTCCCACTACCTTACAAATATATATATATATATATATATATATATATATATATATATATATATATAATTTATTTTTATGTAATTATCTTTATTGGTGATTGTAGCGTTCGTTGTTATTACTATTATTTCGATTGTCTCACTTTCTTAAGTGATTAAGATGCAGAAACACGTGTCCATGGATAACGTTTATGTACGTATAAAATAAATAAAAATATATATTAACGAAAAATACGTCCTATGAAGTTAAAGGCGACTAATAATGCAATTTTCTGCATCTTAATCACTTACGAAAGTGAGACACTCGAAATAATAGTAAGCAAAACAACATCGAACGCTACAATCACCAATAAAAATAATTACATGAAAAAACATTAAATATTTAGGTGATAAAAATCGTACATATTTCTAGACAGAGCGACTTGGTCCAATAGTAGAACGCTGGACTATAGACATCAATATCGAAGGTTAGTCTTAGTTAGCCATGCTGATAACGGCTGTGAGCCAGAAACATGTATATATATATATATACATATACATATATAGAGTTATTTAGGATAAAAAATTCTTCAAATCCATCCATTCCTGAAAGATTCTTTGTCTAATGAGGTTGACTTTCTTGGAAAAGTGCAACCGAAACATGTATGCACATATGTAACCAATAATGTTTGTATAAATACAAATGTATACTTATAAACAGCTCTACTTGGTATTGAGCACTTTTTATAAACACTTGAGTTTCTACGCATTTACATTTACAGAAACTAATACAATACATGTACGATATATATATATATATATATATATATATATATATATTTGAACATGTCTTACGAAATAGCCGAAAGCGCTGTACGATATTAAAATAGAAAGGATCAATCATGAATTGAACATTTTCTTGTTCATTCACTGATATTTTTTATCTAACCGGATATTGTTTAATATCTTTGATACGATATACACATTTTCGAATGTCATATATAGATAACAATAGTTTTACCGAAATAGCGCGCGGTGATATCCGATTTGTTCTGGTTCAGGGTAGGTGAAGTGAAAACATTTCATTGGAAATGGCCCCGAGAACGGCTAAATACTTCAGTTTTTACCGATAACATTTTATATTACTTCAAGCAAATGTTTTATCTGTGCAAGTATAGAAAGAAATACATACACACATTATATATATATAAATATATATATATATATGTATATATATATATATTATTATTATTATTATTTATATATATATAGAGAGAGAAATATATATATATAGAGAGAAATATATATATATATATCCATATTTATATATGTTGTTCAATAGGCAGAGAGAACACACACATACGTTGCCACTAGTAATAATAATGATATTCATGCATATACAGGCATATGTGCATACGCACACACACCCCCCCCACCCACACACACACACACATATATATATATATATATATATATATATATATATATATATATATATATATATATATATATATATATATATATATATATATATATGTCTTTCCATTAGCCGAATTAGGGTCGGTTGGGAATTGACCTAGGAATCTGCCACGTATACGGTTTGAGCTTTTGAATTTGTTATAGTATATAATCAGATGTGTTTTGTTTATTTCTTTGGGTCAATACGGAGTACGTTTTTATTGATCATATTTTTAATACGTGTTCGTCTATTTTATAACTATCATGTAGCTGATTTCGGTAAAATAATGTTATATATTGATTAAGTTGAATATTAAATCTGTTAATATTATGTAGGCATCATTTTTAAGTTATCGAATAAGTTCGTCTATTGTCTAGTTGGGAAGCCATATTCAATTATTATATGTTTAATATTTTTAGAGATGATAGGATTTTTGTAAATGCTTTTCTATATCGGAACGGATATTCGCTGTATTAGTAAAGAATGCTGGAGTTTGTATTAATAGGTTTTATATACTTTTATTTGGAGAATTCGTTATTGTTAGTATATATTCGAACATTTTGTTTATGTTGAATTCATGTCTACATTTGAGTACTGAATTATTTTCGAATA
>OY744540.1:32564466-32566966 GCA_963556195.1 Sepiola atlantica
ATATGTTAGATTTGTTATGTACTTATGATTCGTTGTTTGTTTTTATTAATATTCATATATAAAGAGGGTCTTTTCCTAATTTGTTTACATTTAAATCACAACATTCGTGACTATTGGATACTGGAAAACAATACTTATTCTACGCCATTAATCAAATATAAATGTGTTTAATTGTACGTGTAGCTGTGTGTAAATTGACCCTCTTGACAACATTTGAAAGAATGAGATGTTGACCCGTTATTCTCGATTCCAGATGTCGATACTGTATCCACATATGCCTCTGTGTTAAAAGATTTACAAACAAAATAATATTTGAAGCCTGTGTAACTGATTTAATAGTCCACTCATCATCCATTTAAACATTTATACTCACACAGTACGTTAGAAACAGATTGTCGTATAACAGGATATAACTTATTTTATTTTCATGAATACTATTAGTAGGGTTTTAAAATTATTGCATATGGCAAGACATAATAAAGGGGTGGAAAACAAAATAGGTTAAGCGACTCATGCGATTGTGATGTCAACTAACAATTGTTGGACATCTCTATTAAATTATGTGTGTTCATTCGAACTATTTCGAGAGCATTTTGGTTCACGCCTCGATTCTAACGAAAGCGTAATACAACCCCAACTTATCATACCATACTGTGTCTCTATTTATATGTCTTCTTACGAGGGCAAAGCTTTTTTTAATGTTGGGAAAAGCAACTTCTTAAAAAACGAGCCTTTTGAATTGGCGTAAAAATACAAATTGCCTGAGGCTATAAATTATCTCCTTCAGTGACTGAGGACAAAAAAGATCGTGTAGCTTCAGACCATATAATGAACTTTGCTTCTAGCAAATTACGTGTATTCAATTTCTGAAATGGCAATCCGCTTCAGCGGCCGTTTTCTTATAGAATAATAACGGTCGACCCACATGGGTTGCCGCGTGTTTTGTAAAGAGGAGAGATTAATATGCCACATTTTTGGCCACAAAATCCACACCGCCATTGTTTATGTAGATTGATATTATTGCAGCATATAATGACATTTTTATACTCTAGCGAAAGTTAGATGGATTATTTTACTAGTTGTAGAGACAAAGACATAAATGTACAAGAGCCTATTTGAAAATGTCACCACGATAATCACATTTTTACAACAGGAATGTAATAATTTTTTTCTGTTCATTTCACGGGTAATACATTTTGTTTTCGTCTATGCAGAAACCTATGGCAAAAAAACGGTGCGAAATCGTCAAGAATTGTATATTTTCAGTAAAGTGTGTAACTTGCATTTAGATGTAAACATTTTTTATTGGATTTGTATTTGTTCAAATATCTAGCATGATGCCATTTTGTGTTTAGTTTCTGTCTGACTTTTGTGGGGTCTGATAAATCTTAATCGTTGTAAAATAATAAAATCTTCGCCTGCTCGCTATCGCTTTGCAAAGGTCGCTACTTGAAATTCTTGACACAAACATTAAAAATAAGAAACAGTCCATTCGTAACATTGTTGTCTACAAAAAGTTTCGCATTTATTCATATAGATACATACACAGTTTGGCAATTTTTATATGAATATATTTATGTACAACGACTTACAATAATAATAATACTACTAATAATAATGATAATAATAATAATAATAACATCTTTTTTCTTTCTACATAAAAAGTAAAAAAATTATTTACTTTCCTTTTTATTATTATCAGTTATTATTAAGATTAAGAATTTTCTTGCTTGCGCATTAAATGAAATGTTCATACGCGATAATTGAAAACGAGTCAGATACACGTTCGATCATTTTTATTATATGGATACAAAAATGTATTCATTAAAATGTTCGTTTTAAATGTTGGGAGCATGTTTTCCCGAATTTCTTTTTTTTTGTAAAGAAGAGGACGGTCGTGTATAATTAGAACTGATGTAAGACCTGTGTTGGATTAGAACAGCGTGCAAAGTTAATAAAAAGAGAGATACAGATTTTTCGTATGTTATATGTAAAAGATGGAAGATTGCATTGAGCTTATCATAAATGTCCTAATATGTTGGCTTCGTCATTGTCGTTTCACGGGCGCCAACCCAATTAGGAAATCGTCTATTAAGCGAACAATGAGTGTTTTGCTGTTTTTTAACGCCGAGTGTAATATAATGAGCGATTTACTCGTTGGATGTACGGTCATTTCCTCCCAATTACGTGTTGGATTATTAAAATCTATAAAATCAAAAAAAAAATGTAAACCAAATAACGTAAATAAAAGAAAATAAATTGAATAGTACATGAATGAATTCAATAGTACAAAATAATGAATGTGCAATTCTCTTGTTGATCAATAAGTAGAAGATCTGGATTTGCCCGGATTGATGGTATAATATCACATGGAACAGAGAAAAAAGGAACATGCACTTTACCTATTATTTCCATACGAATATTTATTAGTCTGTTTACTTAAATTTACTGCCATAGTAACATAATATGACAATTATCCGTTATTAACTGATAAGTTTTA
>OY744540.1:32571966-32591966 GCA_963556195.1 Sepiola atlantica
ACACACATTGCTGGAAAACTATTGCATACAAACCGTATACGACCATCAGATATTTCTAAGAGAAAACAAAAAAGCTATATAAAAAATGTATACAATAGATACATATATAGATTAGTTTTATATTCCACGTATGCTTACACAGATATATTTTGTATAATTATCAGTGAGTGGTGGTTGAAGCACAGGCGCTATGTTGTTTTTTAAATAGTTTTTTATCATTCTAATTTAAATTCATTATGTTAAACACACTGTGTCTTTATTCGGAATGACAAGAGTAAAGAAAACCCCGAAAATGACGCCGTCTATGTGCGAGTTAATTATGTGTTAATAATAGGACACTAATGCGTTGCGTTTATTTGAGGGAGGGGCTATTTCTGTTAAGTGTTGTTTCAATGTTTTAGAGGCTGTTATTATTTAATAACAGGGGTAGTTATTTGAGTATGTACGTATAATAGTCGGACATTCTATTTCTTTAACAATGTCGTCATTTTACCTTTTTTGTAAATAAACACAATAGCTCTGCGTGTGTGTATGTGTGCATGTAGCTATCCTTTAAACACATTCGAAACTAAAATAAGCTGTAGAACTACATGAAACCTCTTCAACCACAGATTGACATGGCAAATAACACTCTACTTGAGAGTTAAACATTACAACTCCTCGGTCTATCATTCACAGGTAACATGAATTGGAATGAATACACTGAAGACATTGCCAAAGCCGCTGCTCCCTCTACCGTGCGAGTAAACTTCTAACACCTGACAGTATCCTATATCGTTACAAAACGACCATCCGCCCATGCATGGAGTGTTGTTGCCACATCTTGGCTGGTGCATCATCCAGTAGTCTCTCCCTCTTAGACAAGATCCAAAAAAGAGTCGCCAACTTAATAGGTCCCTCATTATCTACCAAGCTCTCGCCCCTGTCACATCGCTGCAATGTTGCATCCTTGTGCCTGTTTACAAGTACTTCAATGGATGGTGCTCTGATGAACTTGCTACACTAGTGACCCCTCGACGTACATTAACTAGACCAACATGACAATCAGCCAAATCCCATCCATTCACTGTAGAGGTCCTCATATACTGAAGAGCTTTCTACTCTGATAGCGTATATTCTCGTGCTTCCGCCCTCTGGAACTCCCTCCATTCTCTTTGTTTTCCCGACTGAACTGGCAGGAAGAGATATAAAACTAATGTAAGCATACATTTTGCTGCACAGCTCCCAACTCAGGATTGCTTTCAAAACCTATATCCTCTTTCTCAGTAGCCCCTTACGTATATAGTAGCGGGCTGTCTTGTTTGGGGTGAACCATATTAAAAAAGAACGACAGTTATTAAATATAACGAATTAGTTCTGATACAACTGTCAATGGCATTACCGAGCCAATCATGAGACGTGTGAGAATGTTGATAAAAACAGACTTTTATGAATTGAAATGAGAATAGGCAAGACTTGTATATACTCTGCTAGTGTTTTAATGAATGAAAGTTTGAATTCGCACACAAGCTGTTGTCCTCTAGGCAGAAAAAAAGTTTATTTCGAATACATATCATCAAACACGTCATAATATGGTCAAGGCTCGGTAGGATGTTCGCATATGACATCTCTATACATATAAGCACACAAACACACATTCATATATTCATATATATATATATACACATAAACATACATATATGAAAAGCCTTTGCTCCGTTATGAAACCAGAATAGGAAAAAGGAAAAGATAGGGGATATATTATTTCTGTGCGACGTATGTGGGTGAGTAGTTTAAAAACAAAAGCTATGAGAAATAACAAGGTGTGGCTCTGTTTATATTTTTAAGATGAGTGTAAATCCCCAAGTGAATACCAAATGGAAGACCTTAACGAAAAATTGGGTATAATTGAACTATTATTTATTCATATATTTATGTGTGAATGTATTTATGTATTATTAAAATAATAATTTATTCACGAGTAACTATTTATTACTTATTAGAATAATTATAAGCGAATAAGCACATGCAAATGTAACATATATATATATATATATATATGTGTGTATGTGTGTGTGTGGGGGGTGTGCGTGTGTATATATGTATACATATATACATGCATACATGGGTATGCATCTATGTACCTGTGTGAAACAGTACTGTTAATTGACAATAGTAGGGGAAGATAGAAAATGTGAGAACTTAAGAAAGAAAAGGGAAACGATATATTTAAATATATTATAAAATGTATTTTAAAGATAGTGTATTTATAATTATTTTCTATGCTTTATACATGTGAGTACACAGATAAAATATGTACATACGAGAAAATAATAGCATAAATATGATAGTAATTTATTGCAATCATATATATATATATATATATATATATATATATATATATATATATATATATATATATATATTTGAGCGAGACGTATGTAGAGAAGTGTGATATGGCATGGCTTGTCTGGATCTGGATTTAATATTTGTTCGGACATAATGAGTGTTCTAATTACCAGTGATATATTATAGAAACTATCACGTTGTGTTATGGTGTTAGAGTTAGTAATGAGAGCTGCTTCAAGGAGTCTTTGTCGATATTTATTTGATATGAATTTAATGAGTTTAGCCTGTTCAAACTTAAACGAATAATCACGGTGTACTGTGTGGGAGAAAAGCGCGTTAAGGACGTTGCTATTCTTAATCTATTGTTTATGTTCACAATAAAGTATTTAAAAAAAATATATAAACAGAGCCGTAGATTGTTTCTTTTCATAAGTTGTTTGTGTTTACCTACTCACCCGCATGCGTCACACAGAAGTAATACTCCCTTGTTTTCGTTGTTCCTGTTCCGGTTCCATAACGGGGCATAGACTTTTAACATGTGTATGTGTGTGTATCTATATGTTAATGTGAATATGTGTTTGTGTGCTTATATGTATAGAGATGTCATATGTTTACTTGTTCTCACCTCCTACACTCTCCGTACATATATGCAATTTTTTACCACGACGTTTTGGTTTTCTGATTCAAAGATAAATTAAGAAATTGATTCAAATAGCATTTCGCCCACCCCTCTCCCTACAACAAAAAATAACTTAATCCCGGTCTAACCTCGGCTTACCCCCTACTTTTTTCCATTGTCACTATATTCTCCTCTCCCACTTCCGAATAGTCCAACTGGCAAACCATCTTTGGACGTGTATGATTTTTCTACGAACAAATCATCCTGAGGAAGTCTGACAATAAAGACGAAATAGTGAATACATAAAGTACTTTTGGTTTTTCTATTTTCATTTTCCATATATATATATATATATATATATCGATGGACTCTCTCGATTTTTCGATATATATGTATATATATATATATATATATGTATATATATATATATATATATATATATATATATATATATATATATAATGATATATAATCAGTATTGTTGTCTATTTGTCTAGTTTATATGACAAACAAACTTATTCTACACTGACCGCAAAGGTAGAAATTAGGCCTAGGCGGATTATTCCATGACAACAAAACATATATTGTTTTACCCCCGAAAAAGGGGATAATGTCTGCGAGGAAAATATGGCAATATAACATATACTACATACCGCACACAAAGGCAGAATGAAATACTTAAGAGGAGTGCATCATTGCTAGAAAACTGATACTACACTACACCGCCAACAAAAATGAGCAGGTAATCTCTTGAAGAATGGTTTAATGACAACAGCACATATTCTACACTACCACCTGAATTTAGGATAGCAATCGAGCACATTATTTTTAATGAATGTTGAAATAAAATATAATAATATAGTTTCCACCTCAGAAAGACAGATACCAAACTTTCAGTTGTTATAGCTTATTGAAAAATAAATATCTAACAAATATCAAAGATTTGTAATACTTAATATTTAAATAATTTGGTTTTTATTATATCTCTTACATAAACTGTCGAATTTTAAATAGGATATTTTTTAATATAAGTGGGTTCGGTCTTAATATAGATACATATCATATAATTTTTATTGATATGATAATTTTTTTTTATTTGTAGGATGAATATGAGATAGTTATCACCCCAATAGTGTAAAACTTTCTATGAGTGTATCTGAATGTTTCATTTATGTTCAGAAATCGACTTAATGTCATATCGGTTAGTGTATACGCTCATGGCCCATGTGACCGGGGTTCAATTCGCAGTCGTGTTATAGCAAATACTCAAAATTGTGTTTAATGTCCCCTGGCTTCACACTCAGCATTACAATGGGTGGTAAGTTTAAATGAAACAGTCCAGGGAAATCTGTATCGCCATCCCCAATATCTCGATGTAGTAGCTCATGAAAATTAAACATTTTAGGCGTCTTCAATTACGGGCGATCTGTTTACTTCATCTATATAGAATACAATACATCTTTTTTTAGAGGTTGATTTTAATAGTTTACTTGGAAAGACTAAAGGATTAAATTCAAGAAAATTTAATAAAAGAAACAAAAGTTTCTATTTTTAAAGTCATTCATAATTTGTAGAATTTATTTTCTGTAAAACATATTTCATATTCTCCGAAAAACACAATTCCCATCGATGCATGGCTGACTGAATCTTTCTTTTGTTTTGATAGACCTTTTATGTTTCCATCCGAGTATCGGGGATGTCGACTCTTCTAGTAGACAAAAGGACAACGTTTTCTTTCCGTGAGATTCCATTCATCTTCACTGGATGTTAATAACATCGTTATAAGAAAACGAATTCAATAAAAGAAACAATTCAGACATTTTATATTCTTCTTTTCAGCAAAAGGGTAGACGATTCAAACACACGAGAACTGCGGAACAACGAATAATTGGAAGAAAAAGGCGCGTTCATTTTTGCTAATGTCTTCGTACAAGCAAAACAATATTGGGTCGCCATTTTCTGTAGCGGATATTTATTGTGATCGACTACATTGCTAAAACAAGAAAGCAGAGAACATCATTAGAAAATGCTATAAAAAGTATATTCAATTAATTGAATTACATGTCTTTTAACGGGGAAAATAATGCAAGCGCCATTCGGATACCCTACGGGGGGGAAATGCACTTACATACTTATTTACGAAGGTATTTGTTTCCCAGAAAGAAAAAGAAAAAAAACGTCCAAGTCGCTATTGTATTCAATTAGTTTGCCTTCTGAAAACACTTACACATTATTATAACGTATGAATACGTTAATATTTAAGGCAATATTTATATGTCTACCAACTAACACACGTTGTGACACACGTTTTAGTTTGAAAAGAAAATGCCACCAAAAAAAGTAATTCAGTATTTCTGATTTGGCTTAGAATCACGCGCTATTCGCTAGCAGGGAAGAGCACACCAAGTAACGAGATATCTACTGCGGTAATGATGTATGTCATGCTAATACAACTTGTAACGAAAAGTGGAATAGTTTAAGTTTTTAAATATTGAAATAATAATGTTTGTGGAATGCGAACACAATACTGCGCGATTTGAAAACTACACAATACTAGTAAAGTATGTATGGAACCAGACATGTAAATGGATAATAATCTAAAAACAATTGAATCTCTAGCAAAGTTAAACATGTCAGAGTAAATTTTTGGGACTAAACAGTGAAGACGTGTCTAGACGATGGCTTCAAATAGAATGGGGTAATTATAACTTCCAAATGTAGATAAGAATGAAGGAAAACATTATTACATCGCATAAAGTGAGCGATAAAAAATCCTTTTTTTATTTTTTCGAGTCTTCAATCGTAAACAAACCTGAAATGAAAAGATGCATGAACAATCCCTTTTATTTTTTCGAGTCTTCAATCGTAAACAAACCTGAAATGAAAAGATGCATAAAAAATCTTTTTTATTTTTTCGAGTCTTCAATCGTAAACAAACCTGAAATGAAAAGATACATAAACAATCTTTTTTATTTTGTCGGGTCTTCAATCGTAAACAAACCTGAAATGAAAAGATGCATAAAAGATGTAAAGAAAACTTGAACAGAATCGTATAATCTGGGTGCTGATAATATGCATATCTCACCTAGTGTCCGAGGTAATGTCACCTAGGATTGTACAGACTTTACTCTCGTAAATACGAAAAAACGCATGCTAACTAAATTAAGATACATTTCTAAATATAGATCATCAAATTTGCTGATGGTTTGCTTTTTTTCAAAAATATTTAAACCACTTCTAAAAAAAATTAAAATTCAAACCTAAGTGTTACACTGCTTTTTTTATATAAAATCTATTTCGAAATTATGCTAGTTCAGACTCCCCCTCGTCATTTCTTTCAAAAATAATAAGATTCAAACTCATATTCACTTGCCTTTTAGCGAAAACGTATTTCACAAAAATATATAAAATTGTGTAAGTACACTTTCAAACTTCAAAACCTTTTAATTTAAAGTAAAGACTCATAAAGCAAGGTAACTTTTAATCGACCCTTTTTTATATTTAAAAATATTGAATAACATATTAAAAAACGAAGGTGATTGTGTTAAACAATCATTTCTCTTACCCATGTAAAGGGCAGACCTTCACCTAATGTGATCATGTATAGAAATCAACGACACTTAATCTAGCATAATGACCCAGATTATCTAATTCATACACATAACCTGCCGTTAAAGAAATGTCCACCTCTTACTTCGACTAAACAGCTGTTGTATTACTTCTGAAATGTTATTTTCGTCAGCTATTACGCCGTTTCCCTCCTATCACTAGCCTATTTATCTATAAATATCTTGTCGTTAGAGAGTATTATACTTAGTTAACGCGAGGAAAACTTAGTAACTAGAATAAGCAAATATTGTTTTTGTATTACTATTTTAAATATGCCGGATTTTCCTCCAATGATTCTACTTCACGCATATACGAGGTCTGTCTAAAAGGTGTCCGACCGTAGGCCAGAAAGAATATTTCAAAAGAAAACACCCAGAGGTGTTTCCGGCAGTAGATGGATCGGTAGGGTAAGTGTGTGCAAGCACAATGGCCTACTTTGAAGGGGAGTAGAGTTCCAACCCCGTCACGTATTTGTAATATTTGTTCTGGCTCTAGGTCGGATACGTTTTAGACATACATCGTACACATATTTATTTATTTATATATGGATTACAGAAAATCAGAACACCAACCGATGTTGTTCTGTAATAAAACTATTACTTAATATTAAACTCGTATTTTGTTGTTGTTCTTAATAATCGAACAGTCAGCTAGGGTCCTCTACCACTAACCTTACAAACACACACACATAGACACCCCTATAGACACCCCACACCCCCACAAATACACACACACACACACACATATATATATATATATATATATATATATATATATATATGGTTTTCCTGATATCTCTTTTTTTTTAGCCTGAACATACCCCGGGGATGAAACGCGGGAACCTCTTTGTAGCTTAATTGCCATAAAAATATTTTCAAAACTTACTATTTATATATACACACAACACACACACACACATATATATAAACACTCATATATATATATATATATATATATATATACATAAATATATATAATATATATAATATATATGTATAATATATATACAATATATATATATATTGTATATATATATAACATATATATAATATATATATATATATATAATATATATATATATATAATATATAATATATATATATATGTATAATATATATATAATATATATATATATATATATATATATATATATATATATATGAAGCAATTCAACAAAAGATATAAGCGTCAACTAATATCTTATAATTAGTGAAACATCTGGATAAAAACTGAAGCTCAATATACTGGATAGAGCATTAATATTATAATATAAAATGAAGTAATAAAATAAGGTGTCAATCAATATATATATATATATATATATATATATATATATATATATATATATATATATATATATATATATATGGTAATTAGTTTTAACCAACGGCAAACATAAACAGAAAAAATAATTAAAATCTATTAACTGTTATATTTATACAGTTAGAAATAAAGCCCTGCCAAGTCGCATTGTAACATGTAACTTATCCGAAGGTGTTTTTGTTCAGTTTCATATCTGCCTCTATTTAATCATCTAAAGGAGTTATATTGCTAGGCTCTCTTTGATGAATCGTTATGTCCATGGTAAGGGCTCAACTGAGCTCCAATGCCTGGTAGCCCAACTGTAAAAGATTCACAGTAATAGCATCTTCAACTCGTCAACTACATCGACAACAACAACATTTCCTTTATCTATTTGCCAAAAACTATACTGAACTTTCATGGGCAAAGTTTATTTCTTGGAGCATCACAGCTGGGGAACAAGATACAAGTTTTCTTCCCAACCGATGTCAACATGGTCGCCTTCAAGTCTAATGTGAACACATACGTGTTGAGCTATCCTCTCTGATAATTAATTCATCTTAAGTAATCTTCTGACCATCGTACACCTTTATTCTAATACTCACTTTGACGAAATAACCGTTCAATCTTATCCTCGAGTGGCCCCCGGTTCTTGATAAATGGTGACCTATTAGCAAAAAAATGGATATGCGAAACCAATACAATTTTACTATTATCCTCAATAAAATGTTGCTTAGTTTGTTATTTATTTAATTCTTGCAAACATATGCTTCCTCCGGTCGCATATTTCTATTAGTGTATATGTCTTGTAAGTGTGTTTTTCTAATGAACAACCGATTGTGACAATTCCCTGTTTATATACGCTTCCCCAAACGAAAAAGGTAATGTCTGAGAGTAAAGACGCATGACTACAGGACAGGTCATAAACACTCCCTTCAAATAAAAATACGAGGTAAAACCTGGGAGGATTGTATCATAAAAAGAGGACGCATACTACACTGTATTATAATAGAAAACCGGATGCCTTGGAGGATGGTATAATGACAAAAAATAATATACAACAAAACAGCTCCCCTTAACTAAGGAAGTACTTCCTATAAACATGGTCTCATTAAACAGAACATATACTGAACTTCCCTCAAAGGAGTGTGTAATGCCTAGGAGCATGGTCTCATGATGAACGACCATTTACTACATTGCTTCCATACAAGAAGGAAGTAATGTTTAGTTGGAGTGTCCCATGACGACAGCTATTGCAACCCCTCCCTTTTAATGGAGAATTAAAATAGAGTATAATATTATATTAAAAGTAGTAATAGTAGCAAATATTTCTGTTTACCTGGGAGAATAGTATTATAAAAAAAAACTACATATATTACACCTACCAATAATTGAGTAGGTGATGTCTGTTAGTATAATCTTTTAACAAACGAACCTATACTACAGATCCTACAAAGGTCCCTGTAATGTCTCGGAGAAAGGTAGGTATTTATCTACCTCCCACGGGTAAAATGGTATCATGTCAAAGGAACATATACTACACAACCCCTCCCAAAAAAAGAATATGTTTAATAAGATGGTACCGTAACAACAGAACAAATACTAAAGTCTTCCATTCCATGAATATTATATTGAAATAAGTCTTAAATAGTATAGTTTACTGAAGTCAACGCTAAAAAACCGTACAATAGTACAATTAATAGCAGAAAGAGTATAATTTCGGCTTCATATACACATATTGTAAATATCCTTTAGCAATAGCTTTATATAGATGTTGTTAATTAATTACCTTCGATGAGATTTATTGCTACCCCCGTATTAATAATGATTAGTAACACTTAGATATCAATCATAGGTACGTACACAATGTTGATGTGTTAAAGGGCAAATCTGAAAGTCAAAGCTTTATCAGTCATAGTAAAGCCAGATATTTTATCTTCCCTTTTTCCAAGGGTATCTTTTTGCTGTAACTTTCTACCCAGAATCGATTCGACCAGCCATTAGGACGTGCCAGCTTTCACCGTGTACTCGTTGTCAACATTAGATTGTAATGCAAGGCGATGAAAGCCAGACGGACGTCATGCATTTGTAGTTTTACTCAGACATGGTTAGAATATCTCAAAATAATAATGGCCTCTTCTCTTCCAAGTCGCGTGTAGTGAACTTACTTCGAATTGGCGAAGGGTTTGAAAACAGAGATCAATCAGACGAGACAGTTTTATGGTATATTTTCCGTTAAATCGGTCTACAGTCATTCTCTTTAAAACTGCAACACATTGTCAGAGAACTACGTTGACTAGTTCAAATCAAGGATAAATAGTATATATATATATATATATATATATATATATATATATATATATATATATATATAGAGAGAGAGAGAGAGAGAGAGAGAGAGAGAGAGAGAGAGACTATATGTTCACATATGAAGGGAAAGTAGCCGCCAACACTTTATATTTGGATATGAGCCGTTTATAATTGTTATTTTATTTACTAGAATTATATGGGTTTACGGACCCGAATTTTAATATATATAAAATATTTAATTGTTTTAACACGAATATGTAGTAAAAGCAAATTAAATTGTTTTGGACTATTAAAATAATTCCTAATGCTTTTAATAATGTTTACGCATTAGTTAATTATTTTTTTTTATCATCACGTCTGTTTGAATTCATGTTTTCAAACATGAGGGTCATCATAAATATATGATGTAACGTAAAAGCTATGATAATTTTATAAGATAATGTTTTAAGCTCTATTTATAAGAAGAGCCGGATGTCACAGTTTGTAGAACGTCAGACTAAAGATCTAAAGGTGTTGGTCATTCACAGAAGTGTTCATTTTTTATGTTATTATTCGTTACCATCTTCTGTATTAAGGAGCGAATGTTTAAACCTCCAGAAGATTCTCACATTTAAATTCTCTTTTATTTTTCTGACAGAATGAGAACGGTTGTTCTGTTTGCTTTTTTTCAATGCAGATTAAGTTATATATTACGTATTTTGATGCTTGCACAATTATCTTAAATTAGTTGAAATTCAACGTATTCTATTATCCGTCACTATTGTTACTGGAAGACCAGATTTAGATACAGTTCCTGTAATATATTTATATTTCATTATGTGAGTTCTTGTATTCATGTTACAACGTCTAGCCATGGCGAATATATGTCTGCAGGGTTATACAAATATAAGTGTGTCGTAATGCCTTCTCATAGAGGGTCGCTGCTGTTTATAATAGTGAAAAATATAAGATTGAGAGAAAATGAGGTGTGACAATAACTCTCAACCGAAGCCATCTGGCGTCAATATAACTCTTACTGTCCTGTTTTATACTGCGTAAAGAGAATATTCCTATGTATAACTAGAGAGGAATGCTCATAATAAAACCTCTGTATGGTCCTCTTTACCCAACATGTAATATTGATCAAGGATTTATTTTTTGTTATCGTTTTATTTTTATTGTCAGCGATTTTAACGAAAATGTACAATTCTGCAAAGATTTAACCAGACCTTAAATATCACTGTTAATTGTTGGCTAGTATAGATTACTACTTAATCTGAGATATTCCATGGTGTTATATGTTAAAGTGATTTAGTATTTGAGTTTGAAATGTATCTGGGATTATCATCAGATTCTGTGTGAATAATTGAATCGCCACAATACACAACAGATTATTTTATGATAATAAATGTTGGCCAATGATATATTTCTTGTTCACAGCTGTTCTAAAATTAATTAATTTTATCACATGATTGCCCTTTTGAAATGTAAATAGCATCCAATGTAACTGATAATTGCCTTAACGTGTTACATGGTACATATTTTTCTAAGTGTGATTGCTAGATTACGTAAGAATACAACTTTAAACTTCAGAGTTACGGTACAAATAAGTTAACGTTTCAAACGACATGACGTAAGAAAGGAAGTACGTGATCAAAATAAAAGAGAAATCGAGCCTCTTCGGTTTAGACTTCGGAATTGATTAGACGTGTTTTGGAAATATTATTTTTAACTAGGGGGAATGCACTCGGGAATACTATCCCATTACTCCATACTATAAATAAATATTAAGATTTTAAAATATAGATTGTAAAAATCCCAAAGCAAAAATGCTGTTTTTTTCTAGTCGTATACGACAACTACTACAGTCCTTCTACGAACAAAAAAAAACAAGTCTCCAGTCATTAATACGATAACTACGCCGGCTGTTCCGAGAAAATAGTGAGACAGCAACTCTATGCGCGCTGTTTTGATTAACGTGTCAAAAATAAAGCTACATAAATAGCTCTATTTTTTCGTGCCGTTGTTCGTATCATACGAAGATCCGTTCGAGGTATGCTAGAGTGTGAGTCAACCGATTAATTCTATGTACAATCCCATTTAACAAAATTGTCCTTGATGCCTTTTTGCCACGTGCAATTTATAATAATTTTCAATTTTTACATAATTATAATACGACAAGCTCTTTAGTAGAAGACATATATTTTATAACTTTATTATTTCGGAGTCTCAGGATTCATTTTTATTTCGGCCTAAATACTTAACACCTGCTATCATGGTATTTAGACCTTTATTCTCTTCTACGTTCAAATATTTACGCGAGGTAGAAGATAGACTTACTGGATTAAAGTTGGATATTTCATAGCAATTTACGTAAAGGATACACCTGAAGTATACCGTATGGCGAAAATTAAATAGGTTAATTAAACAAATGGGGCGTTCTTATTTTATATATCTTATGTTTTTGTTACAAAGCATAATTAAATAAAAGAATAAAATGATTATTAATTTGAATTAAGAATGCTAAATTTGCCGATAAAAGGGGTGTGTGGAAAGGCAAAAAATGTCGAACTTTAACTAACTTAGCTAGTAACATTTATCTATCTTCATTATCAAATCAACAGTCATACACATTTGACCACCATCTATTCCCATAACAAAATCACTTCATTAATAACCTCATTTAAATCCATATATAACAATTTGCAGTTGGGTGATAGGTGGTAATTTTGTCATGCTAATAATGGAATAAAAACATTTATATTGAAATGAAATAGCCCCTGTGTTGATATGAGAACACCTTATTTTTCTAATAATTGTAGATCAACAGATTTGCCAGTCAAAAAGTTGATGCATGTTAAAGAATAAAGTTTGCTGTAAATGCGTGGATTGAATTGCGCGGTATTTTACTCAACTATTATGACGGTAAAACGTTATTCTAGACTCTAGAATAACGTTTTACCGTCATAATAGAATCTAGAATCTAGAGAGTACGAAGAAACATACACATATTTGATTGTAATCAAAGTTTCGTATATGTTTCTTTATACGGTCGTTGAAAAAGAGATCCTTCTATGTTAAGAAATGTTTGTTTAATTTTTGCGCGAATTGTTTATTTTTCTTTTAATAGTGCCCATGTGTGCCTAACACTCTCCTCGTAGGGAGGTAAGAAATGGAGGTAAACATATTGAATCTATGAGAAGAAAATCAGCAGTTTAACGCGAGTCACTGTTTGTGTTAGTTAAATCTGTATTAGTGTCAGGGTTTTCAAATATCGATAAAATATTGATCTCAGATCGTTGCAGTTATAAGTAAGTTACAAATACGCATTTACAAAAAAAGAAAAAGAAGGAAAGTATCTACAATTTGTGATTGGAATCATGCATTTAGATAACAGTCTCCGAATCAAAAACCGTGGATCACAAAAAAATAAATAGGCCCTGTTTCAAGAGAAACTAGCGCCATCAGCCGTCAGATAATACAATATACACTCACAAATAGTCTTGTCAAAGCAAGAAAGTATTATATCACTAGTGGTACCCGTAGAAATTTAACAGTTGCATCTTTCGTCAGTTAAATATGTTTGCCATGAACAGAAACATACTTATCGAAGTACTCGGGTTAATCGAGTTTTAGAATATATATGGTAAGGGTGTCTATCTCTAAAACTCTTGTAGATGTGTTTGGTATATTCTGATTTGATGGACGTCCGACGCGAACGCGGATCCCACAATATTTTGGTATCAACTTTCAACAGAACATATACTACACTTAGATTCGAGCCCGAAGTCAAAGGACGTATATTTTGGTTAGAATGGCAGGTTCCATACAACAACGACATCAAATAAAATGAAATTAATCAAACGATACAATCTTTAAAAAAACAAGTGGGAGTGATAATGTGCGTAAGAAGACGAAATAGCCTCAACGTATTACGATATATATAGTTGTAATAGTAGAAAATCGATAAACTACGTCCACGAATAGTCGAAACCTATTAGAATTAATAGGTAAATTATACTGACTACTAATTATATATGGATATATTTTAAAGTAAATATACATTCATATCAATCATATGTATTTGCCCAGCAGCATACATTCAGTTTTAGGTATCAAAACTACCCAAATTGGCGCCATGGATGTGTACTAAAATGAGTTACTATTTTATTATCGAAAATCTACGACTATTAAATATATATATATATATATATATATATATATATATATATATATATGTGTGTGTGTGTGTTTGAGGCATTTTAAACAAAGAAAGAAAATGTTGTTTAAATTCCCAGAGAAATCTCAGACTTAGCCCCTGCATAAGCCAGCCCATCGTTGAAAAATTGATAAATAAAAAGGAGATTTAAGTATCTAAGAGTGATTCAAAAATATAGGACCTTAACTTGAGCGGGAAATAATAAAACAGGTATAATAAGCTGTTTACCATGTAACTGTTTCGGAGACTTAAAAACCGGACAGTTATAAAAGTCTTGGCGTTACAATGGTACAGATAAAACAACTTCCTCAATAATCAAATGTAGAAATAATTCAGCTTAAATTTCCCTAATATATACATAAATAAGTAAATAAATAAATAATAATAATAATAATAATAATAATAATAACATAACAATAATAACAATATATTACCCTTAAAGCTACAGAGTGATAAGGTAATAATACCATATGATAGCCCACTCGATTACCTAAAATAAGTCACAAGGCCGTAACAGCACAACAATAATAATAATACCACCATTAATAATAATCATAATAATATCCAAGAAATTATCGACAATGTTAATAGTATCTATAAAAGCTATAATACAATAAATATACATATAGAATATATATACATATATATATACACATACATATATATATATATATATATATATACTTATGTGTATACATACATGAACATACATACAAATAACCATATACATATCAGCCACAAGAATATATACACACACACATATATATATATATATATATATATATATATATATATATATGTATATATATAATATATCAGCCATATATACATGAGAAATATATAGGCATTACACACTTATGCATACAACATATAAATGCACAATATACCTATTACCCCATACATACACATACACATGTACATGCATATATATGCATATATACATGCATACATGCATACAACTACATACACACACATTTTATAACTAACATATTAATAAAAGAACATTTAATAGAAATAAATAACTGACATGAAAATAAGAAAGTGAAAAAAAAGAAATAATAACTGACATGTAAATAGTCATTAATAGCAGACATGTAAAGTATAAATGAATCAGTCTGTGAATCAAAGTAAAATAATCATTTTAAGAAAAATAGAAAGATAGATTAAAAAAAGTTTGAAAAAACCATAGAAACAGGCGCAAATAATAGATCCACGGAATAAACACGGATAGTAAATTCTACCTCTACCGTAATATTCTGGCGTTCGTATATATATATATATATATATATATATATATATATATATATATATATATATATATATATATATATATATATATAAAATGGGTCGTTCATTTAAAGCATTGCTGTATATATAAAGAGAGAGGGAGAGATATTAGAAAATAGACTTACAAATGCCTTTTGAAACAACCATTTTAGATGCAATGTCTAATTAAAAATCATTTAATGTGTTTAATAAAATATTGTCTACATGAGGCATTTGTTTGTCTATTCTCAATTTCCAAAATATCTAAGGATGCTTTCAGGAACTTTGATTTTATAACTATATATATATACGTATATATATATATATATCAGTTCTTTCTACAGTTTAAACCTAATGCTAGATTTTAGTTAAAACCAAGGTTTTACTGAATATTAAAGTATATTTTTATTTTCTAAAATATTCAAAATTTAAAGATGTAAAATGCAATAATAATATTCATATAAAAAATTCACGGAATATTTTCTCAAAGATTTGCTGTGGAAAAAAGAACACAGTAATATTTTTTAATACTGTTTTCTATTCTTGTCAACATGTAATTTTGTGACTTTTTTTTTCTATTTTAATGAAACCGAAGTCACGAAAATGTCATCGACCGCAGTATTCCCGTCCAAAGTTATATGCATTGAACATGTCTTTTATTAAGTCGTGTTTGTCGCGAAGTCATTTTTGGCCAAACGTGTACGTCTCGGGGCGGGAAAAAGGACTGTAAAACTGTGTTATTTAGAGATGACTAATTTTAGCGATAATAAACAAATGCATGGATATTATATGAATGTGTTTTGTTTATTTGTTTAATTCATGTGTGTATATGAGCACATCAATGGTGTGTTTGAGAAAGGCTGTGTCAACGATCTTTTCTAAAAGAGCTTGATAGTCGAATCGATTTGTCATATTCCGGGTGATTTTTTTCAACGGGGTTACATATTGTTCATTTTTACACTACACGCTCTCTCTCCCTCTCCCTCTTTCTCTCTCTTACGCACGTATATATATATATATATATATATATATATATATATATATATATATATATATATATATATATATACAGGGTGGGCAAAAATAAGGGTCCTATCTTTAAATTTGAATAACTTGAATTTGAATAACTTCCACAAAATAAAAGTTAAACTCACCAAACTTTATGTGTGTGTAGACTGACCCTTCCGAGATTTTTTGAAATAAACAAAACAAATTATAGCCGAAAAACACTTCTTAAAACTTACAAAAACTAAAGTATTGTTTTTTACACTGTTTTGAGTTTTTTAAGCAAAAATAATGTTTTCTAAATGAGGGTACGTTCCTTAGGGCTAATACGGCTCATGCTTGCTTCGGAAGGGGTCCTTTACTTATTCTAAAAAAAAAAAAAAAAAAAAAAAAAAAAATCAATAAATAAAAAAGTTATGAATTTTTAAAAATAGGACCCTTATGTTTGCCCACCCTGTATATATGTATATATATATATATATATATATATATATATATATATATATATATATATATATATATATATATTCATAAAAATAGAAAAAAGAAATCATAAAATTACATGTTCACAAAAATAGAAAATATGAAATGCAACGAAACTTTAGATTAGAAAAACATATAAAGAATATTATACATAGATACATATCCCAAATTTAAAACACCGAAAAAATTAGACTCATACTATGAGAAATTTTACACCCACAATCTTGTAGTAAAAAAACAACTTGTTCACAACCCCAAAACTACTAGAAAGAACCAATGTTATTTATAGGTTTAAAAGCCTGTTAAGAGAATGTTACCCCATAATAATAATCATACTAATAATAAACTTAATAGCTACATTGGTATTACAAACAGTACCCTATCCATCGGCGCAACGTGCATCTTGTAAACTTTAGCTCAATTTACCAACATCTACAAAAACATAGCTGCCTTTCTTCTTATTCAAGGCAAATTCTAGTTAATAGCACTAACATACTATATTCTGAAATCAATTAAAAAAAATAATACTGGAAGCTATCGACATAAAAAGACTACAACCTAAAACTTATAACATAACATGTTAAACAAGTGGTAACATTAAAATGATTAACATAATGCGATGTTGTTTTGTGATGCGATTCCAGCATCGCTGATTTTAAATCGTCAACGATTTCCTTGGAACAATGCGAAAAACTTTCTCGGCTCGTTTCTCCGCCCTTTTTTTTTAAAATTCTCTTCTTCCTCCAGCTTTTTTGTTCATTTGATTTCGACACCTGTGTATGATTCGACGAAGAATCATAAACATTCCTGATAGCTATGGAGCATTTATGTATTATGTTTATTTTAATACAAAAAAGATTATAAGAGAAATTGAAATAATAGAAAAGGTATCATTAAACGCACACATTCTGTTATTTAAAACAATGGTTGCATAAATATATATATACATATTTTTAAATATTGAAGGGGTGTTATACCTACAGACGACGTCATTTCGGGTGTTTTACTCTCATCAGTGCAGGAGTACTGGTTGCAGTCGAGCGTATGATCTTGAACAGAGTTCTTAGATTCAGCTTAGAATTACGAGCCTAACGCCAAAACAGACACGATCGTGAGAAATCACCACATACAATAATTGAAATTAATGTACACTTAACCAGGAGGCGAAAGTGTTATGTTGTCGAGAGTGTTCAAGGCTCGAGCTTATCGCAGGAAGACAACAATCGTGTAATTTCAAACAAGGCTCTACTATTTATACTATATTATCTTAAAAAGGCATTGACTATGAATATTTTTTTATATTAAAGTGTATATATATGTGTATAGCTGTATCTATATTTATATTGAAATAACAACATTTATATATATATATATATATATATATATATGCTATCTATTTGGCTGCATTTTTGTTTGCGAGGTGAATAATATTATTAAAGCAAGCAATTTTAGGTGCGCAAAGTTTTAAGTAACTCACAATGCTACACATTATTTAATTTATGCAAATACATTCATGATTTCATAAAATATTAGATTAATAATGAATTAAAAAAGTAAATCATTTCGATATTCGTTTAAAAACAATTTGCATCACCTACATTTTTTTTAATCTCTGTCCCTTTTTTAATCGTTTTTTACACCAATATTAAATTAAATTATTTTTCATCGTGTGTAATTACTTTACCTTCAGTTATCTCTTTTAACTCATTCATTTCGTCACTACACTATTTTACATTATTATCAAGTTAACAATGTTCTCCTGAGGAGATTTTAGTTGAAAGCGTATTCTGCCCACCTTTTTAAAGTATATATATATATATGCAAACATTGTTAAAATTATCAAAATCCGTAATTATACCGGTATTAAATTTTATTTGATGGGTATATTTTTATATAAAAAAAAAATAATAAATGGCCAATAAGTTTCACGAACGTTTTCAATTATTAGTAACATCAATCTCAGGTGAAACATATGGGAATTAATATTTATTTGAAAGGACCATCAGAATAATATAAACGATATATAAAAGGTATAATTAAACAGATGAATTCTATTATGTTTTACAATGTTTGCACAGATAAAAAATGATGCCTTAAAACACACATACACATATATATATATATATATATATATATATATATATATATATATATATATATATATACACTTCATGATTTTTTTGGGAGTAAAACATTTTACTATTGCAAGTATAAATGGAAGACGAATTCTATCGTTCATGATTAAAAGTTAATCAAGAGAAAAATGCCAGCCGACCGGTTTCGTCCTCTCTTAACAAAGGATGTATCGAGTGATTTTGAAAAAATTCAAGGGATTAAAAAAAAACGGGGTGAAAAGGGAGAGTACAGAAAATAAAATAGCGTTACGTTATATGTACAATGGAGGATGAATCTTAGAGACTGATCACATCTAGTCCCAATAGAGATTCCCTTTGCTTGCTTTTAATCATTCGTCTTCCCTTCATACTTGCAATATATATATATATATTGATACATAAAAATATATGTATAACAAGTAAGCTACACATAATCGATCATGTTTTATCACCGAATAAAATCAACACGCTAAAGACGTGGATGCATGTTTGAGATTGCTTTTATATCTGAGTAGTGTTTAGTTTAACTAACTTTCCAATCAGATTCGTTAGTTACATTACCCATTATCGAATTATTATTTCCATTGACCAACGGCCACGCACCTTAAAAACATACGGCTTGGCATCCTTTTATTTGAGAGGGGTGTACACGCCCACACCTTTTAAGTGAGTGAAATAATCAATTATCACCTTACTGTGATACGTAGAAAACGTAAATAATTTATCTGTTCTAGTATTATTGTTACCTGTTGTTATTTAGATTATT
>OY744540.1:32599466-32606966 GCA_963556195.1 Sepiola atlantica
GATCAAGAAACGTCCAAATAACTGCTTCTTTTTAAGATAAGGCCCGTACAAAACAATAATAGCAAAAATATTTCATCCCTTTTTAACATTTTATGTATGGTATTATTCATGTTTAACGGGTAGTATTTGGTCTGTTTATTTAACTGTTTCTTGAATTTTGTATTTCTTTATTTTTCTACTATGTATGTCTTAATTTTAATTGTCATTTTATTTATTTTCGTTTTTCTTTTTCTTTTCAAAATTGCTGGAACATATACTATTTATTTTCGTCAAATCGGTAAATATAGATTGGTATAATTAAAATAATATAATTTACTTGTATTCACCTTTTATTTTTTAAATTTAATAAATTATTTAGCAGTTATTAAATCAATATTCAGATGGTATACACATGTGTGTATACATGTTTAAATTAATGTTTTGTAACAGCGAAAATATCAAACCGCATGAAAGGTGTATAACTAAAACCGTAGACGATGTCATTTTAATTGTTTGCTGGAATAAATTCCTAAGCAGACGATATTAGTTAAGGTTCGCATTTATTAATCCATTATTTATTTATTTCTTAACTTAATTTGTTTTTCTCATATATATATATATATATATGTATATATATATATATATATATATATATATATATATATATATAAACTGCCTTCACTCGATATATATGAAGTGTACATGAAATATTCGCAGTTGTTGATGAAACATTATTTCAAAACAGGGACATAATTCACCAATGAGACTGCATACAACGTAAGGATCGGCAATGCTTGTGTTGGTCTTACTTCTCCATATTTTATGAAGTTATCTCTAAGTTATGACATTGAATTTTTTATAACCGGAAAACAATTTATCTGGTCGGGCTTAAGGTTTGCATGGTGGTTAGTGTTTTTAAAAGAGCACAACATTCCGAATAACATTTTTTTAATTCCGAAGTTATAATTTCAATCACAATTTTGATTTTAACCAAATTTTGAAACTCATGCATACTCTCTTAGTTCCCGGCAGCTGTTTTTAAATAAAATGGACGCAATTACTAATTGTTTTGTTTTTCAGCTTAATATACGATACTTTATTTAAGGCATATGGCAATTCTCTACAATAGCGAGAACCGAATTATTGACAAAAGTATAACTTTGACCTATTCTGAGATCTTGAAATTGAACTTTGAAATTACTATCCACACATTAAATCAGTTCTAAGACAGGCCATGACCGATATTTTGAAAAGGTTTCGTGACGACTTGTCAAGCGATTTAGACGCTAGGCTGTAAATAACCATAGTGACACACACACTGGACCAAAAACACAACCTCCTTTGAACAAGTAAATACGTGTGACAGACTTGCAGACATACCTCAATATAGAGACACATAAACACGTGTAGATTCTTTTGTAGAATAATCTCACCACGAAGGGACAAATGAGTGTTGCTTAAAAATGTATCCCTGTCGGTCATGCGCAATGCGTTCACGCGCTATTTTGTGAAGGCTCTCTAGAGATGCGCCAGGTTCGAATAAGGGTTTGGGTTTCGGTTTAGGTCTCTTGGTTGACAACGATAGGCCTTTCATATCTGACTGAACAAAATGTAGAATAAAGCCCACTTTTTTAAGCCTCGCGGAATAGTCAGCAGCTCTAACTTTGAGTTCATGTGCAGATCGAAATACGGGGATTTTTCCATGCCAACACTTAATAACATTGATATATTCAATCATCCTGAGTACATAATAAAACATTTTATTACTTCAACGAGTATTTTGTTTTGTGTTGAGGTATTGAGGCTATATATTCTTCTGTTAAATGTTTATTTACGGAGTGTGTATAGACCTTTATACACACGTTATATTGCCGAGCTCAGGTTCCTGCTTTTCTGTGGATACAAAACCACTGGGGCGCCGATGTTCATATATGAGTAAGGTGTACATTTGATATAAAAAGAGAAGAACAGTCACGGACAACATGAACAGGATGGCTCACTGTTGTACATGAGAGAGAAAGGAAAGACAGACAGATAAGTTGAAGTATGGCTCGCCTCGCTACATTTAGTTTCATTGTACGCAATCGTTCCTCCACTTTCTTGATTGAAGTTTCGCCAGCTAAAGGCAGAAAATGTCCACCCGCAAGTAACGTGGTTTGTCGACTTTAGTCTGGGGGCCCCCTCTGACACTTAAGGTGTCACTCAAAGTTTCTATTCAAACATGTGTCTCGTTATAAAACGCTATACAAAAACATCCCGTAGCTCTTTCTAGCTTGAACGGTACCGACCGACCGACCGATCGACCGACTGACCGACCGACCGACCGACCGACCGATCCCCTTAAAGAGATGCTGGAACGAATCTAAAATAAGAAGGGCAGACTCAAATAGCGCATTAAACAATGAAAATGACATTTCAAACGGAAGTGTTCTACATCGACCGACTAACAGACATAGCTTCTCCCACGGAGGTGAGGGCGCACATACAAAAAAGAAACAAACGAAATATTCCCAATAAAGAGTAAACAACTATTTGTTGTGTTGTGAAAATATCCGGGGGGCAAAAACAGAGAACTCTGAAACCAATCCTGTCAATTATTTTGGAAATTAATTAATATTTGAATTAGTTATTTAATTAGTTATTTCCAGTGTTAAGGTCGATTATGTAAACACGATATTATTTTATTATTATTTAATGTTTACTTTTTTAAAACGCGATTGGATATTTTAAAATCCTAAACAACCGTAGGCCAAAATTAGGTACCTCCACATTAAATTAAGGATAATAATTCCATCGAGATTAATGCTACCTTTTTGCATGAATTAAAAAAAAATCGATTTTTAAAACTCAGACTAAAATAGCAATCCGATAAGCAGACATCTATCTGTTTCGGGCAAGGCTAGTTTTCTTGTTAGTTTTCTCAGTACATGTCGAAAAAGTCCTTTAGTTGAGTACAAGTTTCTTGTTAAATAATTAATGTTATGAAACTAACACAGCGTGAGTAAATTATAATAAGTAATAACATGAAAGTACCAAAGCGTGAGTGAATTCTAATAAGTAATAACATGAAAGTAGAAAGCGTGAGTGAATTCTAATAAGTAATAACATGAAAGTAACAAAGCGTGAGTGAATTCTAATAATTAATAACATGAAAGTAACAAAGCGTGAGTAAATTCTAATAGGTAATAACATGAAAGTATCAAAGTGTGAGTGAATTCTAATAAGTAATAACATGAAAGTAATAAAGCGTGAGTGAATTCTAATAAGTAATAACATGAAAGTAACAAAGCGTGAGTAAATTATACTAGGTAATAACATGAAAGTAACAAAGCGTGAGTAAATTCTAATAGGTAATAACATGAAAGTAACAAAGCGTGAGTGAATTCTAATAAGTAATAACATGAAAGTAACAAAGCGTGAGTGAATTCTAATAAGTAATAACATGAAAGTAACAAAGCGTGAGTGAATTCTAATAATTAATAACATGAAAGTAACAAAGCGTGAGTAAATTCTAATAGGTAATAACATGAAAGTATCAAAGTGTGAGTGAATTCTAATAAGTAATAACATGAAAGTAATAAAGCGTGAGTGAATTCTAATAAGTAATAACATGAAAGTAACAAAGCGTGAGTGAATTCTAATAAGTAATAACATGAAAGTAACATAGGTGAGTAAATTCTAATAGGTAATAACATGAAAGTAACAAAGCGTGAGTAAATTCTAATAAGTAATAACATGAAAGTAACAAAGCGTGAGTGAATTCTAATAAGTAATAACATGAAAGTAACATAGGTGAGTAAATTCTAATAGGTAATAACATGAAAGTAACAAAGCGTGAGTAAATTCTAATAAGTAATAACATGAAAGTAACAAAGCGTGAGTGAATTCTAATAAGTAATAACATGAAAGTAACATAGGTGAGTAAATTCTAATAGGTAATAACATGAAAGTAACAAAGCGTGAGTAAATTCTAATAAATAATAACATGAAAGTAACACAGCGTGAGTGAATTCTAATAAGTAATAACATGAAAGTAACAAAGCGTGAGTGAATTTTAATAAGTAATAACATGAAAGTAACAAAGCGTGAGTAAATTCTAATAGGTAATAACATGAAAGTAACTAAGCGTGAGTAAATTCTAATAGGTAATAACATGAAAGTAACAAAGCGTGAGTAAATTCTAATAAGTAATAACATGAAAGTAACAAAGCGTCACTTACTTGTAAAGCAGATGTTTTTTTCTTTTATTTTACATATGTTGCTAAAGGTTGAAGCAATTAAATTGTTGCCACTCCAAGAATAGCCATGATCTAAGGATCTAAAAAAAATGATTAAGTTGCATAATAACAAAAAGGGAGACGAAGATAGACTCACTTCAAAAAAGCTTGTCTTTTAACAACTGTGTATCAATTAAGAGGATACATCATCGAATCTAAAGCCGAAACATCAGCATGAAAGTGACGGACCCAATCATCCACGCCGGAAATACTATAACACATCTATATACAACATCGCACTTGAGAATACCCCGATATATAGTGCGAGTTCTGATGGAAGAGTTTCTCATAAAGATACCCCTGAGTTTAGTCTCATTTTATATCACCCAGAAAAATTTCCGACCAGAAAAGACTTACGACCTCGCCCTCTACCAAAGATATTTCATTATATTCATTGATACTCTGAATACCTTCATTATCTGTCAGTGATCAGACAAACCACTCCTGAATGAAATTACACCACCAGCGTTCAATACCCTGGTCTCCAAACAAGCTAGCCAAAAAGTAAGCCATTTAAGAGCACAATAAGGAAGGAAGGAGTTGGTTACAAGCGTACTGACAAAAATATGTACCCATATACTGTGGAATTGAAAGTAATTTCTGACTTTACAATCATAGCAAATGTATTAACATGTATTAACAAATTGACAGACCTCAGATTTACCAGTTAGAGTTTTATAAAAATTGGATTAAATTTATCATTAAATTTGCAAATAATATCGTAGTAATAACATTTAATTAAAAAAAAATTATATTTAAAAAATAATACTGTGCTTAAGAATAAGAACAGTTTAACAAATGTTACAAAAATCGAAATGTTAATAAAATTAAAAGGATACACGTGCGACGCCTGATTTTGGATAGCTTGTTCAACATAAGTTCCTGTGAGATTTTCAAAGTCAGGCACAAATAGCATATAAGCTAATAAATAAAACTATGCTTCTGACTTGCCAATTTTTATTTGTTAGTGTTGTACTGTGTTATATCCAATCTTATGATATGCTTTCCTACAATATATGTAAAAATGATTTGTTCGGCTCAGACGTTTTCCAATATGAAACCTTTTTTTAATAATCATCTAAAATTAGTAAGTAGTAAGAGATATAATTCGTTTGATTTACAATAAGCAATCGAATGATCATTAAGATACCTTCTACTTTAACTAATGATAATAATTGTATTCAACAAAATATTGACTTGTTGTTATCACAGATATGAAGTTATATTCTGGGGCTTTCAAAGTCACAAGCACATAGCATGTAAGCTGACAAATCAAACTTCGCTTCAAATAGGGCAATTTGTATGTGTTATCGTTATATCGTCTTATTTTAAATATACAAACATACTTCGCGACATTTATTTAGAAAAAATAATTCGTCCAACCAAGAAAATTGCTAATATAGATCAGTTTTAAACATATATCTAAAATATCAGCAAGGAGATAACTCATACTTTAGATCGAAGAAAATAATCGGAATTGTTTAACTTAAAACGTTTAGTCTAAAATGACTTTAGTGAACTTGGCCAACACCGTATCAGTACATCTAGTTTAAAATAAAATAGATGTTTAACCAGAAGGTTCAGGTGGTTAACCGTTTCGGGCATCGCCTTGCATAAGAACGACTACTTAGGCAGAGGGACGACATGTATGGGATCGCTTAAAGCGGTGTCTGCATAAAAACATGTGCTGCGAGCGTACACACCTGACATGACATAAAATAAGTTTGAACGAAGTGTGCGCTCCTAATCAATGCCCCTTTTCTACAGTAACCCTCTTTCTTACATCCTTGTTGTTATACAATATAAAATGAACCCAGCTCAATAAAACATGTTCCCCCAATTGAGAATGCATTATTTAGTGATCACCTCAGGCGACATGTCTAGAGGCGCAGGACCAATTTAAGGCGAGAAATTATTATTTTACAGTATAATCATTTTAACGGTTAGTCGTCTGGTCGGCAATGTTCGTAGTACAGACACGTTATTAAGAAGATGTATGCCTACTACATTAATGAGTATAGAAATATGTTAAGGTATTAAGAACTTACCTCTTCACCTTCTTTGCATGAAACAAAATTTAACTACATGAACTTCATAGTACCCAGCCTTATGCTGAGCGAACTCTGGTCAAACATTAATAATTATCAATGAATTAGTTTAGAGGTGAATAATTTTGATAGAAAAATTAAATAATATACACATACCTAACTTTTTATAAATAGATGTGTGAACGTATTGTGTTACGACAAGATATAGATAAACAAAGACGACTCCATACTTCTCGACGAGACAAGACTAATAGCCAGCATCAGACCAACGCTTTTTGTTATCTGCGTTATGTAACAAATACATTTGCTGCATCGATCCAATCGAAAATGGTCATCATAGTCTTCCCTCTTCTGATAATCATTCAATTACGCATCGGTTTCATAATTAATTATGTCTCCTGTCTGTAATTAAACCGCGACATTCGTGGTGCACCAGGGGTCATTTTGCGTAGCAAAGTTTAAGACTAGTGATGCTGACCTTGCTGGGATTTCGAGCGGTCTAAATCGTGGAATTAAGAGCTTTCGTCTATTGTTATCGGAAACCAAATTATTTGCGCCCGGCATTAACGACACTGTTAATGTTTACGTGTGTCTACTTGATAAGTTTACTTAACTAAAGCAGGAGCAACTAATTCTAAATCCTAAAAAAATGATTTTAGGTATCTAAAAGAACAGTTTAGTTTAGTAAAATATAAGTACGTTGGAAATTAAATAAAGCTATGAATTTTAAATATGAATAAAATTACTTGGTTTCAAACAGAAATCTACGAGTGAAAGATATGCACGTCAGTATTGGGAGATCGTGTCGACTGAAAAGTGGCGAGAAAAATCGAAGAAATTTAGGTTTTGTCTTTTTATTTGTTTATGTTAAACTGCCTTTGCAAACTCACATTTTCAAATTTAACTTAAATACAGCTGAGCTGACTGCGGCCCTCTTTTAGTTGTGTGGGGCGCGGTAAGATGAGACAAAAGTAGATCTATCTGGATACGACGGACGAATCAACGACCATGATGATCAGAGTGTTTGGAGGCCGGACCTGAAGATACTGACGAAAGTCTGTTACCGGTTCCGAGGCCGCCCCGAAACTATTATAAAAGGCAAAGGTGGTTTTATTAACTGAAATTGACAGAACAATGCATGACGACCGACTAACCCGTTTAAAAATAGAAACTACTCTGTTATTGTTCCATGACAG
>OY744540.1:32616966-32619466 GCA_963556195.1 Sepiola atlantica
TACTGAAACTAGCAACACCACGTCTATGAGAGGGAAAGGGTGCAGAGACGAAGTAAAGTTGGGGCCAATAAAATGACAAATAGGTGTCTCCACCTTATCAAGAACTATCAAGTGTGACGGAGTTTCACTAGCCGAAGTATTAGAACAGTACTTCATACAAAGTCTGATAGTAGATTTGTAGAAATAGAGAAGAGTATAAGGTGCGAGAAAGTGTTAGCAGCGATAGAGAGAACCGACTTTACGAGATGCAGAAAGAGCAATAGATCTAATGAACCCCAAGAAAGATTTGATGGGATAGAAATACCACTAACTTTCAGGGTCTAGTTCTACTCAAAAGCAGAGTCATTTGTAAGAATTGCAAGAAAAAAGAGGCACGCACGCCTACGATTGAATGGCACGATCTGAGTCTTAACAGAATTAAACGAAACAAGCCATTGTGTACCCCAATCCACAACTGAACCCAAGTCAACTTCTAGATCAGCCGTATATTTTTACTTATCCGAAGGAGATGGACGAGAAGCAACACCAGAATTGAGAGTTTTATCATCAGCATAGATGTTTATTATCTGAATAATATTCTCTGTGGAAGATCATTAATATACAGAAGAAACAGTGTTGGGCCTAGAATAGATCTTTAAGGAACATCAGCATTGATAAGAAAAGAAAATATACAAACATCGTCAAACGTTACTCACAAGTTTTGACTAGACTGAAAATACCTAATAATTTCAAAAACCTCACCACCAATACCATAATCCTAAAGTTTGTGTCAAAATTAGAATGCCACACTATGTCGAACGCCTTCAAAATTTCAAGTGCAAGTGATGTACCCTGTCGTTATTTATCCATAAACTGACGCATCCTCTCAGTTACAACAGTCAATAAATCAGCAGTTAAACAAAAACAAAGAAACTAATACTGAATTCATAGTCTGCGTTTAACATAACATGCTCCGAGGCTACGAGGATCGGATATGTTCCACTATTTTTTTTTAGTGAATCATTCTTCGCCGACGCTGTGTTTAAAAGTTCAGCACAACGATGGAGTTGACACAACTTAAGCGGTTGCTTGGCTTGGCTTGGCTTGGCTTGGCTTGTCTTGGCGGTCTATTTTCTAGGCGACCCAAATCAAGAAAATCTCGCCGTGGACAATGACGCACATGTTTATATAAATAATGTTTGCTTTTGAATGAGATATAAGACGAGTTGGGGAATGTGTTGAATTGTTATGCATTTATTCGTCGAGATTCATATCTTCATCTTTTCTTCTTTGGGACCCCTGTCCTTATTTAGCCGCCGTATCAAAGCTGCTGTACTTAACATCAGGACAATTGAAAGATAACATCGTTTTTGAAATTGATGTGTATAAAGACCACAAGTTAAAGACATGTCGATAAAATGTGCACTTAATGCACAATTAACTAAGTGTGATTAAGACAGAATTCGAGCATGAAGTAACTATTTAAGAGCCAGATAGATAGACAGAAAGACATCAACGCCCATCACCGAACAGTAATCTCATCTTTAAAATGCCTACTTCAAAATCTCACCATGTTCACCCACAAAATCTAACTGTCGTATATCACTTTGGTCCCATATGACGTCACACCCGTGGAATCTCATCTACATATCGCCTTTGGACTTGCTCTCTCTGACTTCATACGTCAATCTTCCCCTGGTGTCATGTTATCTTCGTATACACTCTTTCAACTTTCTTTGTTTTATACATCAGCAAAGTTGCTTATATATATATATATATATATATATATATATATATATATATATATATATACCATTAATCTATTCTAAAATATATACTAGTAAACTTACGCGCCGATCATTTATCAAACTTCTGGTGCAAAGTTTTGATTGGTGAACTTCGAAATTGACTTCGTGATCTTGCCCGTTGAACGAAGTCCGATTATAAATAATTCGTCTCAGTCTTTCTTTTAAATTTCTACTTTCAATAAATCGCCGAATTTAACCTGTCGTTTTGTATGTCTGGTACTCGGACAGTACGACTCTATTCTATTTAGCCATTAAAGCATCATTTTCACCACTGAAAATGTTTATATGATATGAATTTTGTGATTGATTAATTAATAACAAATACAGATAGATATTCTGCTATCCTACTAATAGTCAGCCAATGAGAGCGTTTGTTTCACGCATAGCGATGTGTACATAATCTAAGCTACAGAGTGGCTGATACATATATATATATATATATATATATATATATATATATATATATATATATATATATATATATATACCAGCCACTATGTAGCTTAAATTATGTACACATCGCCATGGGTGAAACAAACGCTCTCATTGACTGACTATTAGTAGGATAGCAGAATATATATATATATATATATATATATATATATATATATATATATATATATATATATATATATATATAGTTTGAGTAAGAAATAATCTAGGAGTCTTTTTATACTCGCACGTTGCTCTAACAGTAGATTGGGCACTATAGC
>OY744540.1:32624466-32674466 GCA_963556195.1 Sepiola atlantica
TAATTCCTAGAAACTAGAGCCTTCTAGTGTTTCTGTTACATACTTCCTCCAATGACGCAGTTATCGACACACGTTAGCCTTACATGAAAAATTTTAATTCCAATGGAATTATTCACTTTTTACTTAATTGAAAAACTATGTTAAAATGTCCGATTTTTACCTTATTATTACTCACCTGAATCTAAATATCGCGATTATTCGTAATCTGAACAAATATAAAGATACATATGTATTATGTTCATCGTACGCATGATAGAGTACGGGGCTGGTTGGTGACTGCCATAGGAGCATTGTAAAACACGTATGTAATGCTAAAAAAGTAAAATTAATTAATGGCATCAGAAAGATGACAGTATACATTCTCAAACAACGTTCACACATGACTATATTTTAAGTAGTTCAGGAATTGTGGATTATTCAACCACTTCTTTCCATAAACCAATGATGACAATGAATGCATCCATTGTATGTTACATGACAAAGAGGAACCCGGTGTCATATATTATTTCACCGTTTTCCTTTTACAACAATTCTGCTGACTTTTGTTTCGCTGACCATTTCGCTCATCACGAACTTATTGAGGATAATTACACAATTACGGAAATTTCATAAACATTGTTACATATCGATCGGCAGAAATATACAACAACGTGATAGTCTTGATCATGTATCTTTGACATAAGGATTACACTATGATCAGCTAGCCCCCGTGTGGCCTGTAGATAGTGAATTGATTAGCTAAACTATGTGAAGTACTAGAGGAATATACATTAAGGGTGTTGGCAGTATTCAAACTGAACTTCACATAATGTCATCCATTTCTGTAAATGAATCGTAGCTCATCGTTATAATCATCACGTGCGTATTTACATACACATATATATATATATATATATATATATATATATATATATATATATATATATATATACACATTAAACTCAATATTTTTTTTAATTGTATACCGTATCAATGCAAGGCTGACATTACAAGCATAACTCATAATGAACGTTATATCCATTTTTAGCCCAAGTGGAACTATGATCTCAATATATTCTAGTTGTTAAATATACCTATCCTATGCTTTCCAAGTCATCTAATTTGACGGATATCGAAAGTATAATGGAAGAGAAGAAATATAAAATAAGGAAAAATCGATGACTAAAAACCCGAAGAAAAAAGGAATAATTAGGTGAAACAACAAAAGACGGTTAGTAAAAATATATGTCTTAAACCAGGAGTAGTTAGGTAAATATTTTAGCTTATGATGAATGATTAAAATGCAGACAGCAAAGAGCATAGGATAGGTAATTGTTATCACTAAGATATGCTGAGATCATAGTTCAATTGTGAAAAGAAAGGATATGAGTTTGATAATAAGTGCTTATTGTAATTTAAGATCTGCTTGCCTAATTTTTCATTTTCTCATTGTTTTTCTTTTGTTTTATATACTTAGCATTGAGGATAACCACACGGCCAAAAATACACAGAAGCATTTTACAAATATCTTGGTGTACGCCAAAACAAGCGTATGCAAGTTTTGTAAAATGATGTGAATATGTCGTTCAAAACATCGATATGGTATGAAATTAAATAAAAGAATATTACCTTACAGTATTGAGCTATTACAAGTGCTTTATGTTATAACATTTATATATAAATATAAATGCATACACACACACATATATATATATATATATATATATATGTGTGTGTGTGTGTGTGTTCGTAATCCAACGTAATACAAAAAGGAAAAAGAAAGACCGAGACTCGTTTATATATTAGTCAACGTTTCATCTTTATTTCAACGGAAACTGATTTGAAGAAAACCATAGGAGTTCATATTTGAAAATATATGGTATGTCTATGATGTGAAAATAAAGTTGTTGTTCTTATTTTCCGAAATAAATAAGACGTTAGAATTATAAATATGTGGTGCGTTTATAAAGTGGAATGATAGTGTTTTTTTCATTTGTTTGTTTCATTATTAATATCGATATTAGGTATTTTTCAACAAAATAGACTCGCTTGAGACTTTTTTAAATTCATCTATTTTAATCAGCAATCTAATACTAAAAGAACAGAACTTAAATTTGGAAGATGGTTAACTATTTTATATCACACTCCTAACAAAACTTGTACATACCATCGATCGTAATACACACTTTAGGGCCTGGTTCGAATAGTTAGTATAAACTATGTTACGTTCATTCATTCTGTGCGTTTGACAATAAAATGCCTTTTACAAAATGAAGCGTGACTGAGCGACTCATAGACGCATCTAAAATCTCTCATCAGAAAATTAGCTTTTTATTTTACGTTGAAGTTAGATATTTTTAGACATTTTATATATATATATATATATATATATATATATATATATATATATATATATCGTTTAATTTCACGCTTATATTGGTCACGTCTGCAAATTCGTGTTTAGGTTGCGTTCGCCGAGTGATAAGCTGGAATTCAATTATATCTTTTTATAATAACTGATTGATAAAGCAGAGAATGTAGGTCTTCATTTTTTTAAATATACTCCTTTGAAGAGGTGTACACGCATCAAGAGAAACTAGATCACGAATATACATACGTATGGATGTAATATGATCACGTTTATATAATTATATCTTTCACAATAGAATTACTATCTACCGCTTTATCTATATATACATTGATATCTCTCCCCTTTCTCTCTATGTCTCTCTTTGTCTCTCTGTCTGTCTGTCTCTCTCATATATATATATATATATATATATATATATATATATATATATATAGAGAGAGAGAGAGAGAGAGAGAGAGAGAGAGAGAAATTAAACTTAATGATAAATATTATATTTGCATATTATATCCTATCGTGATAAGTCAATGCTCGTTATGAAAAATAAAGCAATTATATAAGGAAATTGATGCAGAAATTGATATATATATATATATATATATATATGTATATATATATATATATATATATATATATATATATATATATATATATATACAAACATTAGCGTATGCTTATTGCAACGTTTTTTTCTTAATATAAAATATTTTCATATAGAGAAAGTTGTGTATTATTATGGTGAGTACTAACACCAAACAACTGGGTTTCTGACGTGCACCAACCTTTTAGCAATTAATTTCATAATAACTTCGAATCAGAAGTACTGTAGATAGCAATAGAAATTGCTTACCTTTATAAATTTAGATAGTATTTTACAATTCCCGACTTTTTGTAAATTACTTTTTGTTTTAATGTCGTTATCGTTTATGTTTGGCAACTAATGTAGTGTAGGTCGGTTATGGTTGTCGGGTTCCAAGACTCAACGTCTGAGATACAAATAGGGCGGTCAACGTATCAGTCTAAGGCACATATCAAGGGTAAGTGTAACAATCAATTCGCTAGTTCTTGTGTCCAGTTATGCTTGAAAAAGGGGGTACTTTATCTGATTAGGACCAGAGATAACTTTGACTACAACCCTGCCCCTGCCCCTAATGCCATCCGAATTTTAATCCGTGATTAAATATAGCTCGGGTAATAATCTACATCAGCACTACAAGAAAATAAATATTTTAATTGTTCAAATCCGCCACGATTTGCAATTAACTTACAGAGAAACCCATAAATTACTAAGCTTTTTTATATATCACTCATTGTACGATGTTTGACCAGCGCTCTAGTGTGATGCTGTATGTGTGACCCTCACTTCACTATTTCTCGCCGTTACACTTGGTCCTATTTTCTTAACAGTGGAAGGTAATAACACAAAGATTGAAAGTTTGCATTACAAACACAAGGAAATATAAATAAGAATAAATAATATCATTTAAAACGTAGCTGAATGGAGGAACAGACACAAGGAGTGAGAGAAGGGGGGCGGCATACTGCGAATAGGAAACGACTAATATTAGAGTTGATCTTTTTATTTTTTATATTATATTACTTTTCAAAATGTTACTGATTATATTAATATAACCGGAGCTCAAACGGTGACCGAACGGGTCACGTTATGGCTATTACACACACACACACACACACACACACACACACACACACATATATATATATATATATATATATATATATATATATATATGATATTATATTGATTCAATTCAAAAGACAGTGTAAAAAGCAACCCAAATAAATAATTTCCATCAGTTCCTTCAATTCTTTATTTCCGCATTTAAGTGGAAATGTATCATTTACATTTTCGTCTTACATGCAAAATATATCAATGTTTCCATGTTAACCCATTTGTAGACTTATACGTGTTTCTGAGGGGATAACACAACATTTATAATTTGCCGTTTGAACTTTACTGGCGTTTTTTTAAATTTCTATTTAGAACTTTATTTATACTTTCGGGGGGGGGGGGGCTGACCCTGTGGTTTTTTAACTTAGATCTCTAGAATCTGACTGCTTCCAGATACTTAATGGTATTTTTCTTTGGCGAGAGGTTTTATTTGTCTTTGCTGACTTTTTCTTCATGTGAGTCAATCCATGTCCTCTTGAATGATCAGAATTTCATCAGATCTCGCCTTTTGAATATCCTCAAGGATTTTAAAAAATTCGTTCATCAGTTTTTCTTTAGTGTTTCTTCAGCCTTTTAACTTCATCAGTTGTGTCTACGACTTCACTATATATTTCTATCATTCTCTGATTACTGACAAGTTGACTTTAAAGCTGTAACTGTTGTTCTATCCGCCAAAAAATACGTGTAGGTCTATAAATAGATTAACATAGAAAATTGATAGTTTTTGTATGTAAGACGAACATGTTAATGATGATTCTCTACTGAAGTACGGAAATAAATAACTGAAAAAACTGAAGTAAACTATGTCTTTGGGTGGCTTTGTACATGGTTTTCCGAATTAAATTAATAAAATATCATATATATGCTCTGAATTGTGTAATAAATCTACATTGAGTCAGTATTTAAAAAAGAATTCGGATACTGTGAAGAGTATTAAGTTTATAATATAGTTTCCTTATTAAAACCAATAATATATATATATATATATATATATATATATATATATATATATATATATATATATATATATATATATATATACTTTATAGTTGCATTCTGATGACCATAGGACAATTCCAATCCCAAACCATAATTTTAAGTTATTGTTTCAATTTCTTTATTTTCTTATTTTACCGAATACCTATTTACTTCTTCGTCTCACAAAATAGTTTATGAAATTAATATTTTTAAAGTGAATACTGTTTCTTACGCGCGTTTTACAGCAAAGTCAATATAAATATTTCGTCTCTAGTAAAACATTGTTGACTATCAAAACAATAGTTAATGTTATAACAATAGGAAAGAAAGGATGACAAAGTTTTAAAAGTCTTGTTAAAAATAACGGAAAGCCAAAATACATGACGAAACGTATTTAGAAAAATCGTGACAAAACTCCAGAATCCCCCAACAAAAAAAAAATAAACCTTTGCTCCCAAAATTTGAAACGAAATTTAAAACTTATAATAAAACACAGTATAATAAGGAGTTATATAAATATACATTATAAGTATATATATATATACTACAATCTTATTTTAAATATTAAAGTGTGTTTCACCCACAGACGACGCTGTTTTGGGTTCTCTTCCCCTCATCAGTTTAGGAGTGGCGGTTGCCCACGGTCTCCTACGCTCGAATGCAGTTCGCAGATTCAAGCGAGAATCACGAGAAAACTGCTCAGAACCACAGGGCGGCGAGAAATCGAAACAGACAATAATTGAAAATAAGATACAATTACGCGGGGGTGGGGCAGTGTTTTGTCGTCTACAAGGTTAAAGACTCGAGCGGAACTCTCTAATCGCTTGAATGACAACACACCAATGTTTTCAATTTCAAACAGGGCCTTACTTTTAGGACTATTACATCATAATATCTGTTAAGGCGAGTAGAAAGTGGACCATGGATTTACCTCGTAACTCTAGCTTCCCTGAGTGTGCCCTGTTGTCCTCACATTCCAGGAGCAATTTTCCTGACAAAATAAGGAATAATTGCTGTTTTCTGGGTCGGAATCTATCCACCTAACACTTATTGTTGGCTAGTTTTCGACGTTGAAGTACTATTTTCTTAGCTCCTTACATCAAGTGGTGTCATGTTTTTCTGGAGTTATTTACATAAAAATGTTAAATATATATATATATATATATATATATATATATATATATATATATATATATATATATAAGTGTAGAATTATAACGATAATTTAATTATCGTTTAATAATAATAATCTATCGTGACAGTGTAAAGCTCAATATCTTAAATAGAGCAATTTATTTTAGAGGTGAAAGATGAGAATAAAACATTGTAAAGATACAATATTTATTAAAAACATCAAAAGTTCAGAGCAAGGAGCCTCATATATTTAATCAATGGATTTTCAAAGAAAATATTTCTTCTCATCAGAGGATGAGGAAGCAGACAATGTGATTATAAATATTGACGGCAACAATTAACTTTGAAAATGTTATATAAAGTAAAACAAAGCAGAAGTAAAGAAACAAAATTAGGGCTAGGGGTGAAAAGTCTTATTTTGAGTTGTGAGCGTAGAGTCAAAGTGGGTGAAATAAAAAATAAAAATTAAAAACAAATATAAAGGCATCCGTTATTTAGGGATGAATGCTTGAAAAAGAAAGCGATACTTTAATTGTTCTGGAGTCCAAAAAGTTTTTGCAAGATATTGGTGGTCTTTGGTTATTGGTAAATTCAAATTTATCCTGTGTAGTATTTGTATCCGTTTGTTGCTGGAATTTTTTCTTTTGTTATGGTTCGGTGTATATAAAAAATTGAGGATTTCGAACAATCATCGCTTCCTGGTTGAAACGAATATCGATAGGTTATATATATATACATCCATATATAGAGATTCGGTATTTTAGGTCAGAGACGAGTTTTAGCGTTGTTAAATACTGAGGGGTTGAAAAAAACTTTACTTTATATAAAATTTTACAAGTTAATTGTTGCCGACAATATTTATAATCACATTGTCTGCTTCCCTATCCTCTGATGAGAAGAAATATTTTCTTTGAAAATCCATGGATTAAGGATATGATGCTCCTTGCTCTGAACTTTTGATGTTTTTAATAAATATTCTATCTTTACAATGTTTTATTCTCATCTTTCACCTCTAATATATATGTATATATATATATATTTCAGAAAAAAAAACCCACTTTTCCAAAATGGGCACAAAGGAAAAGTCCGACTGTGTGTAATTCACTAAGATTAATGCCAGAAATAAGAAATTAAATCAAGTCAGTACCGAAGATGGGGATGGGAACGCTACAGCTAAAACATTAATTTTAAAATTCTGTCCTACACACTCAAAAATAAGTCTGTAATATTAAATTAATTAACTGGCTATTATATCATCAGTAATCAACTGTTTGGTTGTAATAATATAATGTTACTGTATTATTATATTTTTTATGTAATTATTCATATGAAATCTAATTTATTTATATTATTATTAAATTGTCTTTTGATTAACAAGTAATAATATTAATTGTAGGATTAATTTAATTAAATTATAAATATTGTGAAGTCTGTTACTAATGAACACATTTATAGTTTACATTTAAGTTTTACGAAGGTGAAGCTAATTTAATTAAAATTTTAACCGTAACTCAATAAACGTGCAATGAAGATAATTCTGACTGAGCCTGAATTAGAACTTAGGACATTAGATTTAAATCTCCAATTCTAAATTTTGTTATTCATTTTTATTTATTTTTTATTTTTTAAATTCAACATATATTTAATATTATGTGAGACTTGAAACAGGTGCCCGTAGTTTAGCGGGCATATGCTAGGTATAAATTCTATAGATTCAGTCTATAAAAGTCTACGCATTATTCTACCTCACAGAGCACACGCTTAAAGGCAATTTATTTTTTTATTTTGAATTTTAATATCTTGTGAAATATTATATATATATATATATATATATATATATATATATATAATAAGTGTTTATGTATATAGATATGGGGATGGATTAATTAATTAGTGAATACATAGAATGGGGGATCACTGTCATGGGACAATAGTAGTCAATTAAATTAGTGGTTATTTCTGTTAAAGGGTGGTTACTCCTCCTGTAACGGAGGGTATATTGAGATAACTATTTACATGTGGGTGACTACTTGATTATTACACGGAATGAGAAGGAATTACTCTAATGAGACAATAGGAGTAAAATAAAATAAGAATAAGATTGGGGTGTATTAATTGTTAGGGGTTGGTTATACTTCCTGTGACGGGGTAAATACGGAAAGTAAATATTAAATTGAGGTTTGGTTTGGTAGTTTTGTTTTACGGCATATCAACCCTTTTTGGGTTATTTAATGCCGAATCTGGTCATTATAGTAAAAGTTTTTATGCTTCAAGTTCTTTATATCTTCAAATGTTTAATCATCGTTTTTGGTTTGGTAGTTTTGTTTTACTGCATATCAACCCTTTTTGGGTTATTTAATGCCGAATCTGGTCATTATAGTAAAAGTTTTTATGCTTCAAGTTCTTTATATCTTCAAATGTTTAATCATCGTTTTTGGTTTGGTAGTTTTGTTTTACGGCATATCAACCCTTTTTGGGTTATTTAATGCCGAATCTGGTCATTATAGTAAAAGATTTATGCTTCAAGTTCTAAAAATAAAATAAAAAAGGGGAGGGAGAAAGGGAGAGGGGCTGTTGTTTTTGTTTTTGGTTTTGTAGAACATAATTAAGTTTTACAAAAAAAAAAAAAGAAGAAAAACAAAAAACGTCAATGTAGGTGAATTTCGTCTCAGGGAGCCACAGGGCAGCCTGATCTGGTATCACCAGGATTAAATGTAAAAAGTACTATAAAAGAACAGGTTATATAGTGAATTGGGTCACCATCAGGTGTAAAATATAAAATAAGTAATGGTGTGTGTTATTGATGTCTATAGTAGTAGGATGTGTGGTAGTAGGGGGTAGGCCAATATAGGAGTTCAGTAGCAACGAATTAAAGGGGGGAGTTAAAAGTTAAATTGGAATACAAGAGGCGTTGAATATGAGTATTGGTCAGTTGGTGAAATGGTATATTATAAAATGAAGGGTAAGTAGGGCTCGAGAGTTGGTTGATCGAAGGCGTAAATCTGGAGATAAGGATCGATTCCGTTATTCTTAGGTAACCAATGTGTCTAATAGAGGCAATGATGGAGACGCGGATGTCGTTTGTGTAGTGTTGATTAAAGCTGCGTGTTTGTAGAAAGAGGATATACGAAAGTGTATATGTTCCTTGATGCGTAGGTGTAACGGGCTTGTAGTGCTCTCTATATAGAATGTATTGCACTTGGTACACTCTAAGTTGTATACACACTATTTATGTATGTGTATATAATAAAAAAATAAAAGTATTACTAAGTAATAACATTAGCTATCAACGCCCTATGATCGTTGGCTTACTCCATGAAATGTTAATTTTTGTGGACTTTACCTATATCCTTGAAGAAAAAAAAACACTGATGAGGCACATGTTCGAAAGCAAATCGATATTAATATTTTTGAGTTGAATGCGTAGAGAAGAATTGGACATGTCAAGTGATACCAGTTGTAGTCGGATGCCGTGGTTTCATTGGACGAAACTACTTCATTCCATCCAGAATATATATGACTGACCGTTTGTTCAATGCAGCCATAACACAGATTTAGTATCTTGCTAAACAAACATCTAGTCGTATCTTGTTAAAGACATTTCGATCAAATAAATAAAATATCATGAGACGATCACTATGAAACACAATAAAAAGACATGCTTCCCTAACGGAAAAGGCATGAGGAAAACAAATAATATCTTGTTCGGTGCCCAAAGCTGCCAGTTGTGTCAAGGGTAGCCGTACCGCTATTACCTCCGAAGCGGTTTTAGAACATTTGGTTGGCGGCTAATTAGGACAGGATACAGCACGTGCGATCGCACGTTCTATGAAATGGTCAATGCAGAACCTCTTGTTATTATAATTATCATATTTATAAGTTTTATAAGGCTTTATTAACATGCCAAGTTTCCGACTCAATAGACATTTCAATGCCAAATATTATAACTACAACTCATTAAAAATGTTCACTCATCAAAACTCATTAAACGTTTTCATTCACCAAAACTTTGATATTTTCTCGAGTCACATTTTGTGAATTTAAAATCAAGTAAGTACTTGATATTAAATTCACAAAATGTGACCCGAGAAAATTGAGAAGACTAAGAATATTCTTAAATGAGTGATTTCCAACGATAAGAGCGATGCTAATAATTATTTATTCAGAAATGCAGAGCAACAAATATCAGTCTACTGTTGACCCCTGGTTCAATCCTATACATATATAATCGGATGGCTCGTGAGATAGAGTGCTGCTACAAATTTTGTGATAAGTCGCTCAAATCACTCTTTAAGCCTTGACAGACTATCAAATTTTGTGATATGTCGCTCAAATCACTCTTTAAGCCTTGACAGACTATCAAATTTTGTGATATGTCGCTCAAATCACTCTTTAAGCCTTGACAGACTATCAAATTTTGTGATATGTCGCTCAAATCACTCTTTAAGCCTTGACAGACTATCACATTTTGTGATATGTCGCTCAAATCACTCTTTAAGCCTTGACAGACTATCAAATTTTGTGATATGTCGCTCAAATCACTCTTTAAGCCTTGACAGACTATGAAATATTGTGAGGCATGGTCTCTACTTTTCCTCGCGTTTCTTTTCTCTTATAAGACATAATGATAGGGTCTCTCTACTCTATCATTGTTTCCGTATAATCTACATGAATCAGCTCTGATTTCATTTCCTTATAAAGATAAGTCAATAACCACAAGAACTTGTTTTCTATCACGACTGCAAATCACCTTCTATTCTTCCTCCGTGTGCGTAACATAAAAAGAGCAGAGCTTCTTCTCAAGAGCCTCATAACTGCGGAGCACATTACAACGAGACTGATTCCCTGAAGACTATTACATGTTCTTAATACAAATCTTATGTCATCAAATACTTTTTATTAACTGGCTCGATATTTGTTCAAATTTCGTCTATTCTATTCCTTAGTTTTCGTTTTCTCGGAGTATATTTAGTTACTCTACGGACATTCTATCTATGTCATAAACCGCAATCGTTGAGTGGATTCTGGCCTAAATAAGTTGGGATCCATCAATAAAAATAAATACGCTGACAGTAACACACCTGCGATAACAACACACATGAAAATGAGTATATAAGTACACACGCATACACATGCATGCCTTCACCACCACACACATATTTATACATAGCCACACAATCAAGTAGCCAAAGACGAAATCAGGAATGTATATTTGGGCGTTTGTATTGACATTTTCGGATAAATTTAAACAGACAATATAGTAAAATGTTGTTTATTATTCCTTTTCTTTACTATTCAAAATCTTTATGAAAGCCCTTCCGTACATGCCAAATCTAGACAGCCAATCAGAGGCATCCGCTGCATCTACTTATAAAAATAATGTTGCCACACGAACAGTAATAAGAAACTAACATAACATAAGCTGAAATTTCAATTTAAAAAAGGAAACAATGAAACTAATCAGAGATTAATCAATATATAGTTTCCTCTTCATCTCTCTCCCTCCCCCTCTCTCTCTCTTTCGTTCTCTCTCTCTCTTTCTCTCTTTCTCTCTCTCTCTATATATATATAAATATATATATATATATATATATATATATATGTGTGTGTGTGTGTGTGTGTGTGTGTGTGTGATCGTGTAATTAATCAAAACTGAAGAACTATGAAGCTGTATGTCTATGGATGACTAAATATTCATGTTTATATATATATATATATATATATATATATATATATATATATATATATATATATATATATATATATATATATATATATATTTATATGGAAAATGAAAACAGGATGCAATGGTATTTTAAATTCCAGTGACGACGTCTTTATTCATATCTTTACTTGCCGAATTAAATAGATACAATGTAACTCTATGCATTTTTTTCGGGCAAGAAACGAACAACCAGGAATAAGCACATGATTATCAGGATGTTTCGTTCATGCTGATTATTAGAAAGTCTTCAGATCACTCGGATAAACAATGTGATGTCAGCATGATGTCAGCCTTAGAAAGCTGACATTACGATATTTGCCAACGCATATATATATATATATATATATATATATATATATATATATATATATATATATATATATATATATATATGAAAAAGACACAAGTTAAGATTTTTCTAAGGAAGTTCGTTGATTTAAGCGAAACTGGTAAAGCTCGCTTTTTATCATTTCTTCTTGTGTTTAATTTTTTTTCTTTTGTACTTTTTATACATCATGTCTTGACGGCATTTCATGTCATGATTTATCGTGTATTTCATTCTCATATATATATATATATATATATATATATATATATATATACATATATATATATATATACATATATATATATATACATATATATATATATATATATACATATATATATATATATATATATACATATATATATATATATATATATATATATATACATATATATATATATATATATATATATATATACATATATATACATATATACATATATATATATACATATATATATATATATATATATATATATATATATGTATATGTATATATATGTGTGTATATATATATATGTAACCTATCTTTCTATACCCTGTGTTACACGCAGTTATTCTTCTTTCTTTGTTGAACTGCTTCTCTCGTTTTAGTTTAATTATGCCCTCGTTTTTTTATCAAAATATTATCATTATTTCACAATATCTAGGACAAAATGTCCGAATATGTTAGGTATACCGACTTATTGTTATATTTTTTTAAAGTTTCAAGCGACAACTGCTTTGCAAGTATCTCTTAAATTTCTATCGATAGAGATATGTCGCATTGATTTTCCGCTTCTAGAAAAGTAACAATCTTGTTTAAAAAATCGTTGTGTATAATTTTTTTCTGAAAAAATAAAGTGAATGACATTTTTCTCTTATTTACCAGGACCGGCGGGACAGTTATAAAAGTTAGGGGGGGGGGCTCTCTTAAAAAGTGTGGGGGTTCGGTTAAACACATGCATATATAACTTCATTATTGATGACCGTAAAGTGGGGGGGCCAAGTCAAAAATTGTGTGTGCGGGGGGGGGGGGGGGGTTGAGACCCCGCTGCCCCCTCTCCCCGTGTGCCGTCGTCTATGTTTACAACATGCTAAAGTTAAGATTTTCTTTCGGTTTTAAACTATCGATAACAAAACATCGTAAATCCTACAATATAATGTTATATCAGACACAGCAAATGCATCGATATTGAATTATTGTAATACCAATTTAACTATACCTATATGATTATGTCAGAAATTTACATTTCATATAAAATTCATCTGAGATTTCCATTCTCAATCCAGAAAAATATAACATTCTTACCCTGCTGATCACGTAAAGAAATACGTTGCAATTACATATGTATACCATCTACTCTACTCTGCTCCTTTGACACACACGAAAAGCGATCACATTTGAAAGCACCTATATTCTTAATCCTTCTCAAATGTTCTTTGAAAACCAGCTTTTGTTCCGTGAGCTGAACCTGCCGCGGCTGATTCTTGTTACTCGTTCTTACGCGGACTTTCCATTAACAGAATCTTTCAGGCTCTGCGAATTCTAATTCGCTTGATTACACTTTAAAGGAAAGGCGACCCTTTCGAATCGACTGTTCATCAATTTATTTATAGCCTCTGGCTACTCTCCAATTTCTTGTTCGAACACACTAAATGAAGAACAGAAAGAATTGAGAAAGAAAAAGAAAAAGTAAGAAAAGAAGAGTAGAAGAGAAAAAAGAAAATGGATAATATGTAAAAAGAAAGATGCATGTGAAGAGGAAGAATATGAAGAATAATGTGAAAAAGGAGAAGAATATGAAGAAGAATATGAAGAAGAATGGGAAGTAAAATGTGGCAAATGATGTAAAAATGTAAAGAAAATTTAAATAATAATAATAAGAATAATAATAATAATAATAATAATAATAATAATAATAATAATAATAATAATAATAATAATAATAAGAAGAAGAAGAAGAAGAAGAAGAAGAAGAAGAAAGAGGAGAAGAAGAAACGGGCGCTGGATGAAAGTTTTCACCTGACGTAGGGACAATAGGTAATGAATTCTGACCCCACTTAATGTCAAAACAGCGAAAAAGTGGCATTTTACTCTTCCCGATACAATCGAACTAATTCGCCTACACCGAATTACCGGGAGTTGCGGGAGGCGGTTAATGGATACCTCTGTGGACGATGGAAACGGCTAAGTCGAGTTGAAATCTTAGCTGTCCTATTACATTCACTAATCTATCTCAAGATAAAATTACTGTTGTTACGTTCTGTGTTACATCTTTAGTGATGGGTATGTTAATTGCGCCTTGGTATGGAGAAGATGCGAGACGATGCAAGCATATGAAGAGATCAAAAGGGGGAAGAGTCGAAAGGAGAATCGGATGAGTGGAAGAAGACAGACTTATAGTTAAAGTCTGCAATAGTTATTCTTTTTTGATAATTTATAACTGACATATTTCACAGTAGATAGGGAAACAATGAACATTTATTTCAAAGTTTGGTAATATCAAATGAATAAGTACATTTTAACAAAAAAATATTAAAGTATAAATTACGAAATTACATTGTCAATTTGAGACGAGTAAAAGGCTAAATTTTCTGGGGAGTTTGATTTTCCCGATATTAACAGCCGACCATTGTGGTTTACTTTGCCCTCGTGGGGAGGCAAGTAATAAAGGACAAAGAAGATTTTACTCCCCTTTGTAATAGATAAAGCGGTACATTGTACGGATTTAGTGCATTAATTTGAAATAAGGTTTTTAATTGTATACTTCTGAGTTTGTCCTATTCTTTGCTCACCACCAGGAAAAGAATCAAACGCTGTAGAGGGATGGTATAAATGGCAGTTAGCAGAAGTCATAACAACAATAACTAACAGCTGAATTAAAATACAAAAATGCCTACACAATTCGAAAGAGTGATATAGTTTGAAAGACTGACTTGGCTTGTCTATCGGTTAGCAAGGACACCCTCCACTCCCAAACTCCACCCCGATTTATTTTGTTCCCACTTAAGTTCCACACCCCCTTAAACATTGACTTATTTGTTTTTGGTTCTAAAGACACCGAAAAACAATAGGTGGTAAAGTGTTAGAAAGGTTGCACATTGTCTTACTAACCTGCCCCTACTTTTATTTAGTTCCTCTGTTTTCTTTCTTTTGGGATGCTTTTTATGCTCTAGGATCTTTTGTCCGAGTTGAAGTATTAATTGATTATTAATTATATTCTTCATATCGTCTGTACTGAAGATTGCACCTTCACACGTCTAGAGACTCGAACTTAAAACTGATCATAACTGATTATTTTATCTATGGAGCCACGAGTTACATCGGCCGTTGTGAGAATTACACTGAGGACGAGACCGGTAGTTCGAAAAATCCAAATAATACAAAGTTTCAATCCGCATCTAAAAAAATGCAAAACAGTGCCCTGTTGGTTCCAACAGTCGGAGGCAATTTGATTTTTATCTAAATCCAGAGTGTTCCCATACAGGGAGCTTGATCCTCTAAGACATAGATTAAAAACGAGTGTTTAACTGATTTCTCGTACGCGGACAAGTGAATAAACTTAAATATTCAAATGTAGTTTTATGATGACACGTAAATCGTTTGACGAATCTTCTCAGTGGACGGCCTAGTTTTAGAAAGGAATGGGAGGATCTTAAACACTTTTTCCCTGATTTAGTTTTTTTCTTTGTTGTTTTTGTTCTTATTTGGTTGTGTTTACCTGTGTTTCCTCAATCTTGTTAACATGAAATAAATAGTAAATATATTTTCTAAATAACCATTGGGATATTTAAGTAGGTTAGTCCATATATTACATGTGGTATTATGGTTACTGCTGAAGTGAAAGTGATGTAGAAATAGTGAAAGAATGAAAGAAATAGGGCTTGAACGAATGGCTCAAAATGCATCTAGTTAAGAGTAGTATAGAGAGAAAGAAAGTGATTGTCGACCCTTATTCCGTACTCTTTTAAAGGCCTTGTACCTGATTTGTACAATTGCATTTGTGTAATTGTTTGCATTAATTTAAAGTGTAGTTACTGTTCTGAATACAATTTTTATTTTTGTCCCAAGTGCTCTTTTTTTTGGCAGATTGTTCCGCCTCAAATAAAACAAACCTAATGTATAAACTTGTCCTTGTTAGGGGTGGAAGTTTATAAGGACTTGAAATTAACTGAAATATTCAAATCTATTTCTATGATGACACATTAATTATTCCACAAATCTTCTCGTCTATAGTGTTTTTTTTGTATTAATTAATTACTTAAGGTAAATTAAATAATCAATCAGACTACTAGTCGAGGACTGGTAAGTAATTAGAGACAAACGAAATTATTTTTACCTGTCTGATTCCGGCAGCGATTAGTCAAAGTGTGATAAGCGAATTACCTGTTGTACCTATATCGACATACCTTATGTTTGGTAAGTGTCTTTTCGTTCAGTATCTTTGTGTGTGGCTCATCTTTTTTTTTTTCTGTTTTTGTTTCCCTTTCAATTTGCTTTTCTTTTTTTAGTGTTCTCTTTTTTGTTGTTTCGCGCGTGTCTAACACGAAATACACCAAAACAAAAGAACGAACGAGAACCTAGAAACAAAAGGTAAAACGCATTATTCTATTGTCATAAAAACCGGAGTCACGAGCGAGTTATATTTTAGTAGCGTGAAAAACTAACTAGAAACAGGAAGACGTAGCAATTCGAGAACAGGGGGACAATAAACGCACGGTGATGTAGACTTAATAATTCCTGACATGTTAAAATATCCGTGTGAGCTATGCTTGTTGATTACGCCGCGAGGAAAGTTCTACATTAAATAAGGATCACGAAACCTAATGAGAAAAATAGCCTTCCAACTATAGGGGAGTGGTATTAGAGTTGATTCAGTCGGGTTGTAGGTTTGCGAACATATTGCTTATTTTAACGACCCCAACTCTATTTGAGTTCTTGTACCTCTGTTGACGTACACGGAAGGGTTCTGACATTGGTAAGTTACACAGACAATTGCAGTCAACTAAACCAAGTAAAGGCTGTGTGAGTAACAAGTGAAACGCCAATTACACCTGCTTTGTATCTAAAAATTGTCGGATAGCAAAAGCCGTAGACCAAGCTCCCGTACACAACTTACGATATAGAACAGTACGTATGCAATAATGAAAGTACCGAGCTACCTTGGTTAACCATACAAGTAGCCTTAACTCGACTCTACAAAGAAAAGTTTAAAATACAAAGGACCATGAATACAAGTCATAAAACAACTGGGCCTAAGCATGTAATCAAATATAACACACCCCTTAATAATAAAAAAGATTAATAAGTATAGCAGGTCTTAAATAGTAAGTTCAGACACGCCAACTCATTCGAGCAAACTCCAGTTTCAATTATAGGGTAACATGGACATCATTTTGATAGAGGAACAAATTCGATGCCACTTCAAACACCAAAATGATCCATTCATGTCTGTAAATACGTGCCTTTTTCTACAACCTTATACGACAACCTCATACGGCAATTTAAGGTTTGATTAATCTAAAAACAGTTCGGTCCCAAAATTAGGCTATTTCTAGCAAAAAAGTAACAGCAACAGTAGAGCAATCATAAAGTCACAGTTACATATCGCTACATCAGTTTCTGCTCCCAAAATAATGCCCATTCTCACAACTTCTTAATGTGCGACAGCGTAATTGAAATTCAGTGAGATAGTACCGTTACATGTTCTTTTCTATTATTTTATTACTTGATGTATGTGTTTCTTATTTTATTTTTCTGTTTTTACGGTAGATAAAGTGGATACAGTTCATATGTTTTGTTTTGCTGTATTATGTGTCACTTTGGTGTTGTTACATTTTGTTAGAGCCAACGAAATTTCTGTAAAGCCTTGTGTTTAGATATAGTTTTAATTATTCTATTGAATATGCAATCATTTAATGGTTGCGTTATTTTGTCGCCCTCTGTCTCATACAATGAACTCTCCCGTGGAGTATATCAACGACGACGAGCTTCGATGAGTATGTTGGAGAGCGAGTACAGTCGGACCGTATCCCCTATACATTACATCACCTAACTTTTATCTTTTATTCATTTACAGCTACACTCCTTTTACATGTGCAAGTTGAATGTTCCAATTATTATTTTGATACTTTTGGATAGCATTAGATAAGAGACAAAGCGAGCGTATTCTGAATATAAGAAAGAAGATATAATAATGTAAAAATGGGGTAATCAATGTATTTGTTCAGAGGTAATAATTTAGGTATGAAAACAAGTGGTTCCTCTCATTTTAAAAATTGGTGTGCTCAAGTATTCATTTATTGAAATAAGAATGAATAATGTCAACAGATTAAGGTGGTTTCTGGTATGATGATGATGATGATGATGATGATGATGATGATGATGATGATGATGATGATGATGATGATCATGATCATGATCATGATCATGATCATGATGATATTTAGTAAATACTCGTTTCACATTATTTTATGACGGTGAAAAAAACGAACAGAACAATGTGTGTTTTAACACATAACGTCTTCTCGTTACAAATGAAGAGTAGTTATATATTCTGTGTGTAAGGTTCATTAAACATGATATGTTGGTACTTGTTTAAATGCTCCTTAGGATGTATTTGTGTTAAAGTGTCCGTTTGTTTAGAGTTCAATTGTGTGTGTGTCAACGTGTAGATATCTTTTTAACTTTTTTCACTAGCTGTAATGCTAACAAGAGTAGTAGCTGTAGTAGCCGTTAAGGGCTATTCAGAGAGCCATAGGTAGTGGTTCTTTAGTGTACTTTATCAGAGTAATGTTAGTTGGAGATGATGCATGTACAGATTATATTATGGCACTTGTTTAAATGTTCCTAAGCATGAATGTGTGTTTGGGTGTCAGTTTATTTAGAGTTCATTTTTGTATGTATGTATGTATGTATGTGTTTACCTTTTTCGCTCTATGTAACTATATCACAAGCAGTAGTAGTAGTGGTGGTGGTAGTCCTTGTATCATAAATGATAGTTTATTTGTGAATCTACCGCCCTTTTCTTGGACGCGTTTTCGTATTATTTGTTGCGTTCGGCATCTGATCGAAGGGTATGTCAGTCTGGAAAAACCTGTTTTTGGTTAACGAACAGTGTTTCACATTGAGACCTACTAGTTCTCAGAAGATCCGAAACCAGCTAATTAAAACAGCCTGGATTCCTTCTAATTGATTAATAATTCGCTAATATATGTAAACTAATGTGTTTATGCTACGATTGTTCGAACGTCGAATAAAGCAATTGATTTGCGTGAGACCCATTTCCATTCGCTAGAGAAAGAAGAAGAACAAAACAGAAAAGGAGAGAAAAGAGTAAGCCGAAATAACAAAGAAAGAAAGAGAGTCGCTTATACGTATTGTCATTTATTAACGTCCCACTCACTTACTGGCTGCAGCCTTGTCCCTTAAGAGTATCACGAATTAACGGTCAGGCCTCCTTAGGGGTCACGTGAGACAGCCCATAAAAACGCTTGCACGCTGTGTCCCGGCCTCTTTTCGACCCGCATTTTGAACCTGGTAGGACCGCGGCTGGATGCTTCTGAGACAAAGCCCACGACGGCAGCCGCAGAGAGCACCCCCTCCTTCCGGTCACCAACCATCTTTCACTGAAGGGACTACATCTCGACAAGAACCAGAATTGAGGCGGGCGCACGTGCAACCTGTTACCAGAACTCAAAGCACGTTTTCGCAAACCTAAATTAACTTCCTCCTTTCAGAACTTTGAACTAACCATCTGTTGTATATATATATATATATGCCCTCATTTAATCTCACAAGCAAAACTGTTTTAAACTTATATACGATTGGTGTTGTGTTCCTTCTCACAAAAGCTGCTGCCCTGTTTCTATTTTACACTTATCTACATAATTGTTACTGCATTATTACGTGCGAGAATTGAACTTTCTTCCCAGCATATGAGCTAGATTATCCCTCACGTTAGCTCATCTTGCGTGATTATTTACTAATATGTGAGAGTGTAATTGTTTAATCTAGCATGATAACTCTGTTAAGAAACTGAATTAAACATCCAGCTAATAAAACAAAAAGGAAATAACGAAATTCTAAAAAAATAGTTAGAATTATAAATAATTTATTGAAGGGAAACCTGAAGTTAAGATGGTGCTGATTTTAAAAAAGGGTAAGGAGCGTGTGGGATGCGTAAATAACTGATCAACCTTCTTCTGAAGAATTCCGAATATAAACGTGTCTGGTCAAGCTCCACCATAACAGGAAGATAAATACTACTAAATAAAGGGGATAAATACATAGCCATTGATCCTGGCAGGATGTAAACCCCAATATATACCAGGATATGTAATAGGATTGGCAGAACTAATACTTTATAAAGCGGAAGTTATGTTTTCAGTCGAGTTTGTTTGTCCGTCTGTTTGTGCACAGCTGAATGGCGACATTGTTTGGCTAATCATCAGTAAACTTGTCCCCAAGATATTGAAAATGGTCTAACGTAAAATTGATTTCATTTTGAGATATCTCTGTCAAACGTTAATGTCCTAATCACAAAACACTCACCGTTTTGGCTAAGACGTCGATTACGTTCGCCGTAGAGACTCGCTACATGGCTCCTATTATAGCAAATGAAATCCCGCATCGTATACGCCCTAGATTTTTACCATGAGATTTCTGTCAAAGTAAAGATTTTGAAAGAATTAAAACTTCCGATTTGTCTAAATGTGATGTGTAAATTTGATGCACTTTGATAACAGTAACAACTATGAAAATGTGAAGCCTGATTTATCAACGTTTCCATGGCACAACTTTGGGAACACTTAATGCAGTACGTCGAATTTAGGTCTGGCTAAAATTGATGCAAAACCTAACGTTTTTAAGCGAATATATGCATTTTCATGACTGACTTGTGTTCTTGTTTATAATAATTTATTAACTATACAAGAAAACATAACTCCAAATGCGTAAGAGAATGTTTTCAATTAATTAAACTTAATAAGGAATCGTTATTGGAGAAGTAGATAGTGGTTATGCGATGAGAGATAATGGATATGTCATCGAAACTTTTTTAAAATCCTAATGGATACAAACTCATTTTATTTAATGAAAATAAAATCAACAGCTCGAACCAACGTTTTACTTTTTCTTCTCAAAATCAATTCGTGATCAGCTCGACGCCTCTATCTAGATTTAACCGATCTGGTGCTAAAAGCCGTCGCATGAAATGAATGACCTACCCTGACGACAGGAAAACAAGATAAAAAAGACAACAGTTCATTGGAGAGAAACAACAAAACATCGCAAATGGAGTTGCTCGTGGTTGTTGCACGAAAACAAATCGAAAATAGATTGAAAGATGACTGCGTGACAAATTGAACGCGGCCATTTAGCATGTGAATATAAATAACAATGTGACTTTTGAGAGAGAGGTACAGAGAGGGAGGGGTAAGAGATAGCGAGAGAGAGTTAGAGAGAGTGAGACAGAGTGGGAGAGAGAAAAAGATTCGAAGTGGGAAACGTGTCTAAATTGGTTTTAAAAGCTTTCACAAGATTTCAAATGAAGAAACGAAAAATCAATGAAAGTTTCTCTGTGATCGACGAGTGAGAAATTAACATTCCTCTATTATTATGTATTTATTCTGCTTATATGAGTATCGTATATTTTAATCGATAATCCAATTTCAAATTTTAATGAAAAAATTACATATTCATATATATATAATATATATATATATATACATATATATATATATATATATAGAGAGAGAGAGAGAGAGGGAGAGGGAGAGAGGGAAAGAAATATATATTTATATATATATATATATATATATATAAGTATTTCATATAAAACAACTATACATAACAGTGTCTAAGTAATTTGCTGGGGGTAAATCGATCTGGCCCTGCCGGGTCTTGTGTTGAAGCCGGCTTATAATGGTAGACCGACTCTTCAGCACCGGTGCTAACTATCGATAAAACAACGCTACATCGATCAAACACTGTTTTAAATAAAATATTTCATATTCGCTCTCATCAAACATACAATCGACCACGTTATTGTTTTTCAACCAACTAATATATATTTACGTACCAAACTTTTGTATCTCTGTATTTGAAATAATTGTGTACCTTAATTTGGCGATATCTGAAAATAGCTTTTTAACAATGTAAAAAACTATTTTAATTAATACATTCTGTTAAATATTAGAGTATCCCACTTGCACTGTTGGTAATGTTGATCGTATTTTTAATAGTTCTACGTTATAAATACAAAATGACCGGTTGTCTATTAATTGCATAATTTGTTCCTTTAAGGGACTGATTTTTATGGGAAATGCATGTAAACGATTTTTGATTTTTTTGCTTAAGGGTTTTCTTCCAGAAGTGATCTGATGATATTCTGATGGGCTGCATGAACAAATAATCCTGGTAATTATATGTGTATTCCCGGTTGTTTGTTTATACTCCAAACAGTTGTAAAGTTATAATGTAATTATTTTGGAATTCGGCAAGAAACAACGAATAATGACCATGTCATTGGAATTTAAAATACCATTCTGTACTGATATATATATATATATATATATATATATATATATATATATATATATATATATATATATATATATGTGTATATACTAGAAAAAATCTGACATCTTAAGTAAGATCGTTTTAAACAAAAAGTACTTATTTGAAAAAGCCAGATAACTTTTTAAATTGAGAAGACAAATTCCAAAATGAATCTATTTCTGCTTCATCTAATGGTTAAATAGTATTATATTGTGGTGATATTTTCTTCTTTTTTTATAATATACTACTCCAATCTCCATTTTTATAATAAGTTTTAATATATTTTACTGTTAATAAAAAATGTTTAAGAGAAAGGGAATGAGAGAGACGGAAACGAGACTAATATATAACGCATAAAATAATTATAAGCCTTAAACGACATTGTGGGAGACTGTGTAACTGATAAACACAAACTTAGTAGGATATGTGGTCTTTGGGGAGTTTATTGCAAATTACAGACAAGAAAAGTAAACGTGGAATTTTGTAAAATATCACTCAATCCCAAAACACAGGAATATTTTAGCATGTATTTTGTGTGAATAAAACTGTAGGTAAAAACCTTTGAATAACAAATGTTGATTTACTAATATTTAATAATAAAATTAATAATAATAATAATAATAATAATTATTATTATTATTATTGTTATTATTATGTATTAATAATAATAACTAATTTTCATGGTAAACAACTGATGATCCCTACAAAAAATATTAAGACTAGCTTAAATTCTTGGAATCTTAGTAAAACAGTGATTACAAGAGATTGATGAACTAACAGCAAATAAATTTCCAACAAACGACTTGGAAGTAAAAGTGTGTTTTTCCTCCATATAGTTTTACTCTTGAAAAACTTTCAATGTGAACCACTCCAAATATATTGCTTGATGGAGGTATATGAAAAAAAGTAAGACATTAGCTAGATGAAAGCATCAATGGCACTTACATGAGTTCATTAGGAAAATATTGTTGATAATTTATACTATTGGAGCAATTTATTCCGCACCATATATCTTATTTTTGTGGTCGATTTTTCTTTTCCATAGACTTTGATTTGTTCTCATCATATTTATTTAGTTATGTTACATATCTGAAGTCGGTGTACAGAAATGTTGTTGAAAACAGGTGCACCTGGCAATTGTCAAAAGATGAGATAATTATCGGATGACCAAAAGTTAATTGAAAATAAAATAAAACTCACAACCAGACAAACACCTGCACAGGAAGAGGTAACTATCGGGTTACATGAAGGTCAGTTTTGTTAAGAAACACTGACCAAAACATGAAACACCTGCAACGTAAGAAGCGGCATAGACGGATCAATTGTCATTATGTAAAATTACGTTGACAGCAAGATAGACACCTGCAGTTGAATCACTTAAACGGTAAGAACCCAATGTCAAAAGAAAGAGATATGTCGGAAGGGTTAAATGCCATTTTACCAGGTGCAATTGTATCATGCCCAGAAAAGATAGACAGATTTGTTGAATTGTCAAATAAGTGCAAGCCGTCACCGGGTGCAACCTCGATGAGGTCGTCAAGGTGGCCACAAAATTGTTATATAATTCCAACCGAAAATTGAAAGAAGAGTTGACGATCGAACCTCGGAGAGAATTAAACGCTTAATTCTCTGTGCACATATCCTCTCCGACCACCACCGTCATCGTCACCACCCTCATCGTCACCGACAAATAAATATTCATATATTTTCCCAAGATACCGTGTTTTCATTTTTATTAAGCCCCGTACAATACAACACTTATATTTGTTCCGTTGTATTCTGGTACCTGAATTCCGAAAGTCCAAATCTTGCAAGATGCAGACCAGGTCCCCCATATTGATTATCAAAGGAGCCCAGATCTTTCTTCCGAGTAGAGTGGCGTTAATATTTGTTTGCTCTCATTTTGCATGTTTTTGTTGATGTATGTGACACCACCAGACACGCGCTTACTTTACCTGTAATCATGTCACAGGGATAGTGTTCATCTATCGTATATGTATATATAACAGTGCACTATATTACACATTGTACATGTTAGATGCTTTCAATAACGATGCTCATCAGTATGTGTTCGAATATCGTATAACTTGGAAACCAAGCGTTTAAGGACCTGCTTAAATCGAACCTAATTGGGCCGTGTATTTTTTAAACAATATGCATATGTATGCAGATTGAAAAAGTTATAAAAAACTTGAGATATATAGCCGAGCAGTAATTAAACACTGTAAATATTGTTGAGCACCATATACGATATGTGTCAATGAATAGATTTCCATTAAAGTCTTACTCATAAATTCGATAACAAAAATAAAAAATAACATTGGTGAACAAGTAAAAAAAACATGTAAATTGAAGTCGTGTGATACATTGTTCATAACGTTGGAAATATATTTAAGATATATCGAAATAATTAATCTAAAACTTCAATAGTGTCATATTATACTAAATAATAAAATGAGCGATTTATGGAGACTAGAAAGTGGGCACGTGGGTTAATTTAAGCAGCCTCGTAACTCTCGCTTCACTTATGTTGTCCTTTAGTCCTCACATCCCATGAGCGATGTTTCTGATAAAGGCGGAAGTATTGCTGTTTTCTGGATTGGAATCTATCCGTACAACATGTATCGTTCGCTAGTTTCTAACAATAAAGTTGTATTTTATTTAACTCCTGACATCAAGCGGATTCATGCCTTGTCTGAGGCGATTACGTTAAGAATTATTAAATGATTTCAGACGCTAGAGAAAATAACTCATCAACAATTGTTTTATTTTTTTTATTTAAAAAAAAATCACAGAATAAATTCTAAATAGAGAAACAATGAATTGGAGTCGCAGTGAATTAATGTTTTCATTTAGTACATACTCTTGCCTTGGTCGAGTACAACATTGGCATTAAAATATATAGGGGTGATATCGTGTCTTCTCTACAGCAATTGCCTTATAGAAGAGACTTTGCTGCTCTTCCTCTCCCTCTCTCTCTCTCCCTCTCTCTCTCTCCCTATACCCTATCTTTTTTTTCGCTCGAAGCTGCTCGACTGAGATCCAATCCCTTGTTCCTCTTCGTTAGCGATTCGTAACAAGAATTCGCCTCTCTACCACAACAGAATAATACTTACCATTCTTCCTTAACGTGCCTTGTGTCGGGCTAAATTTCTATAGAAAGAGGTTTTTTTTCACGGCTCTCCATCTGTGGAACACATTAGCGAGATTGATTACCTGCAGATGTAATTTCAAATTAAGATTGAAATCAAATTTCAATAAATACTTTGCAAAAACCGTTCAATAATTTAATTTAATTAATAACATATAGCATATTGATATATGTACAAAATTCTAGTTTTTTTGGAGTATTTCTGAAAAGTTTGTTGGGGTATAAACTATTTACATTTCAAAAGTGCAATATTTGCGATTTTTATAAATTAATCAAGATTACTTTAATTTTACTTTGGCTTAAGCTCATTCACCGTCACTCACACTGTATAACACCTCGCATCTAGAAACTCGTATATTTACTTGACTTCTTAAGTGTAATAAAACGACGAAAAATGTAAACATAATGTAAAAACTCCAAATAAGTAAAAACGTCAATACAGTATACGCCTATAATCACGTTTACACACCGATTCTCGTATGATCAGCCAGGCTAAGCGACGTTAAAGCTCGTCAATACTTAATTGTTGACCATTAGCAAATAGCATATACTGTGTTTAATATTTTTGTGGATCTCTGGCGACAGACGGAGTGCCTCATTAGTTAAAGGACAAGTCTTACACTTACACAAATCTTGATGAAAAAATCTAGTGCGGACTCCGCTTTAACGGGATGAAGAGTAGAAATAAGAAAGTTATTATCAGATAATTAATAATTCATGAATTAAATATATAACGACATTTGCGTGTAAAAACAACCCAAAGAAATAAATAAAAGTGTTGATAATAAACGGCGCATACGACACCTTCCATATATTTTTTTATAAACCATTCGATAAGAAATAAATAAATAATAAAGTAAGATTGTGAACGTCTCGGCGTTACAACTGACGACTGAAATATTAAATAGTATGTTGGTCTAGTGGTTACTACGACTCTCAAGGTTAAAGATACTAAATCTGTCATACGCTTTATATATATCCACAAAGTATAATCTCTGGGAAACTTGGGAACAGAAACACATCTCTAGATTCTACGATAAAAACCAGTAAATTTGTTCCAATATGAGAAACAAAGTTTAATCTCACTTTTCAATACAGTCCTCTTATGTACGTACAGACAATAATATGTGGAATAAAAAGTGTTACCCAGTATATTAAAGTAGGTTTGAATTCATAGACATTAAATAAAATAAAAACTAATATACCTGATTGTTGTCTATGGAATTAGAACGATACGTTATACTCTTTTAGGTATTTTAGGGTAAATTAAGCTCTAATAATGTTGGGAAATGGATGAGCCCGCAATGTCCTTCTCGGCTATGGATATTAATAGTTACTTGTATTCAATTACTCGTATACAGGAATTTTAATTATGGACAGAAAATTAGCAACGTGGATAGGGAGAACGTAGGATAAACAGAGCGTAGTTCCTGAAATACAGCCCTATCTAATATGTTGGGGACGTGTCTTACTTTTTCGGATATTATCTAAATAATTTAATTATACTATAGACTTTAATTAAACGTTTCACATAATTTCGATTCCCTCTTAAACTCTAATATGTGATATGCTGTAGTAGCGATACCCATTCAAAGTTTATTGTAGATATTATCAGTCGCAACGGGGTGTTCGCTATGATTAGTGGAAGGACACCTTCGGTTAGATAACCTAATAATACTGATGGATAGCCGAATGATTAATGTGATTATATAGCATACGTTAGATTTGAGTTATAATTCACTCTCTTTAGTAATGTTAACCTAGGTACATGTAGTGGTTTAAGAGATAACGTATTATTTCACCATCTGTAACTGATCAAAAAGCAATTAGAAATATTAGAAATATATTAGTTAATATAAATAACATACTTTTACTTTGAAATAACCATTTACTTTTGATGAATGTCATAATTTGTCGGAGCAAAATATCGAAGTTAGATCTTTCCTGTTAGTAAAAACGAAAAATGAAATAACGTTGTCTTCATTAAGGATAAACAAAAATAAACAATAACGCTTACTAAGCCAGTTCACCACGCGAAGTGTTATCTTACTCATATCTTCAAATAAGTAACTATATTCTAGGGAAGAGGAGAATATTGTAGGGGATATTCGGAGCGAAATTCTGTCTCACAAATTGCTAAGCCATCTCGTGTAGGATATTACCTTTAGTGATGTATTTATAAGCTCAGTAAATGTATCGCGTAACGTCGACTTTCGGGGGCAATTGTACTCAACCACTATTCAATGACAAACAGATGATTTCTGTAGTAATAGAAATTTTTCGAGATACGCCACCCTTCTGTATTATATCAAATAAAGCAATACAATACCAAATAAAAATATAATTAAGCAATATATGAATAGTAAAAATCAATACACTTTAAATAACATACTAATATAATAGCATAATAGCATTTATAGAAATAAATATTCACTTCTGACACATAACAAACCCTCATGAAATGTTTCACCTACATAAGAAATAATTTCAAATATTATTTCAAATATTTTAAAAACAATTCATCAACATTTACATTAAAACATATCTTGAAATAAATTTTTAAAGAAAATGCTAATACTCATTTATTTACTGTTTTGACAAAGAATAAAATTTGACAATTTAATTTTTTTTAGCTTTTCGTGTAGGAGTGCAACACAATTGTAATACTTGACTTTCGTCTACAAACTTTACCTCTGAATAGATAACTTATATCTATATACCAAATCCAGGGCTACAAATCGCATAAATTGATATTTGAATATCGACGGCTACAAAGTAAACAAGAAAGAAAAAAATACAATGTAAACAACAAACAGAAAAATGATTTAGAGGAAAAAAACTTGAAGTAATTCTTGACTGTGGTTTATGATTTTAAATTCTTGTAAAGTATTATCAGCTATCTTCAGAATTAAAGGCTTCAAAATCACTTTCGAATGTCGAAAGCGATAGTAAATACCGATTTATAAGGCCACATATCACTACAATTAGATAATAAATATGTAAGTCCTCGAAGCTATTTTCATATGAACTGTACATTTTATGAATTTATAATTGATAATAATCGTGAGTTTTTATTACATGAATAACTATTTTTCTAAAATAAAAACAAAATAAAAATGTTATCTTTTTTATCATTCCGCTACATTTAGTTCTTTCAAAATACGACCACATTTTTTCTCCTTCCGAAAACTAAAAACGAGATACAATTCCTCGGTTTATTAGTCGGAAAATACTCTTTTTACTAAGGAGTAACCACTTATCAAGGCCAAAAAACACTTGAGTTAATGCGTGTCGGGTGACGATGAGACAACATCATGATGCGTGATAATCGGTAATAGTGGTGGAAGTTTAGCAAAATTTGATTGTTCAGGAGAGGGGCTTGACAACAACTTGTTTACATTGGCCTTGAAAACGACAATGTTGTAGTAAGCTGGTAAGCAGCCCAGCGGTATAAGCTCCACAGAGTAGTATTTCTATGGAAAGAAACTTTTTTCATGGAAGTTTCGTTTAGTTTTAGGCACATAGAAATAGATAGGGAAATCATTGACAGTGGTTGTCGCTAGACGAGTTTTTGGTGTGAATGTTTTACAGGGTCACCATAGATTGGAGCTTAGCTAACCACCTGCCATGAAAATAACGATAGAGTAGAGAAAGACTAGCAATGTGTATTTTGTGAGTAAGAGGTAGTAGAGAGGAGTAGAGGACTGTATCAGATTTGACCCATTTAAATGTGTTATTGTGTGTTTATGCTTACTAGTAAAATGAATGAAGCAATACACCTGGAAATTGACTCGCTGTCTTTAAAGTAGATTTAATAAGTTAATGTAAATAAATAGTGATTAACGTTTACTACATTACTGTGGACTAATCCAATCTGATAGACGTGGTTATTTGTTTATTTTAATGCCTCAAAACAATTATAAAGTTTTAGTACATTGTACATCAGTTGTGTATAGAATATTTTATATTTAGTAACCCATTCACTTACATAAGACCTCAGCTTTGATATATTAGCCTGTTTGTTAGTAGTTCATATGTGTTTACCTTTGACTTAATTGTTATACGCTACAAACACTTTAATATATCCCTTAAACTCGGCATTTTCATGATTGACTCTCTTTAATGCCATGTGGTTTCGTATCTGTATACTTTGACATTATTTTCTTTTCTAATTTAACTCTGAATTCTATTTTTACTATAATGATTATTATTTGTAAATTCATAAAGACAGTTTTTTTATATATTCTTTGTAACTTTTACCCAATTAAATATTACTTGTTTCCGCAATTGCTCATACGCAATCTTGTGCATTAGTTCATAAAATAAGATCGCTGACAATTTCTGAGTAGCGATCTCTATATCTGTCTTAGAGAGACAATGTCATTAACATGTTTTTTTGTGATTTTTTTGCGCGTTTATCCAGTCATGGTGTTTTAAACGTAAGCATGACATATCAATAGACTGTCCGACGAACAGAACCGCTAACATTGCGTGGACGCATAAAAAAATCATTTTAAATAAAAGCATGTGATACATATAGAACGACTGAGGAAGCGCGCATAGACACTAGTAGAAATGTATGCACGCATATGTTAAGATCCAGCGTCACAAACCAGTAGAAATGCTTATATATATATATATATATATATATATATATATATATATATATATATATATATATTATATATATATATATATTATATTAAGATTTTTCACTTAGAAGATAGATTATTCATTGAAGACCGGGAGTAGATCAATAAAAACAAGCTCGATGATACTCGATTACAGGGTACATAGCATTTATATGTGATTTTTGAATATATATCATAAATAAATAATCTTCGAAATAAAAAGTATTTTGTGGTGATGATTTGTCTCCTGAACGGAATGCTTTGGTAAGCCTTAAAAAAAATCACACACACACACACACATACATATATATATATATATATATATATATATATATATATATATATATATATATATATATATATATATATGCATATATATATGCATATATATATGTATATATATATATGTATATATATATATATATATATATATATATATATATATATATATATATATATATATAATATTTTACATTAATTCACCCCAAATAAGGCACGATGCCATATAGACGTTGGGGGCTACTGTGAATAAGGAGACATATTTTAAGAACCTTGTACATGAACATGTACTACACTGATGCTGAAAGGAAGAGATAATGACTGAAAGGATGCCATCATGACGATTGACACACAATCCGCCGGTCATAAGAACATAATATATAATTCATTTACTCCTTTCGAAATGGAAAATATAATACCTGGGTGGATCATCTTATCCATCTTTAAAAAGAAAGAGGTAAGTCCTGCGAGGACAGATATGTGCAAACAGAACTGATGAACATTCCCATGAATAGATAATAAAATAATAAATTAAATGGGGGTTGTTTTTATTCATTTACTATGCCTAGTTTTTAAAAAAATATTTAAAGAATGTTCTTTTGCTTTTTCGACTAACATCAAAATGTTGTATCTATTCTAAGCACCCAGCGACAAGAGACGTCTGACGATCGAAAAATCTATTGAGTAATGAAAATCTGAACATTCAAATTACAAATTACTGTTACAAAATATCGATTGATTAGACACTGTTTAAAATATCAGTATAAAAATTAAGAATACTTATAACTTTTTATGGGTGTGTGCACATTACTTTATATACAGTATTTTAAAACGTAATATATCATAGAATTTAGTAAGCATAATCTGTTTCGATGTAAAGATAGCATGAAAAATAGTTGGCATATATTCATTTAGAGAGAGAGACAGGAAGATAGAGAGAGAAGGAGAGAAGGATTAAATATGGCTGAAGAAAGCCAGTCAGCAGTTTATAATTAAAATTCAAGAAAACTCAGTAGTTTAATGCTTGGGTTCGCTCGTCCACTTAGTAGACGCATGTTACACTATTGATCTGAACTTTTGTAATACTATATATATATATATATATATATATATATATATATATATATATATATATATATATATATATATATATGAGAAAGGAAGGATGAGGGTAATCTGACGTAATGGGAAATGAAAAAGGAAAAACCAAAATATGTTTTTTTATTTTTATGTATTCATCAACATGTCGTCTTTATTTGTAAGACTTCCTCAGGATGATAATTTTCACTCCCTGCCACCGACTTCTCTCAGCCCGGACATTGGTCCTGCGCCCCCAGTAGTGGCTACTACTTCTTCTCATTAACCCATCATGTCAATCCAATATGTCTATGAACTTGCATGACATTTTTCTTAAAATTATCATCCTGAGGAAGTCTTACAAATAAAGACGAAACGTTGATGAATACATAAAAACACATCTTTTGTTTTTTTTTCTTTTTCATTTCCCATATATATATATATATATATATATATATATATATATATATATATATATATATATATATATCCGTTTGTACATGTATCTGTCTGCATTTACGTGTGCGTCCAGGTTATAAAGTAGACATTATTTTGTCTTGGACAAACAAATCAGTTTAAGAAAATGTCTCCTCGCAAACGCCGACGGTAATATAAGCTGGTGGGCCTCGTTTTGTTCCATATGTGTTTCGAATAGACATATATAAAGAGGAAACTATTGCATCTAAACCTAATTACGTTACATATGTCGTACGCTTCGCATAATTGTACACCAGAGAAACATAAAAAGCACAACATTGATATATATCGTGATGCACTCTGTCTCTTAAACTAGACTTACGCTTCTTCTGTATTTTAAGAGATTTGTTTTCGTCATTTCTGTTGTTCTTTCTATCTTATTTTAAGGTTATTGATTTTTTTTCCTTTTCATTTTCCCTAGTTTTAGGGTTTTGAATCATTTTTTTTGTGTTGCATTTTCATCATTTGTTTTGTCATTTTTGTTTTCTGCTTAACGTTATTTTTCTTTATTTTACTTTATTTCTTCAGTTAAATAGTTTTTTTTTCGTGTTTTTAATTTTTTTTTTAATTTCTTCATTATTTTGGAACGTCATATTCTTCTTTTACGTTTACATCTCCTTTTATTATTCATTCTTTTTCGTTTTAATGTGATGTTCTTTATTTCGATTATCTATTAGTTAGCATTATTGGTTTATTTTTATTTTAAAAACTATTTTCATTCTTTCGTTGTTATTATTTATTTTTTTAATATTTTCATCACTTCCGTTTTATTGTTTTCATTCTCTCTCATATAACGGTGTACATTTATTTCTTCATCTTTATTATTTCTCACTTTTTTTTGTCTATTTTTATTCATTCTCTCCCACTATTACATTTTTATATATTTTTTACTTCAAACTTTATGGTTTTTATTTTATTCTTTTGTTCTTTGTTTATTTAGCATGTTGTACTTTCTCTTTTTAACTTTTTTCCATGTGATATTTTTTCATTGTTTATTTTTAAATATTTTTCTTTATTTTATATTTTTATTATTTTTTTAACAGTTTTTATCTTCTTTTTCCGTCTTATTTACCGATTTTATTAACTATTTCTTCTTTATATAACGTAGTTTTCTTTATGTTTTTAGTAATCCTTTTTTAAAACAATTTGTCTTTTGTTTTCTATTTTTTTTTCTTTTTAACGTCATGGTCTCAATTTCTCTTTATTATTTCTCATTTGAAAAGTGTTTTTCTTTATGCAGTTTTAAATGTGTTCTTTTCTTTCAAGATTTTTCGTTTATATCCGTTTTCTGTCGTTGTTTTTGTATTCACTCTCCTTTTTTGGTACCTGATATTATACGTGTTATCATTGGGTGTCCTTTATTTATTGCCTTTCTGTCCCCCGTTTGACGTTATTTATTTTTATATTTACCTTTCTTAGCTTTTGCTGTTAGTTTTTTTATGACTAAAGTTTTACCTGGGTCTTCCATTCCATTTTTCTCCTTTTATTGAGGATTTCTTCGTGTACTTTTTTTTAATATATTTATCTATTTATTTTCATATATTTTAGCGTGTTTCTTTGTATAATTGATTCTTGTTCAACATGAGTTCTTAATTGTTTTAATTCTATCCCTTTTACCTGTTATTTCATAGTATGTCTTCCATTCTCCAATTTTATTCGATTCGCGATCATCTTGTCGTTTTGATGACGCTTTCAACTAATTGATGATTTGGTTCTAACTTTTCCGTTGTTTTAATGTTTTTTGTTATTCTCACATTTCTCGTTTCTCTTGTGTTTTTAATGCCCATACCCTTAATTCGTTGCTTAGTTATTTGCATTATGAAACCTGATTTTTTATATTTTCATTTGTGTATGCTTCTTATTCAATTAACATGTTTTCCTGTCTATACCTTTTCAGTATCTCGGTTAGTAACACTATCATCTTGTACAAAACCTCTATCATATAATTTATATAAACTATATTATATATATATATACATATATATATATATATGCGTGTGTGTGTGTATGTGTGTATATTATTTTATGTACATGATTCACTCCTACACAAATAAACTGATTATTATAAATTTTAGAACTCAGCTTTGAAGTGTAAGGTGTGCAACTGCGAGCTCTATTTAGTTTTATTTTGTTTTTGCAAATGGATGCAAATTATGAGGAAGCCCTTCGAGAAAATCAAGATATCTGCAGCATTTGTGCACATTTAAAAATATATATTAAACATCAATTGATAAGTATTTTTATGAGTATTTTAACAAGGCATAATAAACCAGTCAGTACAACGTCTCGCCAAAATAATGCGGTACATTTTCTTCTTCTTCCGTTCATGTCCTATGAACGAGTCAAGACAACATTTCGTCAAAATAATGCGTCTCCTTTTCTTCCTCTTTCGTTCACGTCCTCCGACTAACACTTCTGCCAAAGTCACGTTTGTCGTTTTTTTTTATAGCAGCGACATCTCCCTTATGCTAATAAGTAGCGCCATGAGCTGCCCGCAGCCGTTTTATCTACGAAACATAATTACATTTAAAACCATTTTTTAAATGCGTATGTTTTATTAAAATGAAAACAAATATGTTCATTTTTACTTCATTTTTACTAATATTTCACTTGATATAACAAGCATCATCAGAACTTTAAACAAATATAAGATATTGACTTTATTATTTTGTTATGTATACATAAGAATCCGTCTTGGTGGTGATGAAAGATTGGCGTCCGGATGTTGTGTAGACAAACGATGAAAATGTCCCTTTTCGTAAATCTGTTCTTAAAACTGGGAATAGCTCGCAAGTAGATATACATTTGGGAAACTTCATTATTTCAAGCATCAATGAAATTTAAAGCGTAAAGAAAGAGGCAAAATGCCTTCAAAAACCATTGTTTAGATGCGTATATATTTTATTAAAATCAGAACAAATATTTTTATTTTGACTTTTTAAAAATTTATATTTCATTTTATATAACGAGCATCATCAGAGCTTTAAACAAAAATAAGGAATTTACTTTATTTTGTTTACCTTATTATTTATTCATATCTACTTGCGAGCCATTCGCGTTTTAAAGTTCAGATTTAAAAAGGATATATTTTTACCGTTTATCTACACAACATATTTTTCTGCTGGTAGACTGCCATTAGCGGAATTAGGCAGTTCGGGGACCCCTAGTTCTTCTTCACGATAATGCCGTCCACACTTTGGTCTGTTCGTCAAACACGGCGCTAATATAAGGTTCCTCTTTCTTGATCGCAGCGCAGGCATGTGGATCTGTTTTGTAGAATATGACTTCCCGAGGCTAGTTAATGCTGATTCCACCCAACATTTTGATAACATCCATCCCAATCATCATGTCGAAACAGAATAGTTGACTGTCCACGACCAAAGTATCGACCTTTATAAGGCTTATATTTGTTATTACCACCAAGATGGCTCCAAAGCGATGACTGCGGATAATTTCGCCGTAAGCGGTCATGATGTTCGATGTTAGACGGCTTCGAAGACTACATATTGATCCAGTTATCAGAGACTGGGAACATCCAAGGTCCACCAGTGCTCTTCATTTCTTCACATTGAGCAACACTTCAACTGTAGAGAGCGCCTCCATTAAATTAACCGAATAGACACTAGCCCTGATATCTCGCCCCCTTTTCGTTTATCAGATAATCAGATGCAATGTGGCCTATCTTCTGGCATCTGTAGCACTGCACATTTCCTCGCGATTTGTATCTGGGCCCATTACACTCTTAACCATGCTAATACTGACGGTATTTTGCGAAGTGGTTTGGCCAGAGCATTTATAGCATATGATGCTACCACTAGACGACACGGTGTATGAAGATCAATTGGTATTACACTAAACGGGTTAGATAGCTGTCGCAACTAATTCCTTTTTGTCTGCCATGATGGCCCATGCTCTAGTAACAATCTGGTCAGTACGAGATAAGTGACCATTTGGAAATATCAAACGCTGTATGTGGACACCTAGCTATGGGTAAAACCATCGCCAACATGCAGTACCTATCATGGACACTATAACAAAACCCGCTGCATGACAGTCACCAATAAAGGGTCGAAAACCAGGGATTGGTTTCTCCTCCTCTGATTGTGATATCGAAACTTTGCATTTAAAAAAAAATCATTTAATAAATATTTCATTTATTTGACAAAATTCCTCGCCAAGTTTTCTGGTTTCTCAATTTTCAAAGTTTTTCATTTCAACGACGATAAACCAGGTTGAGAAAAAGCAGAACGGAATATTAAATAAGAAGGAGGCTTATTTAATAAAACCCTACATTCTTCCGGCTTTCATCCTCGATTACTAGTCTATAATGACGCCTAAATTTCAAAATAGTTCGGGGGCATAATCTCTTTGTCATGCATTTCTAATTACAAATGTGGAAATAAATAGAGACACTTAAGAAATGGTAATATTCTCGACATATTGTGAAACTCCGGTGTCAAATAGACCTGCGTTATGGCAGAAGAAAGCTTGAAGTAAGTAAGATTTAATTTTAAAATAAACATGCAATTCAATGTTCAGTTACCATTTATTATAACACGGTATATTCTCGCATTGTTATAGCTTTCTAATAAACTACATATATATTGCGCACAATCCTTCAAGCAAATTACAACACCCTCTTAAATATATGTGTTTGCAGGGGTCTGTATATAGTTAATGACAAAGTTAAAGTTTAAGACCAAAACAATTTAAGATATCCTGAGATGATCAATTAATACAAAAGTATACTTATTGAATGAGATCTAATGAATCCCCAATAATATATGTTAATCCTGCAGATGAAAATAAGCTCAATGCTTGACAGAATATGCCAAACAGAGCTTTCATACATTCTATGTATTATATACATATTTTATAATTTGGGAGATTATAAAATTCATGACGAAATTAAAATTTTAAATATAATGCTCAATCTCCGAAAATACAAACGGACAAATATTGTTTATTGTTGATTTTCGGAGATTGATTATAATATTTAACTTTTAAAATAATTTTGTCATAAATTTTACAATCTAAGAAATTATAATTTATATATATATATATATATATATATATATATATATTTCTAATGGATAATATCCATTATTGTAATCCTCCATAAGTACCTTCTGTTTCACGACAACATTGAAAAATCAATTCGCAGGGTTAAACATACAAAGTACTACCGGCTAATAGCCCCACTTCCATTACATCGACTGATGAACCGGTAACATTTGGTATCTTTAAACCAGCTAGTTGAGTTTCCAGCGTTTCCGTAAAACAGGAAGTACATTCTAAATCACGAACCCTGGACCTTAAGGGAGGTAATAAATGCGCCAGCAACCTAATAATTTCAGATTAATTAAGACAGCTGCTGGCCTACTGTATCCTTTTCTGTGTAAATGTCTGCAACGTTTTTCCTATATGATAACTGAAACATGCTTTTTTTTTTTATTTGCTAAATTTATTGAATTTGACTGAATTGAATAAAATGGAAGAAAATAAGTATACATAATGTCCCTTCAAAATATATATTTAATTGAGCACTGTTCTATAATACTTAATAACACTATATATAAATCTTTATATTATATATTGTGTATGTGGGTATATTCATGTGGGTGTCTATGTGGTTATTTGTATGTGCTTGCACATGCGTGTGGCTGCCAATGCTACCAATTTAATTCAAGGCATAAAGCAGTTTTATATCAAATAAAAGACATGCAAAAGATGTATTGGATCTGACGTTTTGACAAAAACTAATCACACAAATCGAGTTATGAACAAAACAAAATTAAAAAAATAAAGAAACAGACTGAAAAAAATGATATGTCCATCAATGTTTCGTCGAGTTCGCAGATGCATAGCAATTGTCGACGTCCTTCCATCGATGAGATGCAATTATGAGACAATGTTGAAGTAGATTTTTCAAGCCAAATGGATTGATGAATTCGTTTTAATGTCCACGCAAACGATTTCCACATCACACAAAAATATATTTAAAAATAAACTTGTTTAGATAGCCATTCTTTATTTGCTTATTCGTTTATTTTTTAATGGCGTTTTACGTGATGTGAAGTGAAACTCAGTCGAAATATAGTTGGCTTCGAATCGAATAAGAGGAGTCGCGTATAGCTGAAGACATTTTTTAGAAAAATCGAAGAACGATTTCACGGTATCTTACACAACCGCGAATGTTAAATGAAGCGACTATTCATATGATAAGTAATTGAGAGCGTATCATTTAATACGCAAAGAATCAAATAAGAAACAAAAAGGTGATAAAAAACCTTGATTAAAAATCACTATTAGTTATTTTTGCTGTCAGTTATCTTAACCTCGCGTGCGTTTAATCCAATTCTATATGAATAATAAATGTGCATATATATATATATATATATATATATATATATATATATATATATATATATATGTGTGTGTGTGTGTGTTAGTAGTATGTTTTTAAAGGATGTGGGCAATGCAAAGATGTAAGTTAGAAGAAACAAAAACAATAAAGCGAGGAGTTGATCTCTGTGATAGTGTTGATGCGTTGATAAAGTTTACAATGGAGGTATTGGATAATTTTCTTGATGCAATAGTTATATATGAATTTTCTGGCTGGGTAGAGTATGGGTAGGGCGAGGCAGGTGGGTAGGTAGATGTTTCGTATAGTGTTAGGTGTTATGTTGTGCTTGAGGAATCTTTTGAGGAAGTGCATCTAGCAGCTGGTTCTTGCACGTTTCTCCGAGAGTCGGAATAACTTTCTGGTATATGCAAACTGTGTCTGGCATAGACGAAGTGTAAATAGAGAATGGTAGTTTGCTTGAAGCATTGCTGGGTATAGTAGTAGTAGTATGTTTTTAAAGGCTGTGGGCAATGCAAATTCCGGGTAAGATGTAAGATGGAAGAAAAAAAAAACAATAAATCGAATACGAAATATGACTTACTATTTATGTTTTCTTAAAATCTTACATAACAGCTAGAGTGTTGTTAGCTGTTTCTGTGATGTCCGGATGATTATAAAATCATTAATTTAATATTTCGGGAAACGAAACTACCCTTTGTCAAAAATAATTAAACCACAAGAAATTCTCCGACTGTACAGAGAATCTGACAAAACAAAATGGCTACCAAAAGACAGAACCGCAGCGAAAACAGTCCCGCAGGGAATGGAAATTAAAGATGTTTTAAGGTTATGTTATGTATATGATGTGGTGTTCAAAAATATGTCTGTAATATTAATTAAGTGTATGGTGATCGATAAACTGTTGATGTTAATAATATATATATATATGCATATATATATTTTTCAATTAAATTGATATTTTGATTATGTACTTTTATTTTCAGTGTGTTTTATCTTCATATTTCTTTTTCTTTCGTATTTTAAGAATGTTAATATGAAGTAAAGTAATTAATCTCTCATTTAAATATTCTAGATTTTTTCATTAAATTTATTGATTTTTTTCATTTCCTCCGCGCACATGTACCCAGCTCCGACCAAGTTATTAGCAGACTACGCTCACTCCAACGCCAACAACTACAAACAAACAACTATATATTTAGCCTCGACGTAGCCTCTACACATCAATACCCGCACACCCAGCCATAGACCTCATCACCGACCACATATCCTTCTTTGACAACCTTGAGCTCTTTGGACTAACATCTACTGACATCCAAAACCTCTTATGTATCGTCATCGACAACATATATTTTGCTTTTCAGCAGCACACATTCAAACAAATCTCCGGCCTCCCCATGGGTTCTAGCCTTTCCGGTCTCTTAGCAATCATCTACATGAACCGGTTAGAGCAATGAGCACTAAGCTCCTGCCTCTCCTATGTATTCTTCTCCAGATACATAGATGACATTCTAATCCTCAAATCCTCTCGGGACGAAGACACACAAATATTCAACATCTTCAACAACACCGACCCTCACATACAATTCACCAGTGAACACCCCAACGAGTCTGGCTCACTCTCTTTCCTTGACTTCAACCTTAATGTCACCGAAGACGGCTCTATACTTACTAACTTCTATAGGAAACCTGCCTGCAAAAACCTCTTCATACACTTTAAGTCAGCCCTGCCCACAAAAGCCAAATTAAGTTATGCCCATAATGAAATCACCCGAATACAAAACAAATGCTCTTCTGCTGCTGACAAAATAACACACACTAAAAACTTCTACCAAACCCTCCAAACAAATGGCTACCCAGTTCCCACCATAGCCTACCTAAACAAGCACATAACACGTAGACACCGCACCCTCTCTAACACCTGTTTCTTAAAACTGCCTTTCTTCAGCGATAAAATCACCAGCTCTATCCGCAACGCTATACATAAAGAAAACCTTGATATACAACGAACCCATACTGCTACTTCCTTACGCCAACACATATCCAAAAACATAATAACCACACACCCGAACCCTGCACCCTGACCAATTGCCTTATTCCCAACACCGGTCTGTGCCATCGCACCAACTGTTTTTATAAGCTAAAGTGCAATAAATGCAACCAATTTTACATCGGTAACACAAGACCGCTACACCTGCGCATCAAGGAACACTTGAATACCCGTATATCCTCTTTCCACAAGCACACAAAGATTGGCGCGAATACTCAACGTGATATTCATGTCTCCATCTTAGCGTCTGTTAGAAACATTGGGGACCTTAGAATCACAGAATCAATCCTCATCTCCAGATTGAAACCCTAACTCAATCAGGGTCACGAGCTCATTCTATAATATCTACCTCTCACCCACTGACCAACCCTCATATCTAACACTCAGTATGCTCCGTCTCCACCACTTCACTCATTACTTACCTACTATATTAAATCATCATACACCCAAACAAACAAATTGTCCCCTCCCCATATGAGCATCCATCCTAACGCACATTCAACCACAAACAAAAAAACATAGTAAACCTACTCCTCTAACCCACCAAAATAAGTCACCTCATAACCTAGCATTGTTAATTAATTAATCCAAACACATATAAAATGTATACAAATAACATGCAAATATTAAATAAAGTAAATAAATAATAAAATAAAATAAAAATGATAATAATAAATAGATAAATAAATAAATTAAATATAAAAAACCCTATATTATAAAATATCTAAACAAGATGAAAATAAAGAATATATAAATAAACAATTAAACACACAACAATACATACATATATGCACATGTATAGGTGTGTATATGTATGTATACATATATATATATATATATATATATATATATATATATATATATGTATATATGCATGTATGTGTATATATGTACTATATATATATATATATATACTAATATTGTTACACAGATTTCCACCTAACGAATCCATAAAATAAATTCGCATAACAGAGTTACTTCCCTTTATCTTATAGTAAATACATATCACGTTCATTCAAAAAACTAATTTGACGAAACTCACAATTGATATCACTTCTTTAATAGTCAATAAATGTAATGAAACAATCTAGAATACTTAAATGAAGGATTAATTACTTTACTTTATATCAAAATTCTTGAAATACGAAAGAAAAAAATTATGAAGATAAAACACACTGAAAATAAAAGTAAATAATAAAAATATAAATTTAATAAAATATATATATATATATATATTATTAAAACTAAAAGTTTATCGATCACCATAAACTTAACTAATATTACACAAATATTTTTGAACACCACATTATATACATAACATAACCTTAAAAAATCTTTAATTTCCATTTAATTTCCTGCGGGACAGTTTTCGCTGCGGTTCTGTCTTTTGGCAGCCATTTTGTTTTGTCAAATTCTTTGTACAGTCGGAGAAATTTCTTTTTGACAAAAGGAAGTTTCGTTCCTGAAATATTAAATTAATGATTTTATAATCATCTGGGCATAACACAAACAGCTAACAACATTATTGCCGTTATGTAAGATTTTAAGAAAACCTAAATAGTAAGTCATATTTCGTATTCGATTTTTTTTTCTTCCAACTTACCCGTAATTTCATTGCCCACAGCTTTTAAAAACATACTACTACTATACCAAGCAATGCTTCAAGCAAACTACCATTCTCTCTTCCTCTCTCTCTCTCTCTCTCTCTCTCTCGTTATATATATATATATATATATATATATATATATATATATATATATATATATATATAGTGTGTTACAGTGAAATATATCCCAGAAAGAAAATCTGAGTATAAGAGGTCAATGTAATAAACAGAGCAATTACAAAATAAGGAATCACATAATAACCGGTACGAGATTTATCGTATCGGTTATTATGTGCTTCCGTGTTACTTTATTTTATATATATATATATATATATATATATATATATATATATATATATATATATATATATATTGTGTATGCGTGATTCCTTCTCTGCCGTCATGAGAAAAATATTTTAAAAAATTATATAAAAAAGTCTATACTGGGCGTTTTGTTTTCTTTACATCCTAAGAAATTATAATCAAAATGTATATATAGAAAATCAAATGACTTGTTTTTGTATCTGATTTTATATCAATATTTTAGTAATATATCTAGATAAATACCGAGGGCGAACACTTGCAAACCCTAATTTTTCAATCATATTGTAAACTAGTATATATATATATATATATATATATATATATATATATATATATATATATATATATATATATATATATATATATATTATAGCTTCATAGCACAAATCTTCTGGCCACACTACGTGCTGACTGTAAGCAGGCGGGACTATGACCACTACGTACAGCGAAACAACTTCATTGCCTGCGACAACCTGCGCATGACAAGGCCAGATGGGCTGGAATGGAGGACTGATTGCAGCTACGGGATGTCATTTGACTGCCGTAGCCGCAGAACACAGTTGTTTTTAGCATCATCATCATCATCATCATCATCATCATCATCATCATCATCATCATCATCATCATCATCATCATCATCATCAATAACAATAACAATAACAATAACAATAATAATAACAATAATAATAATAATAATAATAATAATAATAATAATAATAATAGCTTTACCTACCCGCTATTGCTTGGTATGCAGTTAAGTCTTGTTTATTTTATTTATTTAAAATTATACAGTAAAAAGAATGAAACACATAGATGTAAAGTAAGCAACTCTCATTATATTCTGTAATTAGATATATGACTTATTTCCCTTGCTGGATATTAAGTGATAATGTTTCATATTATCAGTTGTCGGGGCCGGACTAAGTAATATTTCAACAAGACGGTAGCGAACTGTATAATTATGTTTTCAATAACGAGGTACAGCAATAAAAAAAAAAATTGTCTAAATAGAAGCTACGCTTATTTGTCCGCTTAAAAAGCTATTATTGTCTAGCATCGGTAATCTCACAATATAAATATAGACAGAATGTAATGCACTTATGTTTCTTATCATTTGGGTGTAAAGTAAGAAACACACAAACACAGGATTTGAAACCTGAGTAACTACTAAGTGGATGTGTTACAAGTCACCTACTTGAGACACGAAGCCACACACAAGGAAGTCCAATTGTGGAATATACCCAATCTTTAGAACGCGGTGTGTAGCTATCCAAATTGCAAGGAAACTGTTCGATTTTACAAAGCAAAGTTTTACATTAACTATGCCGATTTCATGCAGCTAGACAAGTTAATGAGCCAACTGGATACTGAATTGCATGTAAATTGTTTTTCCATAATAATGGAAAACATAGCAGTTCAATACACTATGACAACCATAGACATGAATATGTCATATTGAAGCGCCTAAAGGAGGGTGAAACTCGGGTCTAGTGATTCTTTCTCTGGATTACATGGTGTATGCCGACTGCGCTGTTATGCCTGATTGTTGGAAATACCATCCAACCTATAATAAAGAAACATGTATATTTACTTGTACATCAACAAATAGAGATAAAAGTATATATACGTTTGTACTATCACGAAGAAGTTAGCGATGAAATCACGTGCTCTTTTCTAGCCTTCGAACAAAACTATTTCAAGTTGTGAGGGTAACGAGAAAGCAACCACTTCAGACTTACCCCGCCACCTGAAATGAATTAGAAAAGAAATGATCTAATACCAAATTAACAGTGGCGTAAATACTTCTTTGGGTCATCCGAGTTGGCAGTCGATGGTTTGATTGTATATATATATATATAGTCTCGGAATTATATATATATTAGTTTGTTTTTTCCTAGTTTAAACGTTTAGTTTTAAGGTATTCTGCTTTTCCATTTTAAATTATACCATCGAATTTATCTTATCCTTTTATTGTCTAATATATATGTACACATACATATATCCGAATGTACACATACATACAAGCGTACACAAATATGCATACATAATCATTTACCACTTCAGAAAAATAGTAACGAAATAATAATTATTATTATCATAATAAAAAAAAAAAATAATAATAATAATAATAATAATAATAATAATAATAATAATAATAGTAATAATAATAATAATGATAATACACGTAATAATGATGATAAGTGAAAAATAAAAGAATCTAAAATAATAATAATAATAACAATAATCGACAAGAAAGGGTAAAATGCATAGGATAAATGAAAAAGAAGTGTAGTATAATTCAAACACATATCAATTAAATTATGTTTTTCAGAAACGCATATTACATTATACATCAATAAAACATACATTCATACGCATACACAAATAAATATACACAAACACACACACACACACATATATATATATATATATATATATATATATATATATATATATATAATCATATATATAATCACCCCTTTAAAGATAAAGTTATGGTTATGCATTAATGCAGATTATAAACAGTGACAAACATACATATTACATGCAAACAATATGCACACGAATATACCAAAACAGTTGTGCTGCAACCTTAAACACCCACGTAATTAAATATATTTACATCTATACTAGTATACTAATATACTAAAACGTATTTATACAAATCTACATACACAAGTACATAACTTAGTACGCTTCCATCTAATAAAACAACCTACAAATCAGGACACATACGGTACAAGTTGCAATATGCTAGTGGTAAAATACCTGTGCACCAGTATACAGACATGCCAGAGCATATACTTTGAAATAGCAATTAAGATAACCCCAATTAGTATATATATATATATATATATATATATATATATATATATATATATATATATATATATATATATATATATATATAATTAACTTGTTACAAATATCCAGGGGGTATAAATCAGAAGGAAGTTGAAACCGGGTTTATGAGAGTGCTCAATGAAAATTCAGAGCAATATATATATATATATATATATATATATATATATATATATATATATATATATACATAAAGATTTAATACCAATGACCATATATATGTACATAAAACAAAAGTTAACAAAACATATATACAACACGAGCAAAAAATGAACAGATACAACAAGCAGACCGAGACTTTATGATAACAATACATTTAAAGATGTTGTTATCATGTTGACTTGTAAAAGTGAAGGTTTCACAGATTAATGAGGTTATACGTAAATTACTAAACCTTTTGTGTCAGTGCATACAAACAGCAGACCTACTGAGTATAACCCATTTTTAAGGATGGCTTGTTATCTGTCAGTCTGATATAGTGTCCTGGCCAGTTATAGGGGGTTCACATTCCAGGCTTTAAGTTATCGCTTTCTCAGAGGGGTAAGTTTATTGCTACTCACCATATAAGCTCCGACTGTGGAATGCCGACGGTATTGCCCGGGCAATTTTTGTTTGAACAGAATGATGTTCCTCTAAGGTTCTGGCTTTTTTAATTCGACTTTCCGACTTTGTATCACATCTTCCCGCCGTGGGGAAAGTGTGTATTTTATTCTGTCTACAATTCATTAGGATTTCGGATTATTTGTTAAATAGTTTTCCTATTTCACTAAATCTAATTATTTTTTTATGTTTCATTGAGACAAAGTATATTTACTTATTAAACTGGATGTATGTATATATATATATATATATATATATATATATATATATATATATATATAGTAAGTTATATAAATATATTTATGGCAATTAAGCTTAATTGCCATTAATATATTTTCATAACTAACTACCTAGCTCTACTTACGTATCGATCACTGTTGATTAAATACTGAAAATTAATACATAAAACGTATATCTTCTTATGTGAGTACATGAAATATATATATATATATATATATATATATATATATATATAGATAACCTTACGTTTTTTTTAATATTGTACTGCAATTGAAAATGATAATTTATATAAATAATTTCTAAATTGTTAATTTTTTTCTTTTCTTCTTTTTTTTCTGCAGAAAACGTAATTTCTTACGTGTTTTTATCGGTCGCAGTATTAGCAACACTTATTGCAATAGCCTTCATAATCGGCAGGTAAGTAAACGAATATAGTTTGCTGTGAAAATAATAAGATAATCAAACAATTACAGTATATTTATTAACGAGCTTTTTAATTAATGTATATAATATAATTGTCTGACTGAATATCATCTATATGGGTGACCCCATAAGTAAGCATAGTTGTTTAATTTAAGTTTTCATTTAAAACCCTACAAATTATTGTATGTAATTACTAATTGAAATCCCAATAAAATTAATTAATTTTTTTCTAAAGTCATATATAAACAATTGATTTGTCAAGTATTCGCCCAGATTTGAAGTAGTTTTTAACTTTTGATTATATATAAATTGTAGTATGAATAACCCCTTGAAAGTTAGTTGTTTTTTTTAGTTTACTTACATTACTTTGCAGGAATTGCACATTTATTTCAATTTCAACATGTTTACTACTTCATGATTTTTTTATTATTGCTTTATCAGCATGAATCTATGAAAATACTTGATTTTTCCTTTTAATCTTTTATAGTCGCCAGTTATTGTAACACGATTAGTACAGGGGATAGTGTTCATCTAATTCTTTTAAAAAATCAGATGTAAGTAAAATAATCCAATTCATTTTATCGCCGAGGGAAAGGTTCTTCCATTAGTATTAAAAGTAAACACAACAGTCTTTTTTTCTGTTTGGCTTCAAGCTAATTATTTTATTTCTTACTTATATTAATTTACAAACGGACAAACTAATCACGAGCCTGAGTGGTTGAGGCACATCGCTCTATTATTCTTTTTTATCAGTCGACCTCGCTGTTAGGTCGTCTGTTCCACTTGACATCAAAAGTGCACATGTTAAAAGTGTTTTTGTTTACGTCATCCGACGTCAGTTCTGAAGGAAACAACTATGACCCGATTTTCTCGGGCAAAATCATTTTTTAATTGTCGGGCTCATCGAACGAATTACGTCATGAACCAATACTTTATCGGATCGTTAATTTCTTTTCAAAATATATATTTGTTTTGTTTGTTGACGACACCATGCTTTACTCTCGTCATGTTGGCAAAACAGACGCGATCGTATCCGAGGCAATGGCTGAATCCTTAGAAAATGACATCCAGGCTGTAGTAGATTGGGGTCATAAACGGTTGGTAAGCTTTTAATGCCGCAAACACAGAGCTCCTTTCCTTCAATAACCACAAGAAACCTCTCCCCCCACCGATTGTCATGGCAAATCACACCCTAACTGAAAGTTCAACATTCAAACTCCTCGGCTAAACCTTCACAGCTAACATGAATTGGAAGAAATACATTGAAGATAATGCCAAGGCTGCAACAAAGAAGGTGGGATCTCTCTACCGTGTTAGTAAACTCCTCACACCTGACATTATCCTGTATCTCTACAAAGCCACCATCCGCCCATGAATGGAGTATTGTTGGCACATCTGGGCTGGTGCATCATCTACTAGTCTCTCCCCTATTGACAAGGTCCAAAAAAGAGTCGCCAACCTAATAGGTCCCTCACTGTCAACCAAGCTCCAGTCCCTGTCCCATCGCCGAAATGTAGCATCCTTGTGGTTGTTTTACAAATACTTCAATGGAGTATGCTCCGTTGAACTGGCTACTCTGGTTCCCCCTCGACGTAAATTCACTTGAGCAACTCTACAATCAGCTAAATCCCATCCATTCACTGCGGAGGACCCCAGATGCCGGAGAGCTTTCTACTCCAATAGCTTCTTTCCTCGTGCTGCTAGCCATTGGAACTCCCTCCCTGCCCCCTGTTTCCCCGACGGTACTGACATGATGAAATTTAAAACTAATGTAAACAGACATCTCGCTGCGCAGCTCCCAATTTAGGTTGACCCCCCCCCCCCCAAAACCTTCTTCCTTTTTTCTTAGTAGCCCTTTACGTCTACAGTGGCGTCTTGCATTGTTTGGGGTGAACTATGTTAAAAAAACAACAACAAAAAGGTAAAACCCGTCTGCAGAGTTGAAACCCCGGAGCTTGCATTAAAATATTACGCAATGAACTGTTTAACGGTGTAAAGTTAACTCTTGATTTTTTCCTAATTATAGAGATGACAATGTTTCGAAAATATGCAAAAGTGGAAGAAAATTACACAAAAATATTTGTTAAGTTCATTTTTTAACACCGTATGTATTTGTAGCTCTGTTTTGAGGGGCTATTTTGCACATGATACTTTTTGTCACTTTTGATAGTTCTTTAGAGTTAACTGACATATTCTCCCCTTCTTTTTTTTTCGTTGCAGTTACGTGAAATACTATCAAGCCGGGCAATATCACATCGAATCCAGCGAAAGAGCCCTACTTCGAACAGGTGAAGACACGCCGATGGGCTCTTTCCCACGAGGGGACGATGACGAGGCCCACATAATTCCCAGGTCCGACTCAGACAGAAGTTGCCACGACTCCCGACGAAAAGGAAGTCGCTCGTACCATCACAGCAGGAAAGGCGGTGGAGGAGGAACGCTCGAAAAAGACGCCAGCAAGAGTCATCTACGAAACGGGGGTGTGACCACGATATCACCGTCGGGCACACCCACGCGCTCGATCAGTGGGCTCTACTCGGCTGTGGCCATGGAGACTCCGAGAAAGAGCTGGGCGTCCGTTGGGCCGGCCAGCCTTGACTTCGACGAGGAGGACGACACGCGCCCCAGCAGCTCTTGTCGGTCCCACGCGGCGAGCCAGCATTCGTCGCTGAAGATGGAGCCCGTCGAAACGCATCGGGTATTCACCGACAGATTTAGTGATGACGTCGAACACTACGTGGTCAACAACGATGAATACGCGGTCGTGCGTAAACAGACAAAAGGTGCCGAGGAGATTTACGCCACTCCACTGGACAATATGGAGCTCCGACACCAATTTCAGGTGACAACGGGGCCTTACTATGCTAAACGCCAAAATACTCAAAGACCTACGTTAGCCTTCACAGAGCAGAGTAAATGCGTTGAATGGGAAGACGAATATTTCTGAGCGAGTGTTAAGTCTATTTTCTAAGTGAAGAGTTAAAATGCTATTGGACTAATGCGGGGAAAATATTATGTTCTTTTCCTGTCCGTCTAAGAAATATTATAAATATGAAAAAATTAATCACGATAATAATAATAATGATAATAATAATAATCATAATGATGATAATAACCGAATGATCCAAATATATTATCTTTTGAGGGATTTAAAAAGAAAAACAAAAA